>CM062289.1:139147892-139517892 GCA_031216915.1 Pictodentalium vernedei | reverse complement strand
TTAAATCATATAGATATATTCTATAAAATAGTGAAAGGCTAAACAGAATAAAACTGTTTAACATACCCCACGCCAAAAAATACGAAATACTTTCTCAAAAAAACCTTCTGTTTTCGTGTTTCATATGACAACCAAACTCTTTAATTTCGTGTTTCTTTCTGTGGATCATCGTCCAGACAATGTATGTATGCTACAAATAGATCATCTGCGTAGTTCACTAATGATGCAATCAAAAGCAGATGGAACCTCTTTGGAAATGGGGAGGTTGGGACAGGACAGAAAGGGAAGAAATGTGCAAAACGCACCAAGCCTATCATTGTTCAGTCCCGTCTGTTTTGTTTTTTTTGCTGGAGTTTAACGGACACTTTAAAAATAAACATTGTCTCACCATGTCGGACGGTTTTACGGGTGAAAGAAGGTAGGGTATCCGAAAAGAACACCGAACAGCGGCAAGCCACTGTCAGCCTCTACAAATTACTAATTCTGCACAAGCAGATTTGGCAATGGTTGAAGGCAAATGCACCATCGACATGCAGTAGGCCATAGTACAGGGCACCACCGCGATCCCGTGTGGACAATCGAGAGTAACTCTTTGAACCCAAGTGGACGCTTTTCCTGCCAGGAACATGACACGTCATAACGTAATTAAATAAGATTACTGTTCAGTAAATGTGTGGAGTAGACCAAGCAATATTTTCAACGTGCAGCCCTAAGGCTGCACTTTGAATATTGATTGGCCTACTCCAAATAATGAATATGGACTCGTCCAATTGCTGCCATTGAACTGGCATGGAAGATACCATAAGAGTTCAAATGGTCAAGTGTCCTGCAGATGGACACGACACAGCTACCACTGGTCAGGATCGAACCGTCGACCATTTGGATGGGCGTCCAATGCCCTAACCATTGAGCGACCACCCTCCCTATTAGCCCAGTAGAAAAAAATTGATTCACAAAAACAAAAGTTCCATTCACATGATTCTCAAGTTTTGATGAGTGCAATTGTTTCAAACAACCACAATTCAAAATCCGTTCCCTTTGCATCTTTGGGTGGGCGTTTCTAACAAACTATATACGGCTGGCTGAAATGTTTTGTGGCATGTTAACTCAATCCGTCTGTTTTTATTTCGAAGCTTTAATCCCAATCTGTTTGAGACACAAATGATTCAACTTGCAGAATTGCACATATACAGGTGACCATAAATGAACAAATCGGGAAGCAGCATATCTATAGTGATATAATAATTTCGTTTATAACCTTTGTGGCAAGGGTACCATTAAAATCAATAACAGAGTCAAACGCAACGAATCTGTACATCTCAGTAACCTCCATAATATTATTAGTTATCCTTGTGTTTTCCAGGGTGTATGGGAATTTACACCGGTTTGGGAACTCATACACCCTGAGGCGAAGCCGAAGGGTGTATGAGTTTCCAGACAGGTGTAAACTCCCATACACCCTGAAAAACACAAGGATAACGGATTTATTTCCAAGAATTTTGGTGTACTTAATACTTTAACCTACATTATGGGCAAAAACTGACAGAAAATTTGTACTTTGTAAGTTTCTTTATAAAACCAGACAAATATGGATGTCATTGGAACTGGCTCAATGAGCCAGTTCCAATAACATCCATATCTGTAATATTTTATCGCACATAAATACTAAATGTCAGGTATTTTTATTTTTGTTCTAACAAAATCGAGCAGAAGGTATGGATTAATAATTAAAATGGGTACTTTTTAGCCATATAGCCTGCTATTGTGTATTCGTGTTGTTAAAAAAGGTACTGTGGATTGCAAGTTACACCGTACCTCTCAGCCAATCAAAACGCAGTATTTTGTTTCATGTGGAAATAAGGAATGACATACCATTATCGTTAAGACAACCAATTCAAAAGTTAACCTATATGCACTCTTATGTCAAACATTCAAATTTCAAACAGCGAATTTGTCCCACAATGCAGCTAGAAATTCAAACAATTCGATCTTGTGTGGCAGAGCTCATTGACCTATGTCACGCATGACCGAATTGGTCACATTATTGAATTGTGGGAAATAATTTCTGCCTAAAAGTTCGAAATTTTGACCCCAGTGTACAGAGGATTAAATGATCTGTCCAATGTATTTCAGCACGTTGCCATTTAGAAGAAACCGAAGCAAACGTTAAAATATATATATAGAATATACCCATAGTAGCTTGGTGTACCAAATCGTCACCACGAGTGGTGAAGTGGTGTTAACCGCGAGCCTTCGGCGCGCGGTTAACACCCTTTCACCACTAATGGTGAACATTTGGTACACCAAACTACTTTGGGTATATTTTATTTTTTCCATGATCGTCAGATTATTAAGAGTCCCTATTATTTTTTTCGACTTTACGTACATACGTGCAAATCTGTTTTTGTTTACATGAGAATCGGTGTGCGGTACTTCCGCTGTCAATTGTATCGCCGAAACGAAACGGAAAAAGAAACGGAACCTTTTTCTTTTTAATAACATAATAACATACTATTTCGAGTTCAGTATGTATTATTAACATGAGAAAATGCATGCTTGTTAATTTTTGGCATCTTATGAGGTAAACCCATTTAAAAACGAAATAAATAACTGGCGGTTTCATTTCACTCTTCGCGAGGCGACGTGCGGTAAATTTGGACAAGTTTGCATTCAGGTCGACGTCACCAAAGGTCAACTGGGATGTAGTTCTACTCTTGGTGTAAAATTAAAGTAATGAAATCCCATTGCTGGTGTGTAAAGCTAAAATTTATATCATACGATTTTATATGTAGTAGAATAGGTAATCATGGTATAAATTACACAATCCACTTAAATTATAGTGATTAAGAGTAATCGATGAAACCCAAACAAGTCTCGCATTGGCGTCTCTTCATATAGATGATAGGGCCCCGTAATCACAGGTCAGCATGTATCAGTGAACTTCTTTGAAGTCATAAGAGTTTTATCACAACTCAAAAGTTTGTTAACTGTAACAACTTTGTTAGACTCAGTGCATCACTGCCAATTTACTGGATGTTTGTGAATTCTTTATCCATAAGTCCCTGCATCCATTCCGGATAACCAGCTGCCTGGTATAAGAAAACAGTTATCGGTCTTCCACTGCTGAGGCGTGGGGATTTGTCCAACACCCTCCGAGAACATGACACCCCATATAAATGTGGAACAAACCTCCATACCCCGTTCAACATGGGCAAAAGTCGTATAAAGCAAATTCATGAAACTGCTTTACAGAAAAAACTATAAAGTCTTACAGGCTGCGCATTTCGATTCGATGAAGCCATAGTCGTTCTAACTTGCTCCTGGCTGATGTTTGGTGTCTGGTATTTTATACCATGATTACCTATTCTACTATATATGAAAAGCCCATGACATAAATTTTAGCTTTACACACCAACCGTGATGAACACGCCAGCAATGGGATTTCATTAGTAAAAATTTCCACCTACAGTACAACTACATCCCCGTTGACCTTTGGTGACGTCGACCTGAATGCAAACTTGTCTAAATTTATCGCACATCGCCTCACGAAGAGTGAAATGGAAGTGGCAATTATTTATTACGTTTTTAAATGGGTTTACCTCATAAGATGCCAAAAATTAACAAACATGCATTGTCTCGTCTTGATAAAGCATGAATAACTCAAAATAGTATGTTATTATGTTATTAAAACGAAAAAGGCTCAGTTTCGTTTTTTTCATTTCGTTTCGGCGATAAAATTGACAGCGGAAGTACCGCCCACCGGTGCTCGTGTAAACAAAAACAGATTCGCTCGTATGTACATCTGGTTCTCAGTAAAATCGAGAAAAAATAATAGCGACTCTTAATAATCTGACGATCATGGTATAAATAAAATATACCCAAAGTAGCTTGGTGTACCAAATGTTCACCACTCGTGGTGAACATTTGGTACACCAAGCTACTATGGATATATTCTATATGCAATGACCGAAGAGAGTGAAAGGTGAAACATGTGATCGACGATTGAGATTCTTACGCTGAGAATCATTATTTCAGGATTATTAACAGCATGGATTTATGTTCTTGATAGGAGAGGGTCGAGATCGTTAATTTTCCGACTAATATTAGCAATGTAAAGTAACACCCCATGTCACAAAATGATGCTATGCATCGTTAAGGAAATCCCCGGCCCATCCCGTGCCTCATTTAAAAGAATGGTCCTCCCCGTGAATCTCTTAATTTAGAGGTTTTTGTAAATGTGATGTCTGATGGGCGTAATTTTAGTCAGTCTAATTGGTGGCTGTTGATTATTTCTCACCTAAATGGATCACCGGTATTAGCGAAATATCTGACGAACTAAAATTTACCGACAAAATCCTTGATGGGGAGTGGGCTATCCTCCAACCCCACTTGTATCTACATCACTGGTTTTAGAGTATCTATACCACAGGTTCCCGTTTTCACATTTCAAACGTTGTGATCAATGGTTGTTTTCCTTTTACGGCAAGACCAAAACTTCTGAGTTTAATTCTAAGCTTCTAGTTATAATAATATTGCTTTATTCTCGTCGTTAGTTTTGCATATCATTTGAAAAAGCCAGTGGGCCGAACTATTACATTAAAAAGCACTGTTTAAATGAGAGGGTGACCTGTACAAACGTAACTGATTATCCCTTTATCTATAAATCACAGCGCTATCCACAAAATTATTTTTATTTTTTGTCTCAAAACATAGCTTAGGACTCCTCATTAGAACGACTTCGTTGAGCTCGTTCCAATAAGAGACGTATGCTATGTTTTGGAAGTAAACATTACCAGTTATTCAAGGAAAAATGCTTTTGGAAGTTTTCTACCCGTTTTGGGTTAGGTTTTCTGGATAAAAATCACTTTGAAACAAAACCTTACGTTGAGGAATTAACCCCTTGAACCCTCGTTTTCTGGAATGATATCGCCTTTGTGTACACTTACAGTGAGATTGGTCAATCCAATATCATTATACAGGGAGGATAAAATAATAACTGCAGTCTACAGAAGTCTGACTGCAGACTGCAGTTACTATTTTATCACCAATGCCTCGTTTATAGGCCTCTTGCAATAAGACAAAAATGGACGGAATTATGCCTTGGACCGAAAAATCGGTCTTACGGTTTCAAAGGGTTAATGTCATGTTCCGGATATGGACTCGAAAACAAACCGTTTTGGAACATTCAGTTACTTGGAAAATTTACACGTTAAAACGACGCATGGAAGATGATCACTCAGAACTGTTACTTGCGCCAGAGGATCGAAATATCAAAACTAAAATATCACTAGATCAAGACCGAATGAAGACAAGCAAATAAAAATGTAATTTGAAATTCAGTGTTCTCACAATTATTTTTCGATAGGTGAGAAGAGGATGAAAGGCGACAGTGAATCTCGACCAATTTGCAACGGAGTTCTCCAGCAAACTCGTATAAGAAGGTTATATTTCTTACCTGTCCCAAACTTCTAAGATTTTCTAGTGTGAATATATCATACACAGTCTGTTCAATAAGATTTTCTAGTGTGAATATATCATACACAGTCTGTTCAAATATATGCGCGTCGAACAGTCAGAGTGCTCCCCCTTTCTGTATTTATCTATCAAAATGGCTGCAGACCATACATTGTACATAACCTTTTAAGGTTAAACAATTAAGAATTCGATCAATTATTATTTATTGCAATCGCTAGACCGGTATATGGTAGAAGTAGTCTTAAGATATATTCGATACACAGTTTGTTGATTGTCTAATATAATATATGAGGTATAAGAGAGCTTCGCTATCTCACAGTGTGGACGTATCATCGTATATAATATACTACTCATCAAATTAGGTCACTAACAAACCGAGTGATTAATAATGTCTTGGTACAAGGTATCAAGTTACCAGTCTAATTATGTAAGGAAATCGACGCTGTTATGGCCTGGAACCAGTCTAGCCCTTAAATAGTCCATAGTACATCGCCTATTTTTAGATCCATTTGTCTGGAATATTTCAGTTGGTCAGAAAAGCGAACCATAGGTTCCATCCAACTGAAATATTTCCGCCCAACTGAAATATTCTTAAAAATACAATAAATATGCATTTCCTCTGAATCATCGCACGAGAGGTTTCTTAATAGAGACGTGATTTCACCGAATCTTTGATGATATTGTCATTATGAATGAAGACTCATCACAGTTCAAGTTTTATGATTTCGCTGCGTAATCCCACTAATTGTGTGTTAATATCTTGAGTTTTCAAGGTGAATAAAATACCTATTTATATCTATAACCAGGACACGAAAGAATATCAGTGTGTCTTTGTGACTGCGCGGACAACGCATGATACCAACGATTGTCCACCCGCAAGCTCCACGAAAAGTGGGAAACAAACAGGCCATAACAGCCTCCTAATCCGAACAAGCTTCGACTGGCGGCACGAGAACTTGATCATTGCACTGTCAGGTAGATATGATTGCATTCGTTTATTTATTAAAAAATACACCGGTATTCTTTGACGCATTTGTCTAAAATAGATTTTGTGTCAATGTACATTAACATTTTTTTTCCAGCAGGATGCAAATAAGCATACGACATGTGTGAGTACACCCGTTCTGCCCGGTTAAACTCTGAGAGTTACCACTGTTTTAACTGTAATTCTTAATTTATAACATGATTACCTATTCTACTATTTACACCCACAGTGGAACTACATCCAACTTGACCTTTGGTGGGAGCGCGGTGGCTCAGTTGGTAGAGGTGCAGGCTGCAAGCCGAGAGGTCCTCGGTTCCAATCCCACCTGCGGCAACCGCGTTGCGTCCTTGGGCAAGACACTTCATCTCCATTGCCCGCGTGGGGGCACGGTGGCGTTGTGTACTAAGGCGTACTGCACGTCGATGGTACACTTGTCTTCAACCAAATGCTAACCCTGCTTGTGTGGAGTTAGTATGTTGGGGAGCTGACAGTTGCTCGCCGTTGCTCGGTGGTTCTTCCCGGGTACTCCGGCTTCCTCCACCCGTAAACTGTCACGGTCATGATTAGCCATTGTGCATAAATATGTGACCTTAAACACCAATAAATAAATAATAACTTGACCTTTGGTGACCTCGCCTTGAATGCAAACTTGTCTAAATTTAAATCGTCGCCTCGTGAGAGCGAAATGAAACCGGCAATTATTTATTACGTTTTAAATAAGTTTACCTCATAAAGTATCAATAATTAACAAACATACGTTGTCTCTTGTTAATAAAGTATCCATAAGAAATAGTATGTTATTGTGTTATTAAAATGAAAAAGGTCCCGTAATTTGCGCATTTCGTTTTCTATTTCGTTTCGGTGATAAAATCACCAGCGGAAGTACCGCCCACCGGTGACTATGTAAACAAAAACAGATTCGCACGTGTGAATATTGATTTATTTAACATTTAAACCCTTATTAATCTGACGATCGTGGTATAAATAAAATATACCCAAAGTAGCTTGCTGTTCCAAATGTTCACCACTCGTGGTGAAGTGGTGTTAACCGCGCGCCAAAGGCTCGCGGTTAACACCATTTCATCACTTGTGATGGACATTTGGTACACCAAGCTACTATGGGTATATTCTATATATCTCTCCACCTACAAGTATCGGAGAATTTCATTGGTTTCCAAATATCACATGCAAGCTGCATATAAACTATAAATGGTCAGTAAAAATCTACACGTGACTGACATTCAAGAATGATCTCCCCTTTGTTCATTCATCTTTCAAAGTGCAGACAGACGATGGTAGCTTCTCGTTAAGCAAGAAAGAATTCAATCTTTTATTACGGAAGGCAGTATATAGAAACAGTAGTGAGTAAAATATATTTGTTACACAGTTCCTTGATGACCAAATATGATACATGGATCTGGCGTCTGTAAAGTTTTGTTTACACGTCACTTTACACATCACGTGCATATATTTAAAAGTCGTTATTTTTTTAACTCTCTACTCAATTCAAAAATAAAAGTTCAGTCAAAAACCCACTTAAGCTACCATTTACCAAAGCGACTTTTCAATCGCCTAGTCCCAAGCGGGCTCCTCTTTATTAGATTGAATCAACTTTGATAAGCAACAACAAATAATGTTACCAAAAAATGAATAAACAGAATGCGCATCTTTTGATAAATTGTAGTCTCTGGTGATATAAATGTATATGAACTGGCTTCCGTCAGTATGAGTGTTGCTGCCTGCACAAACCCATTTAGAAGATGGAAAACATCGCCTTCGCACGTGTTGGATGGTCTGTATTTTTCTATATTACACGTTTGTGAACCTTACCCGAATAACGAGATAAAATGCAAAGCGTGTCTCCGTAATTCGTATAAATCGAATAAGCAGATACTTAATATTTTTATTCCTTTGGAAGTTATAAACGGGCAAACTGCCGTCAAAACACCTTCAACGGACCACATCCAGTCTGGATCTCTTCTTGTGGTCTTTAGTTTTCTGAAGGATGTGGTAATCCTGTTGAACGTTTGTTTGGTAATTGAGATGATTTCAATAAACTGATCGTAAAATCTAGAATCTTGTTTTATTCTTGCTCATTAGAAGCTGACGGGGGATGTTTTTGCTTGTACTGAGTAATGTAAAATCCCAGGCCTGCTAAGAAAAAGGGGAAGCATTTCTGGTAAGTAATTGCAAAGGACGAAACGGTTTGGGGATGGACAGATTTATTGTAATACTGGGGCCAATCCTATAGAACTTTTACAATTGTATTTTCCAGAACTGTTTTTTTCAACCTGTGAATATAAATGAATGAGATGAACCATTAACGTTTTAAAGGGCGTTTTTTTTTCAACTATTCAGAGTTATACAAATAAAATACAATTGTGGAAAATACAATTGTAAAAGTTTTATAGAATTGGCCTCTGATTTATCTGTATCTGTAACTAACATTTTTCGTGATATATGCAAAGCCTACACTTGAACCTTTGTGCACTGATGTCAAAATGGCAAAAAGTCGATTTTTTACCATAATGCAACTAGGAAACATCCAGTTCAGTCTTGTTTAACCCTTTATCTGACATAAAAACATAAAAAGCAGACGACACTTGCAAAAAAAAAAAAAAATTGAATAACTAATTGTTTTTCGTTTTTTTGCCTCAAAAACATAGGTTATGACCCCTCATTGGAACGAGCTCGTTCCAATGAGGGGCCATAACCCATGTTTCTGAGACAAAAAATGAAAAAATCATGAAAATTAATTGGCGATTTTTGAGAATAGCGCTGGCCGGTTTTGGCTAATTGTTTTTAGTATTTTTGTCTCAAAAACATAGGTTATGACCCCTCATTGGAACGAGCTAAAATTTTTGAGAATAGCGCTGGTCGGTTTTGACTGTTACGTTGGGTAATGGGTTAACGGATCTCAGGGATTCGGGCCGATACTCCCTTGACCTCGACATGAATGCAAAATAGATTCGCCCATTTCGGATGTAAGATACCATTGGAGACTTCAGTGTTGACAGGGTTACGTTGAAAACTCTAGACATTACTTACCCCCACTCGAGGGTACTCCTTAGATATATAGTATCTCTCCCGTTGTAAACCTGTCCAACGCGATATAACCTAGCTTGCGACTTTTTCGCTAAAGACTCTGTAAATAAATAAGAAAACAGGAGATGAGAAGGGTTAAATGAGAAGAAGCTTCACTGGAAGTCCACATTCGTTTCGCTTCGTTACTCGAAGGTAAGGACTGACGCGGTAAACCGCAGTCTTATCTCCATGTTCATCTCACATAGTTGAAATACTTCGTGAAAAGAATTGACACTTTTGAGTTTTTGTTAATTTGATAAGTTGACAGGCGAATGTTTGGAAAAACTTTTGAATTCTGTTCCCCATATTCAGTGTCCGTAGTTCTGAAAAAGGACTCCCCATGGAGCTTTATTCGTGTGAAGTGCGTTAAATAAGTTTTTATAATACTCCAGAAGTAATTGAACAACAAGTAACGGTATAATTTTTCCAACACATACTCGTCGCAGTTAAAATAATTGAGAATTTTCTTCACTGGCGCAAACTATGTGTCAATACACATGCTGTATATCTGCTGTGAGGATAGGTGCAAACATTTTTGAGAGCTCGTTTTCAAAACAATCCTAACCAAGTGATATATTTTCTACATATTTTCGTCGATTCATCCAGAGAATCATCTAAGATTCCCGTTCAGGATTATTAATAACGCGGCTGTAAAGTGGCATTGCAACCGCGAAATTTGGCATATTTTAAAGACAACGGTGGGTGAAGGAAAATGTTCGCGTTATGATTGCTGCGTTAATTATTCAATTTATTTCCTTGAGGAGTGGAGATCCTTGTAACAGAATAAAATGGATAGGAGAGAAAACTCAAATTTCATAACTTGATAATGAGAAAGGAATTAACGTTCTTGAACAGTGGTCTGTGAAAAACAATTCGATTGGATTTAAATGCAAGGTAAGCTGATATCATTAATGTAGGTAATGGGAAAGAGGAAAGTGAGGGGTGATGAGAACGATCCCTACCCTTACTAGGGCTGAATATGTCTTGCCGCTGATGCATTTCATGAGGTCTGAGAGTTGAGGCGCCAAGTGATGTCATTTAACGTTTTTGCCACAAAGGTGACATCTTAATTCCCTCCTCAAAACAATATTTCACACTTTTTTATACTTCCTTAAACCGTCGGCGTTTGGCGACAAACTATCCTGGTTATTATTTTCAGTAAGAATAATCTTCGTTGGCGTGAACATTGTTTGACCGTTACAAGTAGTGGTGGGTCAGTATGCGAAAGTTGATGGCACATAGATGGCTCAATCTTTTCAACGTACGGGTGAATCGCGTCCCACGTGGTGTACACATGATTATGTTTGGAAGTTACTAACCTCCCCTTAGTGGGGTTCATAAGATAATTAGGTTTCCCCATAGGCGGTAGAAGCAAATTGAGTTTGGATCGATATCGTCAGACAGGAATGGGATGGAGCAGGGTTGTGGACAGTAGCGCATGAGACAACCAAGAGAAGGCCTCTGAAATCGATCCACGAGGTAATGCCTATCTTTTACTGTCAATCTCTACCTGTTAAGTGAAAACATTTTAGTTTCTATCACCTCAAACACTCTCCTCAAAAAGGATATTGTTATTTTGACCCTTTGAACACTGGTGGTATCTTCCATGCCAGTTCAATAAAAACTACTAGAAGAGTTCATATTCATTATTTGTGGGTAGACCAATCAATATTTTCAACGTGCAGCCTCTGGGCTGCACGTTGAAAATATTAATTGGTCTACCTCACATGTTTACCGAACAGCCATCCTACTTAATAACGTTATGGCGTATCATGTTCAAGGCCGGAAAAACGGCCGCTAGGATTCAAAGGGTTAAAAAGCATATGTATAACTTCTAGTGATGGATCTCCGGGTTTCCCCATGGAGGTCCGCCAACTGACATTTTACATTTTCTTCCTAATGTTGTTACATGGAATTCGATTTAGTTGTCTGAAACTCCATTATGTTAGTATTTTCTCGGCAAATTATGCTATCTGTACTGCATGTGAAACGTACCCAATTCAGTTCTTCAAACACCCGACGGCAGTCGAGGAATAAAAGTCACCTTGACATACACATTTCACTGAATATAGGTCCAACACATTCCCGTTATCCCAGACCGCATCCGACACCCCCTGCCCAAGAAGCTTCGAGTATAAACTGGTATATTTTTTATCAGTCAGGTGACCTTTTTTGTACCAGATAAAATATGCTGTTCATTAGATATGATTTTCTTTCCCAGTATTACTCATTATAAAGTTCGGCTGGTATGACTGCAAACTCGGCTGATATGACATCGATCTCAGCCGATATAGACAAAGCTAGAGTTACCCTACTTTATACGTTACTAGGCACAACCAATTTGTGACATCGAAATCATTCACCGATATTCGTCGAACGCAATCAAGAAAATTAGTTTACCAGGCATGATGGAGTAGTTTGCATCTGCGTTTTTGTATGGCGAGGAATTAACACTTACGCTGCCAAAAGCGAATATTGTCACCTATTTTCTGATGATTATCTGTACGTTCTGGTATGCGCAGATCTAACCTACCATCTGAGTAATTGTTGGAAAGGGCTCGGAGAGCCCTTTCCAACAATTAATCAGATGATAGAGTTTCAAGTATGTCATAAATCTTATTAAACTTCCTCGCATACAGGCGTACAGTTAAAACTAGAAGTCCTGTCAGGAAATGAGCCCAAATATCTCGTCGACCTGTGCGTTATTCTACGCGTTATGACCATAGTAAGGCTATCAAATTCTGTACAAGTGTGCTGTGCACAAACATTGCCTGTGTTTGTGATGAGTAACCAGGAGAACCTGCTGTGCTTTGGATGCCATTCGATATGGCATTTGCTCGCAATTCACACGCGCAATTAAGCCCAGAAAAGCGCACAGTTCGGGACAGGACTTCTAGTTTTAACTGTACATAGAGATCCTCCATATATTAGATAAAATGGGCGTGGCAGCAAAAGGGTTAATGGTGGCAATAGGTAAGGATTTGGTGGATGAAAAGAAGAAAGAATAAAGTTATACACAAAACTGAACGCAAACTAAGATTCAGAGTCGAAAGCGGAGATTCGTCGAACTGGAAGAAGATGGATTTCAAATCTCTGGCGTTCGGATAGCTGAACTAGGAGAAGAGGAACCTCGATGAGAAACAATCAAACTGTCAGAAAACTGTAACATGTCTGAGAATATTTTGTAATTATTTGTTTTGGTTTAATAAATAAAGATCCTTGGGCAAGACACTTTATCCCGATTGCCAACTAAGGCGTACTGCACGTCGATGGTGCACATGTCTTCAATCGCTGTAACCCCGCTTTAGCGGAGCTTGAACAGAGTTAGAATGTTGAGGAGCTGACAGTTGCTCGTCGATACTCGGTGGTTCTCTCCGGGTACTCCGGCCTCCTCCACCCGTAAAACTGTCACGATCAAGATTAGCCATTGTGCATTAGTATGTGACCTTAAACACCAATAAATAAATATAAATAATAAAGAAAGAGGTTATTATTAGGTTAGTTTCATATCGACCAAGATGCCCGCGAACGGTAACTTCATTCCAGTCTGATATGGAATTACCTAGGCTGATATCTCGGCCTATATGAAACTAACCGATTAATGACCTCCGAATAACATTTCACTTTTTCAAGTTGTCTCGTTAATTTGACTCTACTCTCAAATCACACACAAACGCACACAAAAAGAGAAAAAAATAATAGAAAGTATCAAAGTGTAACAGATGGTTTCGATGATTTTGTGTTTTAGAATGATATGTAGCCGTGCATACTCAAAAATAGTAGGTATCCATTATGTAATAGTCACCAATAGCTGGAAGTATTCATGGATTTGAACAACCTGACATCGTGCAGTGAGTGACACCGAGTCGCGTTCATGCTGGCAGGTTGTTCAAATTCATGAAAACCGACAGCTTGGTTGGTAACTGACTTTGACTTTCACCCTGTCGTTTGTGCAAACAATACAACGCACGGACTCGAAGATACTCAGTTCATGAGATGTATTCACGTGACGTCACTTGAATACTCTCCCAGTGTTCTATCAGGTATTTAAAGCTGGTTACTAACCCCCAAAAGACAAAGTAGCCAGGGTGTAATCTTTAGTTACAGCTTGGCTCTATTGTCTTTTCGGAGTATGCAAATAACTTGAAAAATCTGATAGAACTATAAATAGACTCTGTGTGCAATTGACGTCACTTGAATGCCTACGGTGCACTGAGTATACCCCAGTACACGTGTTTAGTTGATTGAACAAACGACAGGGCGTATCTTAGTTACCAACCTCGCTGTCTGCATTTCATGAAGTTGCACAACCTGTCCCGTGCTGCACGGGACAGGTTGTTCAAATTCATGAAATACCTCCAGCTCGATTGATAGCTATTACAAAATGGAGATATTATTACCCAGTATCGTGTCATGCTAGGAACCCCGCGTTTTCAACTCGACTGGCTGAGTATGTCGTGTTTCTCAATGGCAGAATGATTAAGACGTCTGTGTAAATCTGTGTGGTCCCAATCGATGTTGTTTATGATTGCAACTTATGTGTATAAAGATCGTGCAACGTTAACATACACGATCTGTTTTTATTACGCCAACACAAACAAATAGCACATAATACAAAAAAGAAAAGGACCCAAAGAAAACATTAAAAAGATAAACTGAGAAAAAACAAAATACGCTTCCACACATACCCTACACACCAAAAGAGGAAAAAGAAACAAGAATCCTTATACTCACTGTCAGACGCACACTTTTGGGTGTGGTTACCTGAAGGGAGGGATGTGCCCTCACCACTTAAATGGTGGGAAAAGGTCACACTTAAAATGGTTATTTATTTATTTATGTATGTTTAAGGTCACATATTTATGCACAATGGCTAATCATGACCGTGATAGTTTTACGGGTGGAGGAAGCCGGAGTACCCGGAGAGAACCACCGAGCAACGACGAGCAGCTGCCAGCTCCCCAACATCGTAACTCCGCACTGCAGCACAGACAGGGTTAGATTGGTTGGAGACATGCGCACCATTGACGTGCAGTACGCCTTAGTACACGGCGTCATCGTGCCCCCACGCGGGCAATGGAGATGAAGTGTCTTGCCCAAGGACACAACGCGGTTGCCGCAGGTGCGATTCGAACCGAGGACCTCTCGGTTTGCAGCCTGCACCGCTACCTACTGAGCCACCGCGCTCCCACTTAAAATGGTTGGAATCCGAGCACGGAGTCAAATGTACTCTGAAAGTCGTACTACATTTTATCACAAGCAAGTGAGAATCGTTTTCTGTAAGATATGATTCGAATTTATTTCAGACTGGGTTTGAGGAAAACAATAATGAAGATAATAACCTTTTATTCACATAAAATATTCAACAATAAAAGCAATGATGTCATCTGAGCTGACAAACACGCGATCCGTGGTGGAGCACGCATACGCATGTTCTAATATACTGTCCAAAAAACGTTAAGCCCCCTCCCCTCCTCGCCACCTCCCTATAATATCAGTGGGTCTACAGTAAATGGGTAAATTCTCCCGAGAAAACCTGCTATTTGCAGTAGAGGGAATATGCCTTATTTGTGAAGCAAGTGTTTCTTGAGCTTTCTTTTTTATTGAATGGATATTAGGCACCGCGGACGTCATCACAACGTTAAAAAACGTCACGTTGTTCAGTACCTCGTGGAACAGCCTCGAGAATATCAAACACATCTTAACCCTTTACCTAACATGAAAAGCAGACGACCCTTGCAAACAAAATTCTGGAATAACTTATTCTTTTCATTTTTTGTCTCAAAAACATAGGTTATGTCCCCTCGTTGGAACGAAGTCGACGAACCCTTTTCGAACGAGGGGTCATAACCTATGTTTTTGAGACAAAAAATGAAAAAATAATGAAATTAATTGAAGATTTTTGAGAATAGCGCTGGCCGGTTTTGGCCGTTACGTTGGGTAAAGGGTTAATCGGCGTGGCATGCTGACCATGGACTTCCGAATGTCTCTCGATGTGATGTTGTCTCATTTGTCTATAAGCACACGGCAGTGAAGTGGTCAATAGCCAGTAAAAAATCACCTGTTTTAAGGATGTATGCCCGATCCGATAGAGGAATGCAGAACGTCACAATATGAGCTATTCGTATACCCACCCACAGGTATTATGGGGTAGGGGGCTTAACTTGTTTTGGACAGTACAGTTCTGTAATCATGTAACGTATTTTCTTAAAAAATAGAAAAAAAAACAGAATTTTTTATTTCAGTGATGGCGAAACAAAAATACTAACCTGGTTATTTGGCTGACAGTTCCTGATTCTCACACTCACAAACATAAAGGCAAAATATACGTACAGGATCTGAATCTTTCCAGTCATGAAAACATGTTCATAACTGCTCAACTGTAACACACTTGACTTCTGATTTAGAGTGATCAGAAGATCCTTGCGTGTGTCGTAACCCTCTTCAACGAAATGCTCACATGTAACGAAGTTTTCGAAAAGGTCTTTGTGAGCCCTTTCGACAGAGTTCCCAAAGCATGGCCTCATAGAAACCACAGAGTTATGGTCTCCCAAACCGTCCATAGCATTAAACAGATAATCTGTAGAGTTCAGAGTTCAATATTAAACGTCTACAACTGTATTCTACAGAAGTGTATTCTCTCTCTTCGGATAAAAATTGTTGGAATATATCATAAGCGGTTTAAAAGACTTGGCATTTTACCGATACAGTACGTGGAGAGTGGATTGTAACTAAATCACCCGCAGAGTGGAGTTATCACCCAAGCTATAACTTTCAAAATTTTGTACATATAGACAAAAAACACAAGCAATGGTTAAGCCAATGGACCTCCGGGTTTAACCCGGAGGTCCATTGGCTGAAACTTTTCTGGTGCTGGTTATGCTCTGCAACAAATTTGCAATTATTCCTCGGGTGGAATCTCCACTCTGCGGGGGATTTAGTGATGATACACTCTCCACGTACTGTAGGTAAATTGCCACGTCTTTTCAGATGATAATGAATTATTTGAGTCATTTATCACAGGAAGAAAATACAATTGTGGAGAATACACTTGTAAATGTGTTACGCAGGTAGAAAATACAATTCTGGAGAATACGTTTGTAAATGTTTTATAAGATTGATCCCAGGCTAGATTTATTTCAGTATAGAGTATTTCTTCTTTACTAATTGATTCGTAAAAGAATACTTTACTCGTATCTTTCTTTCGCAAAGATGAAAGAACGTTATCGTGGCACTTCCTTTCTTATCTTCACAGGTCGAAAATCAATTCTGGAGAATACAACTGTACAGGTTTTATAAGATTGACCCCTGGATTAGTTTTAGCATAGAGTATTTCATCTTTAGTAAATGATTCGTAACAATTTATTGTAGAGTGTCTGAAATCACTCTCCCATAAATTGTGGCACGACAGGTCCGAGTTATCCCTTTACCTAACATGGAAAGCAGACGACACCTGCAAAAACAAATTCTTGAGTAACTAATTTTTTTCATGTTTTGTCTCAAAAACATAGGTTATGACAAAAACATAGGTTATGACCCCTCGTTGGAACGAGCTCGACGAGCTCGTTCCAACGAGGGGTCATAACCTATGTTTTTGAGACAAAAAATGGAAAAATAATGAAAATTAATTGGCGATTTTTGAGAATAGCGCTGGCCGGTTTTTGCCGTTACGTTGGTAAAGGGTTATCAGAGTATACTTTGCTCTAGCTGAATACGAAGCACACACACAAAGAGTATGATAACTTTAACTGGTGCCTTCCCTTCTTATTGAGGCCCATGTATGGATTTGAGAACTGATTTGTTACACTAGCGCAACAAGCATGGCTGTTAGGGTGCTAGTATAACCAGTTGAATTATTGGACACAAATAATCCGCTCCTTGCATTCCAGCATATTTTTGAGCTGGGTTTGTCACGTCAAATATGTCATTTCAGAACGTCTAATTCAGTCCTTTGAGTTTAAAGCAGTCTCTCATAAATTATAGCATAACAGATCCACGCTATCAAAGTATACTTTGCTCCCAGCTAAAAATGAAGCACACGCAGAGTATAAGAACTTTATAGCGTCACTTCCCTTTTTACCTCCACAGGTAGGAAATACAATTCTAGAGAATACAACTGTAAAGGTTTTATAAGATTGACCCCTGAATTACTTTTTGTATGGAGTATTTTTTCCTTAGTAATTGGTTCGTAACAATTTATTAAAGAGTGACTGACTGAAAGTGCTCTCCCATAAGCTGTAGCACGACAAATCCACTATATCACAGTTTATACCATGGTAACCTATTCTACTATGTATAAAAAGCCTATGACATAAATTTTAGCTTTACACAACAACCGTGGCTACATCTACAGTACTACTACATCCAAGTTGACCTTTGGTGACTTCGACCCGATTGCAAACTTGTCTAAATTTATCGCACGTCTCCTCGTTAAGAGTGAAATGAAAGTGGCAATTATTTATTACGTTTTTAAAAGGGTTTACCTCATAAGATGCCAAAAGTTAACAAACATGCATTGTTTCATGTTAATAAAGCATCCATAACTCGAAATAGTATGTTATTATATTATTAAAGTGAAAAATGTCCCGTTTCTTTTTCCACTTCGTTTCGGAGATAAAATTGATAGCGGAAGTACCGCCCACCAATGCTCATGTAAACAAAAACAGATTCGCACGTATGTACGTCTGCAGCTCAGTAAAATCGAGAATAAATAATGGCGACTCTTAATAATCTGACGACCATGGTATAAATAAAGTATACCCAAAGTAGCTTGGTGTAGCAAATGTTCACCACTCGTGGTCAAGAGGTATTAACCGCGCGACGAAGGCTCACGGTTAACACTACTTCACCACTCGTGGTGAACATTTGGTACACTAAGCTACTATGGGTGTATTCTAAATATCTTCCCTTCTTATTGAAGCCCAAGTATGGATTCTGGAATTTACCTGTTACACTAGCGCAAGAAGCATGTCTGTTTTAGGGTAAGTATAATCAGTTGAATTATTGGACCCAAATAATCCACCCATTGCATTCCAGCGTTTCCTCGAGCTGGGCACAGTACTATAAAAATTTTACAATTGTATTTTCTAAAATTGCATTTTCTAGTTATGACTTTAAATAGGTTAAATGGACCATTAGCATTTTCGAAGATCTGGCAATTTTCCAGTTGCCATATCTTTTAAAATACTAATGATTCATTTTAGTAAGTTCTATTAATAGGCAGAAAATACAATTCTAGAGAATGCAATTGCAAAAGTTTTATAGTATTGTCTCCAGGTCTTGCCACGTCACGTGTGTCGTTTCAGAACGTCGAATTTAGTGCTGTGATTGTAAAGCTGTCTCATAAATTATAGCATGACGGATCCACGCTATCAAAGTATACTTTGCTCCCAGTTGAACATGAAGCACACGTAAAGAGTATAAGAAATTTTTCGTGTTACCTTCCCTTCTTACCTTCACAGGTGGACAATGCAATTCTGAAGAATTCAACTGCAAAAGTTTAATAAGACTGACAACTGGATTACTTTTGAATGGAGTATTTTTTCATGAGTAACTGGTTCATGACACTTTATTTGCAGTGGCGTAGATAGCTTTTCGCTGGCGGAGAGGCAATCCAAAATTTTCCTACAGACCGAAAATTTTCCGACAGTGTAACAACAACAAAAACCCAAACAAACAGAAAGAGTCTGTTGTTTACTGCAAATGTACTGAAAATTGGTCTTTTTTACCTACAATTTACCCCAAATGGCATGTTTTTTTATCCCCAAAGCCAGCATTTTAATGTTATTAGGCATAAATTCGCCTAAAAATGGTCCCAAAAAATTTCCGACAAAACTTCTGGTGGCGGGGCCTCTGCCCCCGCCCGCCCCCCCTTTATCTACGCCACTGTTTATTTGAGAGTGACTGACTGAAAGCACTCTCCCATAAACTGTAGCATGACACATTATCACAGTATTCTTTTCTCCCAGATGAACACGAAACTGGCGCAAAGAGGATGATAACTTTATCGTGGCACCTTCCCTTTTTATTGAAGCTCAAGTATTGATTCTAGAATTTACTTGTTACACGCGCTCCCAACAGAGCCACCGCGCTGTTGGTAGTGCGGTGGCTCAGTTGTTAATTGGACTTCGAACAGAAGGGTCCACGGTTGCGTTGCGACCTTGAGCAAGGCACTTTATCCCGATTGCCCACATGTGAGCACGGTGGCGCAGTGTACTAGGGCGTTCTGCACGTCGATGGTGCACTTGCCTTCAACCGATACTAGCCCTACTTGTGTGGAATTAGTACGTTGGGGAGTCTGGCAGTTGCTCGCAGTTTCTCGGTGGTTCTTTCAGGTTACTCCGGCTTCCTCCACCCGTAAAACTATCCGACACGACGTAGCCCTGGCTGTCGAAATTGTCGTTAAACCCCAATAACTAAATAAATAAATTACCTGTTACACTGGTGCAATAAGCATAGCTGTTTCAGGGCAAGTATAATCAGTTGAAATATTGGACACAAATAATCCGAGCATATTTTCGAGCCAGTCTTGCAACGTCACGTGTGCCGTTTCAGAACGGCAAATCCAGTACTATAATAGTAAAAGCGGTGTATTTACCGATCAGATCGCGATCCAGTCGCGACACACATACACCGGTAAAAGTCGCGAGACATAAAGTCAGAATCAAGAACAACAAACGAAAATAGCACCGGAGATTCTCTGTTCCTGAATGTCTTTTACGACAAGTGAAATTTTAGTGTGGTGATCAACCGGGGTCAAGACCATAAAACTTTTACAATTGTATTTTCTAGAACTGAATTTTCTTCATATGACTTTGGACCATTAGCATTTTAAAAGATCTGGCAATTTGCAATTTGTCATACAGTACATGGAGAGTGGATTGTAACTAAATCACCCGGGGAGTGGAGTTATCACCCAAAGTATCACTTTTAAATTCTGGACATGTGGACAAAAAGCACAAGCAATGTTTCAGCCAATGGACCTCCGGGTATAACCCGGAGGTCCATTGGCTGGAACTTTGCATATGCTTGTTATGCTTTGCAACAAATTTGCAATTTTCGCTTGGGTGGAACCTCCACTCTGCAGGTGGTTTTGTGATAATACACTCTCCACGTACTGTATCTTTTAAAATGCTAATGATTTATTTTAATCAGTTATATTTATGGGTAGAAAATACAATTCTAGAAAATACAGTTGTAAAAGTTTTATAGTGTTGGCTCCAGGGGCCAATACTATAAACATTTTTACAATTGTATTTTTCCGAACTGTATTTTCTACAAGTGAATATAAATGATGGAAATGAATCATTAGCATTTTGAAAGATATGACAAATTGCAAATTGCCATATCTTTGAAAATGCTAATGGTTCAGATCAATTAGTTATTTCCATAAATAGAAAATACCATTCTGGAAAATACAACTGTGAAAGTTTTGTCGTATTGTCCACAGGTCGTCATTATCTGTCCACTTTTGCAATCATAGTACTCCTTCTCGTGACAAAAATGAAACTCTTTATCGTTTCGATAAGACATTTCTACAGTTAAAACTAGAAGTCCTGTCATGAAATGCGCGTTAATCTGCGCTTTAATCTACGCGTTATGACCATAGTAAGGCTAAGAAATTCTGTACATATGGCCTGTGCACAAGCAATGTTTCAGCCAATTGACCTCCGGGTAACCCAAAGGTCCATTAGCAGAAACAATCCCTGTGTTTGCTATGAGTAAACAGGGGAACCTGCCGTGCTTTGGATGCCATTCGATATGGCAGTTGCGCGCAATTCCTACGCGCAATTAAGCCTAGATAAGCGCACAGTTCGTGACGGGACTTCTAGTTTTAACTGTAGCTTTGTGTCTGGATCAGGTAAAGAGAAAAAATTGGACCATATCTTCCTTTCTTTGGGTGCTATATAAATAATGAACATTATTTTCTTTGAAATTCCCATGTCTTATATTCCATAAATATAAATTAAACACACAAACAAATTATACATAAAAATGATGGTTGTGATGTATAGAACATGAAAATATATACATGCAACTCACAGAGCTGACAGCAAGCATCAATGGTTCCTGGGTGAGCATTGACTGAAGACAAGGGCATCATCGACATGCAGTATGCCGTAGGACACAACTTCACTGTGCCCCCACGTGGACATTTGGGATTAAATGCCTCGACCAAGGACAATACTGTTACATCTGGCGGGGATCGGACCGTTTCGGCTTGAAGTCCAATGCCGTAACCACTGAGCTCCGGCACTCCCAGATACATCCTTCAAGACATCCGTGACAATCAAGCTAATCATTTTGTTTCCTCCAGTCCCGGCTAAAAGAACTGTCACATAAACAACTAACGCATGCGTTCAATAGAGATTATTAATCATTAATAGGCAGTGCATGTCGGCTAAAGAGACCTTGCACGTGTAGCACGTAATATAAGTCGCATTAGTGTAATCTTTTACTGGAGAATCTCGTAACTTCACTTACTACAATACACTCTGCAACGCGCGAGTAACCCATGCACCTAGAATGTTTGAACTATGTTTTCCATTTTCAATTAAAGTGTTGTTTAACAAGTCAGTCATTGATTGCACAAGGCACGCGGTATTGTTTCCTCTTTTCCAGTTCAGCATTGTTGTTGCCTCATTGGAAGGTAACACTGCTATCGTGCCATCTAAATACACTACTCGTCCGACGACCTTCTGAGGTAAATCCAATTGGGCTCATTCAAATGATTTCTTTTATCTCCTCCAATAGATCTATTATCCTTAATTTAGGCCCCGGTGATGCGTCAGAATTCGATTCGAATCGAAATTGTCTCGATTATTCGATTCGATCCGATTTGCGTCTCGCTGATTGGAAAATCTTCGAATCGTCGAGGTGTTATCAAAATCCTACCAAGACATTGTGTTTCCTCTTGAACGCTTCTTCTATCACCAGGTCTCCTGTACAGGAGACCTGATGATAAAAGAAGAATTCTAGAATATTTCGCTTCCGAAATTATTACTTCCACAACGTTCTGGAATATTCCGCTTTGTTGATTACCTTGCACAAACAGACGGCCGCCGTACATAGAATAGTCCAGTGTACATGAGTAATAGATATATATACTGTTGTAAGACGGTGCCATGTTGACAACTCGAAGATCCGTGAGATTCAGAACGAAATTCAATTCAGTTCGAATATTCTACCTGATTCAATGTGGGATTCGATTCGACCCAAATGTGAGATTCGCATGGCGCTGCAGTGATTATGTGTTACAACTAGAACACTGTGTGACCCCGTTGCAACATTTTCTATAGTAATATTTGAAAGCGTAAGGAGATGTTGGCTGAACTTGTTCGTCGCACAAGTGAAAACCCTAACGGAAGCCCATTCTGTCGACGTAAATGCAATTTCACTTGCCTCTCCATATATAAAGTCTTTCGGGTTAGCTGACTTGACGCCTGGACCCCAATATTTTCTCTGAAAGCCTCTTACTTGAAAGTGTTGGCCATTTGACGAAACTACAATTTTCGTTGTGAATCTCGAATCGAATCGAGTCTATTGTTCGAAATCGAATCGAACATCGAATCGAATACAGGCGTTATGAAGTCCTGACTGATAAAATATTCCAACTACATCATCAAGGCATGCCTTCGTCGAAGGCACTCCTTGATGATGTAGTTGGAATACAACCCAGTACGTACATGTATGTAAATATTTTTGTTCAAAAACTGAAACGGGTGCCAGAATTCTGTACTGGGCACTGCACGGGGCTAGTCGCTAGCAGCCGTGAGTTCATCGCTGATATTGCTTGGGAACTTTAAATTTGATTTCAGTAGTGGTAGTGACTAGTGAATTGGACTGGATGGAGACATGAGTACAGATGTCTTTTTATGTTAATATAGCGGAAATTACATTCAATCTTTATTTTCAACAAGATAGATGTACAATATCTTTCTCAGCTATACGTTTTGTGAGACGACTAAGATCACTGATACCAAGCGAAATTCCTGTGGAAAGATTCGACGGAAAACAAACCGGGAAGCCGATTTGGAATCGAACCGAATACCAACTTAAGATTCGAAATGAAATCGAATCTCGAAGTTTCGCAGAGCCCTACACAAATACTCTTATATTTTTATTGTCCACTGAATGAAAGCGTTCGTTATAAGTATAAGCCAAGCGAGTAGTCATGTACACGAAAAGCGTTACTATATTGTTATTAATTTAAACAATTACATTTTGAAAATGAATGTACTTCTTTAAAACATAATAATAAACGAAAGTTTCGGGTGTGTTTCGTTTATTAATGCCGTAAAGATTTAAAGAAGTATATCGGGATCATGTTGACCGTGGAAGGAAATAGAGCCGTAAGTTCGTACCGACGGTCAACGACCCGGGAACACTGTCGGAAAATTTTAACTCTCGACCACCATGTCGGAAAACTCTAAGATCCTAATTTCGTGCCTGTCAATCGACCAACGTGCCCGCAGTTTGTGACTGAAGGCCAATATTTGGTGATAGTCCGTTTTATTATATGCTAGCCTGTGAATTATCGCAAATCATCTAAAAGATATTTCTCGATATCTATCGACTCGACAAATATCGAGAAATATCCCTCAGTAGCTTCATCTGCACCGCTCCACGTCGCCTTGAAGGAACGATCAGCTGATCTTTGTTTCTGTTTTAAAAGGTATGCATTTGCGGTCGAATTGGGCTGAATATTGTGCAATAAAATGACTCGTAGCATATAATAAAAAGAAAATCTACTCTATTTAGTCAGTATCTGGAATTATTTCACGAGTATGCACCTGAAAGTTTTATTTTTCACGACCGTGTGAAAAATAATATTTTCAGGTCCACACAATAAATTTTTTCAATAGCTTCCTAAATGACGTTGTGCTTCGGCGGATTACGTCGCCTTGAACGTCGCCTTGAAGGAACGATTCTCAACTTTTTGTTATTGTCTTGAAACTGTTTGCAGTCGAACTGGGCTGAATATTACTCAGTAAAATGTCACGCGGCATATAATAAAAAGAAAATCTACGCTGTTTTAGTGAATATCGTGTGGACCAAGCGCTCGTGAGAAATAAAACTTTCAGGTCCACACTCATGAGATAATTCCCGATAATCACTAAAACAGTGTACAGTACGTGAAGAGTGGATTGTAACTAAAACACCCGCGGAGTGGAGTATCACCCAAAGTATCACTTTCAAATTCTGTCTACATATGGACAAAAAAACACAAGCAAAGTTTCAGCCAATGGACCTCCGGGTTTAACCCGGAGGTCCATTGGCTGGAACTTTGCTTGTGATGGTTATGCTTTGCAACAAATTTGCAATTATTGCTCTGGTGGAATCTCTACTCTGCGAGTGATTTAATGATAATACACTCTCCACGTACTGTAAATATCCTTTATCTATGGCCCTTTATCGCCACAATATTACTAATTCTCGTTACCAATTGTGGCTGCAAGGCGCAAGTTCGACGATTTTGGAAAAAATGGCCGTACCACACAAAAAGGCAAGGCATCAATGATCTCTGTACAACTTCATTTTTGGAACGCTCATTGGTCACATATAACATCTAAGACCAACAGTAAAATTCTTTTTGGAATATTCGACGCTGTTATGGCCAATAATTTACTCACTTTTCGATGAGTTTGAACGTAGACTACCGTTGATGTAATGTTAGATCCCTTTACTCACAAAATTCACAAATATTATTTCGTGCTCCAGTTATGGATATTCCAATTAGTAAGTATTTAATTCATCTTGAAAACATGAACATATCAACAGAGGTAGTGGAACTACGCGGCGTAATTACAAAACAACAGGTGCGGGGAGTTTCATTCGTAATATTTCGTGTACCAAGAAATCTGAGAGTTGTGTATGGCAAAGATTCGGCCAGATCAAGTCTCGATTGTCGATTGCATAACATATCTTGTGTTGATTCAAACAGAATGAATGTTTATGGTATTTGTAGATTCAGTCGAATGCAATATGTCAATTGGTGGAAAAAAGGATTCAAGGAAACGGCGATTTTTGACATCACGGGATATTTTCAGATTTTAAACTGTAAAAAGTCAAGGATGTCAGTCCGACGACGTACACACGGTTGTCACCTTTCGTACTATCCGCCTAGCCGCTTCGAGACTAGGGTTACATGGTTGTCTTCACAGCCATGAGTTAGAGACTATCAAATGCTCAGGTTCCGTAACAGAATTCTTCTCGAGGTCTTAAAGTCCTCATGTCGGATTCGTTTTGCAAGTAGATCCGTGCAACAAGTTTTCATGGCCGGGTAACCAGTTTTCAATATCTGAAAAAAAAACTTGTTACCTTGCAGAGCAGCAACACCATCCCACCCCAAATATAAAAAAAATGTAGGTCTCTCTTTGGAAAGAAATAAACGGACTTGTACTAGTGCCAGGTGGTGTAGTTTAGTTGAGTCTACACGTTTGTGTCTGGCAACAGAATTTGTGATGTCTTACCTCGGCACTCTCTTGCTCATTGACTGTTACAATAACTTCAATAACAAGGAATCGTAAATTATTGTACAGTTATGAACTTTTGTGGTGGTGAATATGATGTGATATGGAACCTAAAAAACTTATATTGACCGAGGCTATAGCCGAGGTCAGTATAAGTTTTTTTGGTTCATATCACATCATATTTACCACCAGAAAAGTCCATAACTGTTTTTGTTATTTTCACCATCCTAAAAAAACCCAATCTTTTATTTGTCCATTAAAAGTTCAGTTATATCAACCAGAAATACTTTTATTTAACAATAAAATAGTTATCTGCAGAATAACATAAAAATAAACAATGCCAAAGAGATTACATCGATTGAAATAGGACTAGAGAAGGGATTTCCAAAAGCTATATTTACAAAGTAGATATTCACCGGAAAACCTGTGTACATGGATTGTTTGAGAACCAGTCACGTGTACAACATCCAGCCAATAGAAATGTGGTTATTTATAAAGTATGTAATAGTTTATTTTCATGAAGGTCATTGTTCGTTGGATTCATATATTAACTCCATGGAGTGCCTGGACGTGCAAACGTATTGTAATAGCTGGGCAAAAAACTGCAAATGTCGTCAATTGCAAATCCGTATGAAACTGAACATAGATCACCCCTTCCTCGGATATTGTCGATGAAAACCGGCGATAACTATGTCTATTAGGTGGTGGGGTGGGGGGGGGGGGGAGGGTGGGTTGGGGAACTTTTATTTTCACATGTTCAAAGCAATATGTTTCTTTTAAAAAAAATCGGGATCATATTTATCGTGGAAGGAAATGGAGCCGTAAACTCAGTTACACAACGTCTTTCGTCACTTTTAATGACAGCTAAACTGGGGCGGTGTAATGATCCCTATACAAGTGGATTGCTGGAACGCTCCTTGGTGATAAGTAGAAACGTTTCTCGTCTCGCCGACCGCCATCTTCTGGAGTGGTGGTCGGGGTAGGAATGGGGATGGGGGCAAATGTTGCTATAAATAGACAATGCTTAACAACAACAAACATTCTGGAAAATTTACAATTATCAACGTCTCGAATTCACCTATCGCTTTAACCCTTTACCCAACACAGACGATATCATAATTTCCTATTTTAAATATTATTTGTCCAAATTTTTCAAAAACATTTAACAAAACCATGTCATGTAACTCCTCATTAGAACGAACTCTACAAGCTCGTTCCCATGTGGTTTTGTTAAAAATTTTTGAAAAATAATATTTTTTCAAATGCTGAATTTGCATATTACGCCGGTGGATGCGATCGATTCGTAAGGTAAAGGGTTAATCCTTTACCCAACGTAATGGCCAAAATCGGCCAGCGCTATTTACAAAAATCGCCATTCAATTTTCATTATTTTTTTGTCCCAAAAACATAGCTTATGACCCCTCTTTGGAACGTCCTATGTTTCTGAGGAAACAAATGAAAATATTTAGTTACTGAAGAATTTTGTTTGCAGGTGTTGTCTGCTTTTCATGTTAGGTAAAGGGTTAAATAATGTACTTTGGTTGCTGGGAAGCACGAATATGCAGATGATGTGCACATTTTTCGCAGCAGTGCGAGTTGGATATTTATTTTATTATTGTCATTTATTGACAATAACCAAATGCCATGATTGGAAAGTTGATATTGTGTTACCAGTTTTTATTCTAGGCTTTCGATTGCTGTTTGATGATGTGAAAGCTGTTACGCTGTGACTACAGTTACATCGCATCATCTTGCACGTCACCAATGAGAGGAGTTACTTCGTTGATTGACTTGATGCCATCTCGGGGGGGGGGGGGGTGGGGGGGGGGGCAGACTGAGTTGCGACGTATTCCTCTGATGTCCCAGCAATCCAGCTTCGTAGAGATCGGTGAGGCCGCATTACGCAGTTTATGATATTTATTGCATGCTAATTTGGTTCTTTACGGCCTTTACACACGGAACATGACACGCGCGAAGCGACAATGAGATAATTAACAAATTTTATTCTCGGTTGCAATTTTCGATAAGTTTGGAATTTCGATATCTCACCTCTGGACTTTCCTGTAAAACAAACACAGATATATCGTTCCATTGGTGCACCGAGCGTCATCTGCCATGCAAAAGCATTGCATAAGGCGTCTTGGTGCACTCAATGGACGAGCCACTGTATTTAGAAAAATATGCAGACTCAAAAATAAAATCACTCATTATAATTTTGCGCAACCAATCAATGCGTCAAAATTAACTCTTTGAACCCTAGCGGCCGCTTTTCCGGCCAATAACACGATGCGTCATAACGTCATTAAATAGGATGGCTGTTCAGTAAATGTGTGGGGTAGACCAATCAATATTTTCAACGTGCAGCCCCGAGGCTGCACATTTAAAATATTGATTGGTCTACCTTAAATAATGAAAATGGACTCTTCTAATTGCTGCCATTGAACTGGCCTGGAAAATACCACTAGAGTTCAAAGGGTTATTATATTATTTATTTATTGGTGTTTAAGGTCACACACTTATGCACAATGGCTAATCGTGACCGTGACAGTTTACGGGTGGAGGAAGCCGGAGTACCCGGAGAGAACCACCGAGCAACGACGAGCAGCTGTCAGCTCTCCAACATCGTAACTCTGAACTCTGCACCGCAGCACAGGCAGGGTTAGATTGGTTGAAGACATGCGCACCACCGACGTGCAGTACGCCTCAGTACACAGCGTCATCGTGCCCCCATGTAGGCAATCGGGCAAAGGGTTAAAGACCGTGATTTTATGTTTAACATTTGTCCACGCTTAATTATTGATTGTATGTGTTCAACAACAGAACCGACATAAGAGGCAGTCACAATGAAATTTCAGACTGAAGCCCCCCGTGGGGACCTGAAGAAGGAAAGCAGTGCTTGCTGGGTGTGGTAAACAAGCCATGTTTTATGTTTTACTGGTAAAATAGGACCAGCCACCAATGTTTGGGGTGGAAGTCCTTTAAATGGGCAACATGGGTATAAACGATTGACTAAATTTGACTTTGTCTCCATGTTGTGGTCACGATTAGCCGATGTGCAGAATATGTGACCTTAAACACTACTAAATAAATAAATAAAAAAACCGAGAAGAAAAATTATAGCTTGAAACGTCCAGAGCCTGACGGCCGTGTCAGTGTATTACTTTCCCTGTTTCCCTAGTAGACAAGACTGGCAATTTCCTCTGCCAACGGTCAGTCGGGAAACTATAAGCTCTCAGTTCACTAGCCTAATTCGTAAGGGATCCGACGCTGTTATAGGCTGTTTGTTTACAAACTTTTCGTGGAGTTGGTTTAAAGTGATATTCCTTTATTCACAAAGACATATAGATATTCTTTCGAGCTCCAACCAATAAATATTAATTTCTCCCTGAAAACGTCAAGATATTAAGATGATTTGTGGAACTACGCGGCGCAATCATAAAACTACAGCCGTGATGAGTCCTCATTCATAAAATATTTAGTTTACAAACATGTCCAACGGTATTACATTCCCACTAAAGATCCGGTCAAATAAACTCTCGATTGAGAACCAATTCTTGCATCGACTTAAAAAATAAATGTGTATGATATTTTGAGATTCCATGGTCTGGAATATTTCAGTTGGGAGGAAAAGCGAACAGTAGGTTCGCTTTTCCGACCAACTGAAATATTCCAGACGATTGAATCTAAAACATAGGCGATGTACTGTTTAACCCTTTACCCAACGCAGACGATATCAAAATTTATTATTTTGAATATAATTTTTTCAAATTTTTCAAAAAATGTCAACAAAACCATATCATGTGACCCCTCGTTGGAACGAGCTCGTCGAGCTCGTTCCAACGAGGGGTCACATGACATGGTTTTGTTGAAATTTTTTGAAAAATAATATTTTTTCAACGACTGAATTTGCATATTACGCGGGCGGATGCGTTCGATTCGATGGGTAAAGGGTTAAGTGCTGGACTGGTTCCATGACACAACAGCGTCAAATTCCTTACAGAATTTGACAGGCGGCTTGAGAACATAGAGAAACTGCTGATACGGCTCATTATTTTGTAGATCTCGTTATTGAGGGTGCTTGACCTATTGAAATATGCTAACACCTTAACTGTTTATAAAAAGTTTAATGAACTGCAACCCTGCAGCGATGCGCAACCAAACGCGAAATATCATTGCATTCAACGCAAGTGGCAAAGCTAAAATTTATAGACATCGCAGGTATAACAACCCTTTACCTAACGCAACCGTCATATCCGGCCAGCGCTGTACACAAAAATCCCCATTCAAATTTTATACTTTCAATCTTTACGTCGAAAGCATAGGTTATAGCTCCTAATTGAAATCAGCTCATTTTGTGATGGGAGAGGGGTGGTGGACTTTTCATGTTGCTAGTATATAATGGGAGAGGGGGGTGCGTGAGGGAATGGAAGGGTGGTGGCTGTGGTAATGGAGTGAATAAAGTAATGATCGTGGTGACGTTTTGTCCTGCTTCTTTCGTCATTCACTGGTGCAGATCCACGCATCACTTCCCCAGCCAATAGTGGGCTTTCTGAGTGTGTGTGATCAAGGGTGAGGGGCTTCCATGGAAAAAGTTGCGAAAGCTACGCCCTAAAGGATTCTATCTGAGGAAATTTCGAGGATGGATAGAACGTAAGTTTACACCAAATATGGAATATTATGTGTTATTACATTAATTTGCGTTTCATGTAGATAGTGTTTTGGGAGGCCCACTTGGATTATTTATTTATTGTTTTTTTTATTGAGTGAGGTGGGGGGGGGGGGGGGTAGTCCTCTAGGGCCCCATGGCTACTCCACTAGAAGGCATGTACGAATTATTAATCCAGGAAACACGAAGGTCCTTACCCCGTCTTGGCATCCCTGACTCATATCGTCATGGTAATCGCCTTTCGATAAACTTATCTCCCTTGAAATTATTAGACGTGCGAGGAAGGTACAATTAAGAAGCTAGTAATTGTTAAGAAACCCATGTGACATCAGTAGACAATAAAACCAAGTTTCATTTTGGTACTTTTACTAAACGAAAACAACAGACAGCTCTCGGAGCTGTCTGTTGTTTTCGTTTATTAAAAGTTACAAAAGGAAACGTGGCTTTTCATGGCAAGTTAATTAGAAGCAACCACTTTACAGATGAGCTGTTATTAAGAAAATTTCTCAGCATCACACCTTCCAACTCTAAGCAACGTCCACTTTGGCTCCTTGTTTAGCGACTATGTTTTTACTGTAATTTGCAAGTTTTTATTCCTCCCACGAAAACAATTAGCAAATCTCTCCCCGTAGACCTTTATATTAAAGGAGAAGAGGGCACCTGTATTTTATGTCGCGATGCTTACATTGTTGATATAATGAACAGAAAAAAAGTTACAGAACAACAAAAGATTGCGAAACGTCGTTTTCTCATTTTTCAGTGTGTTTCAACAGATAATAATAGTCAAACGTTGAAACTGATTGGGAGAAAAATGTAAAAAGCCAGCTTACGTATTCCATACCACTCTACAGGGAAATCCCTGGGGTTTGTGAAATGATGCGCACATCGATAATACAAATTCACTTACATTTCGAAATTTGAAATTGTATATGAAATTCCCCGGGGGCGCGGTGGCTCAGTTGGAAGAGGTGCAGACTGCAAGCCGAGAGGTCCTCGGTTCGAATCCCACCCGCGGTAACCGCGTTGTGTCCTTGGGCAAGACACTTCACCCCCATTGCCCACGTGGGGGCAGGGTGACGCTGTGTACTAAGACGTACTGCACGTTGATGGTGCACCTGTCTTCAGCCAATGCTAACCCTGCTTGTGTGGAGTTAGTATGTTGGGGAGCTGACAGTTGCCCGCCGTTGCTCGGTGATTCTCTCCATGTACTCCGGCTTCCTCCACCCGTAAAACTGTCGTGGTCATGATTAGCCATTGTGCAGAAATATATGACCTTAAACACCAATAAATAAATATGAAATTCCCATATTCATAGTTTTAAATGTACTGACGGCTTTCTGGATACCCGTGCTTGACTAAAGACTACGATAGACAACATAGAAAACTGTAGCTTATTTCATGGAATTCATTCATTATGCTATCATGTAATACACATGTGGAAAGTGCTCGGAAACTTCCCCCTAACATCGTGTCACATCACAGCATTTCGACGCCAAAGCATAAGAACGCTAAATTGTATCGTCATTATTTAGGGACTTTTACTTTGTTAGTTTCATATCGGCCGAGATATCAGACCGAAGTGACTTCATATCAGCCTGAAACCGAAGGTCGAAGGCAGATGTGAAGTTACCCAGGGCTGATATCTCGGCCGATATGATACTTCCAAGTAATAACCTGTTTATTTATTAAACCAAAATAAATAATTAGAAAATGTGTTTAGATCTGTTACAGTTTTATAACAGTGTTGTTATTTCTCATTATTTTCATAAAGTTCGAAGTTCCCTCTTCTCCTAGTTCACATATCCGAACGTCTCAGTTTGCCCTAAGGTTTAATACAGGGAACGGGAATTTCACGGCTCCACGGCTCCCGGTTCTGAAAGTCAATAACGAGACCATGGTATCAATGATTGCGTATTACAGTTTATAAGAGAATGGCGAATATCAATTTCTCCCGAGACCAGCTTCGCCGTTTGAGCTATGGTTTAATCTCGTGAAGGGAAATTTCCCGGTTACCAGTTCTGAAAATCAATGCGAATGCCCGGGAAATTCATAGACTAGCATCGGGAATCAAAGGTTGCGGAACGCAACCTTTGATTCCCGGTTCTGTCATATGAATTGCTGTCCTATTAACTGCCGCTATCGGGACTGATATTCAGAAACGAGAACCCGAAAATTCCCGGCATAGTGAGTGATTTTCAAAAACGAGAACCAGAAAATTCCCATTCCCGGGAATAAATCCTAGTTTCCCCACGGATAGCTGAACTAACTCTTCTCTCACTTCGACCAGTCCCCTCTTACGACTTTGAATCTTAGTTTTCCGTTGATTTATCTGCAAACTCTCTTCTTTCTTTCTTTTCTTTATCCACCTAATCTTTACTTGTTGCCATCATTGATTTACCCCATACCAAAACTTGTGGGGGCGCGGTGGCTTAGTTGGTAGAGGTGCAGGCTGCAAGCCGAGAGGTCCTTGGTTCGAATCCCACCTGCAGCAACCGCGTTGTGTCCTTGGGCAAGACACTTCACCCCCATTGCCCACGTGGGGACACGGTGACGTTGTGTACTAAGGCGTCCTGCACGTCGATGGTGCACCTGTCTTCAACCAATGCTAACCCTGCTTGTGTGGAGTTGGTATGTTGGGGAGCTGACAGTTGCTCGCCGTTGCTCGGTGGTTCTCTCCGGGTACTCCGGCTTCCTCCACCCGTAAAACTGTCATGGTCATGGTTGGCCATTGTGCGGAAATATGTGACCTTAAACACCAATAAATAAATAAATACCAAAACTTGTTCAACGAACAATTGTGAAGAAAACAAATTAGTTGCGTCTAGTCGCGTATCAAGGGAGATAACTATATCTTGGTTCATATCGGCTGAGATCGGCATAGTATCAGCCGTCATGTTTGTCGAGCGTGATAATGGGCAATTCTGGGGAAGAAAATCATATCTAATAAATATAAAGAGGATTATGGTCTTGGAAGAGGTAGTAAATGGATACCGAGGATAATTCTAGTGAACTGTCTTGGTATCTGCCCCAAGTCTAGTTATGATCGTAAACGGAAGACCAAACTCCTTGTTTCTCCTGAAGCGAACGATAGGCTAAGCAAACGATTGTCCACCCAAACTGTGCAGGCCTGTTACTGAAATTTTAGACGTGCTGTTTTTTAAAGATACTCAAGCTTTTCACCCTCCATTCAAATTCTGTAGAATATTTGACGTAGTTATGGCCTGGAACCAGTCTATCCAGTAAATAGTCCATCGCCTGTGTTAGATTCTGCAGTTCGCTTTTCCGACTAACTGAAATATACCAGACGATGGAACCTACAAAATACCAAAAACAGCCATTTTCCATGAATCAATACAAAAAATGTTTCTCAATATGCCTTAATTTACCCGAATAATTAATGGCTTTTCCAAGACTACTGTACATGTTTATTTTCTAAATAATTATGAATGGAGATTCATTAAAGCTGTAGTTTTATGATTAAGCCGCGTAGTTTCACCAGTTGTGCTTATATCTTGATGTTTTCAAGGTGAATTAAATACTTATTGATTTAAATATCTATAACTGGGGCACAAAAGAATATCTGTATATGTCTGTGAGTGAAGGGCTATCGCATTAACCCTTTAAACTCTGGCGGTATATTATCAGCTCAGTGGCAGAACGTGGGAGAGTCCATATTCATTATTTAGGGTTAGATCAATAACTATTTTCTACCTTATTTTTCGGCCTTGGGGCTGCAAGTTGAAAATATTGATTGATCTACCTCACACATGCACTTAGCATCCACCCTACTTAATGAAACATTCACTTAGCAGCCACCTTACTTAATAAAATTATGACGTATCATCTTTCTGGACCGGAAAATCGGTCTCTGGGGGTCAAATGGTTAAATCAACGGTAGTCTGCGCACTAACTCTGCGAAATGTGGGTAAACAAACAGCCTGTAACAGCGTTAGATTCCTTACAGAATTAGACTGGTGGCCTGAGAGCTTTGTTGTAACCACCAAGCGTTTGTACATTTGCTTTCAGGAAACGCTTTTGGATATTTCTGAAGCATTCCAAGACTATCGATGAAGTGAAATACCCCACCAACACCCTCATTGCCTAAACAAAAATAAACTTTTAACTAAAGGATATCCTGTGGCTTTTGTTGTTGGTTTTTTTATGTAGTGAAGGTTTCTGCAGACTTTAAAAAACACACTGAGAAAAATTAATACATTCTGTTAAATATAAAAACTCAATATATACTACTCAAAGTTTGCTAAGCACTAAGTATATCCAACAACCTGTTTTACGTTTTAGTTGAAATATTGTTATGAAAAGTGTATATATTTTTTATTTAATTATAACTTTAATGATTTAAGTACAGAAATTAAGATTTTATTTGTGTTTGACATTATTTTTTAGCTTTTGAATACGATAACCATGGAAAATGGATATTATTGGTAAAAGAGGAAATTTTTCAAATTTGTCAAAAAGTTGACGGAGCGCACTGGTATGGGTTCAATATCGAGTATGAGACCCATTACTGTTAATTACAGCTTGACAACGCCTTCTCATGCTTCCAATCAGGTTACAGATGGTCCTTTGTGGGATGTTGTTCCATTCTTGGACCAGCATGGCACCAAGCTCCTGGACACTTCTTGGTTGGACTGGACGGGCTGAAATTGCAAGCTGCAACTCATTCCAGACATGTTCGATTGAATTGAGGTCAAGGGAGCTTGCTGGCCAGTCCATACGCTCAATCCTCTCCCTCTGTCGGTACTCCCGGACAGCATGGGCAACATGAGGACGGGCATTATCGTTCATCAGAATGAATCTATGACCCACTGCACCTGCATACAATCTGACGCGGGCATCCAGGATCTCATTAATATACCGCTGTGTAGTCAATGTACCACGGTCAAGAACACAGAGCTCTGTACGTCCATCCCAGCTGATGCCGCCCCTGACCATTATTGACCCTCCACCATAGCTGTCATGGTCAGCAATGTTGGCTGCATGAAATCGCTCTCCTGGTCTTCTCCATACCCTAGAACGCCTATCTGCGTTGTCTAGGCAGTACCTTGACTCATCTGTAAGAAGGACAGGTCACCAGCCTTCTCTGGTCCATCCAACGTGATCCATGGCCCATTCATATCGTGCTTGGCGGTGGTTCTGGGACAACTGAATGCGAATACATAGTCTTCAAGATCGGAGACCACCTTCGTGCAACCTTGCCCGGATAGTCTGCGTTGAAACATTTACCCCGGATGCATTCTGAAGGTCACTGCGAAGCTGGGTTGCTGTGGCAAGGCGGTTCCTACGGGCCTGAATGATCAAAAAGTGGTCTTCAACTGCAGATGTTGCCCTGTCCCTGCCACCACCATGTCGTCTTACTGGTGTGCCATACTGCTGAAGTCTAGCCAAGGCTCTGGTGATCACCGTATGGTGCACACCAAGGGCTTCACCACCCTGACGATGGGTTGCCCCTTGTTCCACCATCCTCACAGCCCGCCACATTTCTGCTTCAGACAAATGTCTTCTTACATTTGCATTCGCCATATTCAATCATTAAATCACAAGGGTTTGTGTTGAAATGAAGACTGAATACCCTACACATCTCATGTACATGTAGACAGCACACGAAAACATCATGAAAATCAAGGGCTACATGCTTTCCATAACTGTCGTGAAAAGTCTACCTGTCAAGAGAGCTAATGTAAACACTGGGGACCATCTCAATACATTCCTCAATCATATCCATCAAAAATATCGCAAATGTGTCACAAGAAAATTTCATAATGATGTGTCAAATATGTGGTGCTTAGTAAACTTTGAGTACTATATGAAATGAAGAACAGCTTTGGACCAAATACAAATATAAGTATCAATCCGAAAGACTAATAATGAAATAATTTACATAAATATGACTTGAAATTGATATGTATTATCGTGGCGTAGTCCCGGGTGGTGAGATATGGTGGTGGTGGGGGGTCTGCCCCCAACCTTTGGCCGAATGCAACTTTGACATAGAACCCTAAAATGGTCTACAATATAGGACTACAAGGCTACAAATGCCTCAGATTCGCTCTTAGAGCACTGCATAATTTCCATGGGGTTGGAGAATGGGGGCCTTCAGGGAAGTGGGAGGTGGGGATAAAGACCATAGGGTCCTAGTGAGGACTAGAGTAGGCCTCCCCACCACCACAACGGTTTTCCAGATATCAGGTTTGCTCCCCCCACCCTAAAACTGGCTAGGGCACCCCCATTACAGAATTCAACAAATTTGTTGATAACACCACAGATTTTTCAACAAACTTGGTGTTCATTCCCTTGAACTTGAGAAGACTAATTTCAGATTTTATAGATTTGTCGCAAGGACAGCCTCTCGAACGTTCAGCATTTTATACTTTTCTTATGATTGTTTAATTGCCCAAATATAGTGATCGTACACTAACTTCCAGGCGACTATTATGTTATATAAAATCTCCGTAAACTGAGCACATAAATTTATCACATAGTATGACTTTTTTCTGAGCATTCCACGGATACTAACAAGCGGTAGAGGTCAATGGCCAGCTCTCGGGACATCATTCTAATTCTATAAGGAGTCCAGCTCTGTTATGGGCTGTTGTTTATCCACTTAAAGTGGAGTTTGTGCGCAGTCCACCGTTAGCCCTTTACCTAACATGAAAAGCAGACGACACTTGCAAACATAATTCTTGAATAACTAATTTTTTTCATTTTTTGTCTCAAAAACATAGGTTATGACCCCTCGTTGGAACGAGCTCGACGAGCTCGTTCCAACGAGGGGTCATAACCTATGTTTTTGGGACAAAAAATGAAAAAAATAATGAAAATTAATTGGCGATTTTTGAGAATAGCCCTGACCGGTTTTGGCCGTTACGTTAGGTAAAGGGTTACTGAAACGTGACGTCCCTTTTACTAGAAAAATATAGATATTCTTTCGTACTTCTGATATAGATATTACAACCAATAAGTATTTAATTCGCCTTGAAAACGTCAAGATATAATACAATTTATGGAACTCCACGGCGTGATGATATAACTACAGCTAAGGCCCAGCGAATCTTTTTCTCGAATCGAATCGAGTCTATTATTAGAAATCGAATCCAACCTCGAATCGAATACAGCGTATTGAAGTCCCGACGGATAAAATATTCCAACTATATCACCAAGGCATCCCTTCGTCGAAGACATGCCTTGAATGAAGGCATGCCTTGATAATGTAGTTGGCATATTACCCGGTAAGAATTTTGTTTCAAAAAAAGAAACAGGTGGGAATATCCTGTACTGGGCACTGCACGCTAGCAGCCGTGAGCTCATCGACGATATTGCTTGGGAACTTTAAATTTGCCTTCAGCAGTGGGCTGAGACCAGTGAAAATGGAATTAGGATGGATGGTGGTATGGGTTAATAGAGAGGAAATTTCACTCAGTCTTTATTTTCAACATTAATGTACAATTTCTGTCTCAGCTACTCGTTTTATGACACTGCTAAGATGACTGATACCAAGCGAAATTCTAGTGAAAAGATTCGAAGGAAACCGAATCGAACAGCAAATTTCGAATCGGTCGGAATACCAACTTAAGATTCGAAATCAAATCGAATCTGGATGCTTTGCAGGGCCTAACTGCAGCTGTGGCAAGTCTCCATTCCTAATTAATTTGTAAACAAACAACATGTCTTATAATATTGGTACTGTCATTAACCCCTTTACTGCCACGCCCACTTTAGCCATATATGGAGGACCTCTATAAACGCCTGCATGAGAGGAAGTTTAATAAAATTTTTGAAACTCTATCATCTGATTAATTGTTGGTAAGGGCTCTCTGAGCCCTTTCCAGCAACTAATCAGATGGTAGGTTTGATCTGTGCATACCACTACCAGAACGTACAGATAATCATCATAAAATAGGTGACTATAGTCTTTTTCGGCAGCGTAAGTGTTAAATACTCGGTCAAATCAAATCTCGATTGAAAAAAATATTACTTGTGTTGATTTAAAGAATATTAATGGTTGTGTTAATTTAAAGAATATTAATGTGTATGATATTTTTTTAGATTCGAGCGTCTGAAATATTTCAATTTGTTGGAAAAAGCGTATCGTGGACTGTTTAGAGGCTGGACTGGTTCCAGACCATAACAACATCGAATTCCTTACAGAATCTGAGTGGTGACTTGAGAGCTTGGGTTCGACCATTACACCCATGCTTTAAAAACGATAAATAGCGACCATTAAATAACATTCCGGACGTAACGCCACCTACACACCATTGTATTATTTCGCGAAACTTGAACCTAGCCCTGTCACCATCTGTTTACATTACGTACGTTACGCGTCGAAAACAAGGGGTTTTGAGATATTGCCGAATACATCAAAATACCTACACCAATGGGTCTATATTTTGGGGCGGACGCTCTGCAAAAGAACGTATTGGTCTCAGAAACCTAATTTGAGAGTTCAGAGAAGAAGCACTGTTTGTTTCGCAGTCCGGTTAGGCATATTTCGTTAGATTTTGGATCAAGTAACAAAGGCAATCTTTAACTCACCTCCAGTTCATAGTGCAATTTACGAAGCTCCCCCAGTAAATTTATGACCGAGTTTTGCAAAGTTCACTTTAGATTTCACTATAAAAAGGGAACCTTTTGAGACCATTAATATATGACATGCTTCGTATACTGTGTATGTATATTATTAGTTACACAGTTTTTTAGTGGCCTAATATGGTATATATGGTGTCAGTTAATTTCATACTGGACGAGAGCGAACTGTGTAACGAATATATCTTACCGACTGCTGCATCGATGCACAGAACTAATAACAACAGCGATCAAAATTAAATGAGAGAATTCTCACAATGTGTTCACGTGTCTTTGCCTTGTTACAATTTATAGGAGAGTGCCTACACTCTCCCATAAATTGTAACAAGGCAAATTCATACATACCAAACAGTTTCATTTCGAAGGTAACATGACACACATCCACAGAATATGAAGCCTTTTTAAGTTGCCTAACCTGCACTTCAGACCAAATATGGGCTTCCAACACTCAATCTTTCAACTTGAAGTGTTTATCGGCTGCCGCCATTTTGAATAATCAATGAACAAAGGGGAGATTACCCATAGCTGTCAGCGTATATTGATGTTGACAGGCAGTATATGGTTTTATATGCAGTCTGCATGTGACGTCTTTGAACCAATGAAATTCCCAGATACTTGTAGGAGGTAAGATATATGAATTTTCGGCTTAAAAAGCAGCATCTAAACTAGTTTTATCCTAAAGAACGAAACGCTCACGAGAACTTGGCCATGCATCTCGGGAAAGAAATTGTTTACTGCTATTAAAGCACTGTAAACTGCATCTCAAAATGAGAATAGAAACCACAAGGAGACCAAAATAAGTTGTTACCACCTAAATGATGGAATAAACGAAGGTCTTGGAAGTTTATTTAAAAAAAATAAACATGTTGACCATTAAAATGTTATTCTAGCTAAACACATAACCACATAATCCGTTATTTTCGGATTTTTTTTTTGTCTTGAAATATCTTTTAGGACTATAACGTTCTAGGCTCTGTAGAGCGAATACAAACCTGAACAAATCCTTTCAGTGTCTTCATGTCCTCCTTTCCTATTGTATTAACTGCTTCCTGGTTGGCCCCTCGCCATCAAGAGGTTAAGTCTTGGGTGCCACAACGTTTCTATTTAGCTTCACATATGTCCTCCGTATTACCAACTACTGAGAAGAAGATGAATTTTCTTTCTTACAGTTTATTGCACTTTCAATGTATTATAACAAAACTATTTTCTTGAAGTGCGTCTATCTTAAGCTAATTGTTTATCAACTGCACCAGTGACGTAATTTATCGAAAAAGATATCAAGGACCCGACACATATGTCTGAAGATGATAAAGATCGACCGATGAACCGACGATCTGCATATCCTGTGCATCGCGCTGTCGCCCATAAATTGTAACCAGAAAAATGTGGAGACGTGACAATCGTTACTTATTTCCCGTCCCTTTTTCGACATTCGTTATTAACCGATAAAATTTATGAATTTTTTCATAAAATCTGTGACATATTGTTCTTTGTTGGAAGGAAGACTTGCATGGAACCATGGATTCCAGAAGACGTTAACACTGGACTTTTATTAATTGACATTTGAACAGTTTAACAGTTTGTACGTATAGTTTACAAAGAAATCATTTTACCATTTACTAAGCACGAAAAGGAGACGACACAATAAAAGAATTCTTGAAACCTAATTGTTTTCAATTTTTTGCTTCTAACACATTGGAACGATGGGTCATCTATGTTTTTTTGTATACATCACTAGCCGTTCGAAAACAATTCGTTGAAATTCTTCGCTCACACTTTGTCCGAAGAGTTTGCTACATCCTTTTTCAGCTTATCGTGACGAAATCAAGGTAATCCCCATGGTGCTTCCGAACGTCTGTAACTGCCGCTACAGCCCATAGTTCTTCTCCGATCATCACCAAATTCCATCTGCATGGTCAAGGTAAATCATATTGTCGTCACGATCGGTCGCCGAACTCCTTTGCCTCTCTGTGCTCCTTCCAACAGTCTCTCACAAAACTACATTTCAAAATCAAAGTTCAAGCTACTATGCATTTCTGTTCTTGTCTAAACCCTAATACCACACTGGGGCGGCTAATTTGCACCGATAAAAACTCGGGAGATTTTGCATGGGTCCGAAGACAGTGACTGCATGAAGAGATCACCCGCCAGTGGATGGATGAGAATCGACCGCTAGCGTGAAAGGTCTTTCGCATCTTCTCTGCGCTAAAATTTTACAATTATACAGATCAGTATACCGCCAATTTAATAAAAAAGGCTCAGAAATTATTGACTGTGATAATCTGGGCTGCAGTAGGGTAAATGAGGAAGGGGGTGGGTGATAAGAAGATGTCGGAAAATTTGTTCGTAGAACGATTTTATTCATATCAGGCATCTACCTTTGAGTGATCTCCCAAGTTAAGAGAGGGCACTTCCTTTTTCTTGTATATGTGTGTGTGTGTGTGGGTATGTTGAGGTGTGTATGTGATTGTGTGTGTATGTGGAGGAGGTCGAGGCGATAGATTTGTACACACAAATTAACGATGTGAAGCATCGTCGCGTCCCACAAGATCCTTTTCATCGCTAAGATATAAGTACAGCTCTGTAGTCGCTATCTGTCACCAGATAAATGTGTCTACATCACAACCGGGTCGCAATGACCTACAATGACATCAACCAATCAATTAAATCCTTATTCAAATATCAGTTACTTTAGGACAGGGTGAATATCTCCCATTGCCTATGACTGATGCCAATGATCGGATCATTACAACCTCGACAGGTCTTTGTATAATTTCATCCCTTCCATTGCCACCGATGTCGACTTTCTCTGATGGAAGTAAACGAATGAAACTTTTCTTTATTGGTGTTACACGGCACTTACACGGCCATGATCACACTGTGCCGGACAGCCTTACGGGTGGAGGAAGCAACTGTTACACTCTACAGCGGACTCACTTTGAAGTTGGCAGCGATTGGAGGATGCAAGTGCACCATCCACTCGGAGTGCGCCTTAGTACACAATGTCACCGTGATCCAGCATAGGCAATCAGGATTAAGTGTATTGCTCAAGGACACAGTGCTGTTTTCGCTTGTCAGGATCGAAATGTCGACTTTTCGGTTTGAAGTCCAATGCATGTCACCTTTTAACAACAAGAATTCATTGTGACTACAACCATAAATTGAAAAGGCGAAAGCTGTGTTGCAGAAAGATTTAAAAAATCGAAAGTATATGCCTCGACACGTCCCTATCTTTGTTGCAATCTAGTGTCATTTCATACTGCAGATAAAGTTTTATGACTACTTCATGGAAAGGAACTTGAATTGAATTGTGTCTATAATGGGTTATACACTTAGAAGTGGTAATAAATTTTACAGACATTTGATACTGTTATAGACGGGTACCATTTTGAATTTTAAATAATTTGAGAAATAGTCTAAATTGAAACATGTTGTATTTTCGTGTTATGCATTCATAACTTTGGATGAAAAATCAGCGAATACACTCTAAAACAACTGGGGTTAAACATCAACTGGGTTGAGTGAATATGAACCCAAATGGGTTCGTAGTCACTCAATCCAGTTGATTTGGGTCAGTCGTCGAGGTCGTTCCAATAAGGAGTCATATTCTTTGTTTTCAAGACAAAAGAAGTTATTCAAGAAAGATTTTCTGCAGTATCGTCTATCATTTGTATTGGGTAAACAGCTAATGAAAAATAAGAGAAGATTAATTCACTTCTGCATGCTTTCGAAACCAACTCACTCAAAAAACGTTACCACGTCGACATTAATATATCTGACGTCATTCTCGTATCAGACGTGTTGTGAACGATATTTTCTGTAATGAGCTATTTCGTATCGGACGAGATATCACCCGAGGTAAATTCATATCAGTCTGACGGATGCTAATGTGAAGTTAGCGAAGTACTCAGATCTGTTGCTGTTTTCAAGCATGAGACTTTAGTCTAATAAAAAAAACTGAAAATAAACTGAAATTGTGCTTGCATGAAGGGAAATGTATCAAAATCATCCATTATGCCCCAGTTATATGATAAATAGTTTGTAAAGCTGTGATGTTTTCAAAAGCGCTGAAAACATAGGTGACGGTAACAATGGTATAATCAGCAGCCGAAGGCTGCTGATTATACCATTGTTACCGTCACCAATGTTTTCAGCGCTTTTGAGCAGCGTGTCGCTGGGAAAAGCGCTATATAAATAAATTATTATTATTATTATTATTATTATTATTATTATTATTATTATTATTATTATTATTATTAAAAGACACCATTTTCATATAAATTTAAAAAAAAAAAATTAAATAAAAAATTCGAGAAAGACTGAAATCCGATAAAAAATTGAAAAACCTCATCCCTGAGTTTTCTGACAGTGTCATTATTTCTCGTTCTTTTCACAACGTCAGAAGTTTCCATCTTTTCCAAGTTCAGTTATCCGAACGCCTCGGCTTCCCATTTGGGGGAACGGCGACGTTCGGATAGCCGAACTCCCTCTTCTTCCACTTCGTCAAATCTCCGCTTACGACTCTGAATCTCAGTTTGCTTTGAACTTTCTGTACAACTCTCTTCTTTTTACACTTCTTCCTCCCAATCCTGGCTTATCGTTATCCTTAATTCCTCGTCATACAAAAGTCAGCTTCAAACACTCCGTTGTGAATGGTAACGCCAATACTCCTGACTGCATACGACGATTGGCGGTGAACTATTTAAGTAAACAAATTGGCTGCGCCTAGTAATGTGTCATGGGAAACAACTCTAGGTTGGTTCATATTAGCCGAGATCGACGTTATATTAGCCGAGTTTGAAGCCATGTCACCTGAGTTTGATAATGGGAAATTCTGGGAAAGAAAACGATATCTAATAAATAAGTGCTAATAACTCTTCATTGTCTTGCCTTGTGAAAAATTGTACGAAACAAGAAAAAATAAAACAAAAACAAACCACAAAACAAAACAATCAAAGAAAACAAGAAAGAAAAAAACAAACAATACAGAAGAGATCAAAAGAAAAAAAGAAAGAAAAAAACCTCAAAAAAATAAAATACAACAGTAAAACGGCACGCTGTTGGTGAAGACTACAAACGAATGCGCCGCACCTAACACAAGATTCTTCAAATGTTTGTTATATTCGAAGAGATTAATACGGTTGTATTCCTCACCTCATCTCGCACTAAATATAATAGAAATGAAAGCTAACGACCCGTTGAATATACATTAGTTTGTAACGAACGCTGCTCAGCACCACACACCGTTAAAAACGTTTCATAGACTTTGAATGAACTGTATATTCTTTCTCTCCTTGTCGCATTGTCCGACCCATTATGACAAAATTAAAGTTTAATAGGAAATATTAGTATCCCACCCTTGAAGTGTGATGAGGACACTTTTATCCGCCTGAATTATAAAATGAGTTTATCATGCATTATTGAATTACTCAAACCACGCCCTTGTACAGGAATGAGTACATTGTCTGACTTGTAGGTCATGTCTAGCATTGTCTTCGTCGTCGTCAACGTCGTCATGATTATCAAAATCATCGCCATCGTAATTGTCGTCATCACATAATCTTCTGCGTAAAGGGTCTCAACGCTGAATATAGCAAGTATTCAAGCCATGGAACCTGGAACCACTCTAGCCCTTAACTAGAGTTATTTTTTCCGCCAGCAAATTTTGTTCACATGTCTTTGCCTTGTTGCAATTTATGGGTGGGTGCCTATGGGCACTCTCCGATACACTGCAAAAAATATAGGTTCTCTTTAGAACCCAAACTGGTTCTAACCTTGTCCCTGAGATGGAACCAGTTCTGTTTAAACAGTATTTATTTCAAATTAAATAACTTTATCAAGATTAGCATTCAATTTTAACAGAATATTATATGAACTGAAGTAGATTCAGCAGTAAACTTGGAGCTTATTCAACTCAGTCGCCAAACATTTTGAAACAAAGAGGATATGAACAGTTGGCATATCGAACCAGTTTTGGTTCTGAAGAGAACCAAAACTGGTTCGATATGCCAACTGTTCATATCTCCTTTGCTTAATAATGATTTGAGTCAACCTCGTATAAGCTCTGAACTTACGGCTGAAACCCCCTCAATTTATGTTTAATTCTGTTAATATTTAATGTTAATCTTTATAAATGTATTTGATTTGAAATAAATACTGTTTAAACAGAACTGGTTCCATCTCAGGGACAAGATTAGAACCAGTTTGGGTTCTAAAGAGAACCTATATTTTTTGCAGTGTACATTGCAACATGGCAAATCCTAACATACTAAATAATTTCACTTCAAAGAGGATATGAAGCACATCCACAGAAAACAAAGCCGTTAACTGGTGGTACCCACACTTCAGAGTAAAGCCCAAGTAGGAGGAAGCCGGAGTACCAGGAGAGAACCACCGAGAAACGGCGAGTAACTGTCAGACAACCCCCAACGTACTAACTCCACACAAGTTGGGTTAGCATTGGTTGAAGACAGGAGCAACATTCATACAGTACGCCTTAGTACACAACGCCACCGGACAACCCACGTGGGCAATTGAGGTTAAGTGTCTTGCACAAGGACACAACGCGCTTGCCGCAGGTGGGATTCGAACCGAGGACCTCTCGGCTTGCAGCCTAAATTTCTACCTACTGAGCCACCTCGCACCCTTCTGATACATATCCTTCTTCATTCAAGCAGTACCCATATAAGAACAAATGCTTGATTCTGTAGGTCGTGATTTTCCAAAAATGAAGTTTTAAAAAAGGGAAACATTTTAATTTTCTTCAGTGATACCGAGTTCCTTGCGTGTGGTTGGTTGAGGTGTGTTTTCCATTACTCGATGAATAATTTTCCTGTCGTATGAATGTTTTTTCTTTGGGCAGCCTATTTGTCAAATAAAAAAATACGGATGTGTCTAACCGTGCAATTAAACGATATTTGATGCAGATGGACTGTTAGTCAGTATTCACGTACGTTGTTCGTACTGGCTTTTCTCTTCAGTATTCGAGACCGCGTGTTTAGCCTACAGTACAGCCGCCGTGGACTGGTCAATTTCCAAGGGTGGGCAATATTTCCCCTGACGCAATATTATTAGATGCCAAACACTAATAACTGGAATAGTCATCAAACATTTAATTAATGAAGCACCGGGTACAACCTGGTGCTTCATAAATTAAACTTTTGCTTATGATGATTTTTATTACGTGGTAAACATCACTGCCCACTCGTTGAGTACGACCAGTACACGGTTACTGTACTGTCTGTTGTATGTTTAACCCTTTCCCCAACGCAGACGATATCAAAATTTATTATTTTAAATATAATTTTTTTTAATTTTTCAAACAATTTCAACAAAACCATATCATGTGACCCTTCATTGGAACGAGCTCAATGAGCTCGTTCCAATGAGGGGTCACATGATATGGTTTTGTTGAAACATTTTGAAAAATTTAATTTTTTCAACTGCTCAATTTGCAATTTACACGGGCGGGTAAGGGCGATTCCTTAGGTAAAGGGTTAAAATAATAAAACTGTCGCGTGCGCAAAAGTCTATATTTCTGCAATGATATAATTGACAGAGATTTCCGTCGCTAATGGTATATTATAATGTACAAACGAACATCCTGAATTAAATTATAACAATTGAAATGAATTATCTGCTGCTTTATCTGAGTGGGCGTGTTAAGTTGCACGAAGTGCTAGTAACAAAGAGACAGTTAATTCATTTCCAATCTTATATGTTTCGTGTACAACCGTAATCTTCGTAATCGACAACAGTGCTTAGCCCGGAGGAAATCGTTCCTGTTAATGTTTTGCATCAATTTCTCATTACTTGCATACAATCGTTTTTTTTTGTTTTTTGTTGACGAATTCGGACTGACAGAACAAAAAATACATTTCCTGTATTAAAGAGGTTATGTTGTTGAGTACCGATTTATAAAGTGCACTGCCGAACAGCTATGAAAATTAAATCCTTCATTATCTAATAACTGTTATATGGCTTTGATATTCACCGTATGATAATCTGTCTTTACTGAGATAGTAAACATTATTAACCATCAGGGGTCGTTTGGGAACAAGTTTGCAGTGCCTTTGATAGATATATGCGGTACTGAGTGTGTTGGAGTGAGATTATCAAAAAGACCATATAATTTCGAAAGAGACCAGCGATGCCACACAAGTCAACTTTCTGTGAGAAATAACATTGTCTCTTTGCTAACTTTAATTGACAAATCGTCCCCTGAGTTCCAATGTGTTCTATGTGCCTACTGGCACATAGAACACACTGGAACTCAGGGGACGAAATGGCAATTGTTTTTAGCATAACCCGACAATCCTTTACGCAGTAATCCGTCAGAACCCGATTTGGTCCCACGTCCTTCCATAAAAATAATGCCGAGAAGTACGTGTATTTTAATATTTCCTCCGTTGATTGGAACAAGAAGCCATTTGCAATACTTTAGCATTGCAGATGGCGCCCTGTTTCACTCAGGGGGATGATTTGTTTGTTTGATTTATTAGGGTTTAATGACACTTTCAACAGGCACGGAAGAATAACGACAACCAGATGATTGATTCAAAAATTCACATTTTATTTTTTTATGTTTTCGTGGAAACACACACGAGAATATATTACCTGAAGAAGATCGAGATTGTAAACTGAAAAAAAATGTTGAGCATTGATAATAACATTCTTTAACCCTCGGCACTCTGATGTCTAAATATCAAAATTTAAAGTAACAAATATTTTCCATAATACACGTCATAAGTTAACCAATTCAGTCTTGTTTGACAGAGCTCATTGAGCTCTGTCAAACAAGACTGAATTGGTTAAATTCCTAGTTGCATTATAGGAGAAATTTGCTGTCAGAAATATTGGAATTTTTGATATCAGAGTGCAAAGGGTTAAATAGAGAAGCTTAATTTCAAATTTGTCCAAGACTGGCCTGGCTATCTATCCCATTCACTCCCTCATCATTCTACGCTACGGCCGCCTAATTTGTCAATTTGTCAGGCAAAACGTTAACAGATACTTAATTCCGCTACAAGTGTCCTCCGCCAACGCAAACAAATAACAAGAGTCGAACCAAAACAGTGCGAAACAAGGCATGCACGCCGAAATAATTTTCCGGTTCACAAATGCTCCGGAAGCGAATGTCGCGAAAGGTATTTGACAACGGAAGCAGTTTATTCAAGATAAAAATATCTTACTACAGGCGGAACTACGCACACATCTTTTAGTGTGTGGAAATGATTTAATTTTAGATTTAAATAACAGCTACCAGATGATTGATTCTTCGGAGGCTATTTTTGATATCCCACAGCTAAAATTCGCATTTTATTTTTTCATGCTTTGCTGGAAACACACACGAGAATATATTATATGAACAGAATCAGGTTTGTAAATTGAAAAATAATGGGCATTGACAATAATATGCTTGAAATAGAGGATTGCGAACTAAAAATATTTTATGAGAAATTGATGTGAATATTTCTTTAAATTCTCACCCAACTTTCCTATCAGTGTTTGCCTATCTCCCCAGCTTTGTGGTCTGCGTACCGTCTCTTGGGTGCAACAATGCTAAAGCATTGCAGGTGGCATCTTGTTCCACTCAAGGAGCAATATACACAAGAGCTCTTATCATTGCCATTGTCCATTGGGGATTAACGACACTTTCAACGACCAGGGTTACGTCGTGTCGGACAGTTTCACACTAGAATACGGCCGTCGTGGGCTGGTCATTTTTCACGGGTGAGTAATATTTCAACGGACGCAATAATATTAGATTCCAAACACTTATCAGAGGAAAAATCATCAAAAATAAAAAACCCGGTGCTTCATTAATTAAAATTTTGATGCTGCTGATTTTTATTACCTGGTGAACGCATGCGTGGACACCACTGCCCACGTATGGATTATGACCGATCCACGACTACTATACTGTACAAAGTTAACTGCAGTTGAAGGCAAGTGCACCATCGACCTGCAGTACGTCTTAGTACACAGCGCCGCCGTCTCCCACGTGTGCATTTGTGATTAAGTGTCTCGCCCCAGGATACAATGCAGTTACCGATGATCGGGGTTGAACCGTCGACCTTTCGAATTAACGTTCAGTGGGCTAACGATTGAGCCACCGCGCACCCTATCATGGAGCAACCGTCGATCTTTTTTTTTATCTGTGGGATTATATATCCCCTTTCTTCAAATCATCCTTAAATAGCTTTTTCTTGAGACATGTTTAAGCTGAGAGTTGGCGAAAGAACAATGATGGATAGAACCCCATCAGGTGACTATTTGTTCATCTGTCTTTTCCATGAACCGTGAGGCTATCATCTCAGCAATAATAACTAAAAATCGAAACGAGGAAAATAATCAATAAGACATCAATAAAAATAAAACGCTGTCCGGTGTTGTGAATATGTTAATAGCGCTGAAACGGTTAATCAAATTTTGTATGTCGCTAACCGTGGTCAACAGCTAGATAAATAACCTGTTATTCGCGGCTTTTCTTACATCGAATGTGATATCATACCTTTGAGACTTTAATTATCCTGACGTTCAAACCTCACTGGGAATTCAATTTCTTCGACGGTTTTCAAAATGCGACGTCAAATAACAAATAACAAGAAATTTTTCACATTAGTGATTATCTGGTTGAGGGCTAGATTATTTTTGGTGGTCTGAATTTGTTATTCAAAACTTGTTTTATTATAAATTATTGGAGAGTGCCAACAGGCACTCTCCAATAATTTGTAATAAAACAGATTTATATAAACAAAATATTATTTGTGTTTGACTTGATATGAAATGTAAGCAAGGAAAGTGTTGGCTTTTACTCTGGTTTCCTCATTTTTTGAAAGGCTTGATAGTGGCTTCAAGCACTCAACCAATTAAGAAGTCTTGACAGCAGGATTATATTAGTATTTTAAGCTGCGATAACATTTGGCTCAACGGTTATCACTGAGCACTGTTCGGGCGAAAATAGGAATTTGAGGTTAGAACTTTAAAAAATAGAAAAATATTAACAAAACAGCTGACAACAAAGTATGAACGTGCTGTTTGATTTCGAAGTAATAACACGTACACAATTATCAAAGGGTTAACCCTTTACCTAACATGAAAAGCAGACGACACTTGCAAAAAAAATTCTTGAATAACTATTTTTTTCATTTTTTGTCTCAAAAACATAGGTTATAACCCCTCATTGGAACGAGCTCGACGAGCTTGTTCCAATGAGGGGTCATAACCTATGTTTTTGAGACAAAAAATGAAAAAAATAATGAAAATTAATTGGCGATTTTTGAGAATAGCGCTGGCCGGTTTTGGCCGTTACGTTGGGTAAAGGGTTAAAGCAGTCGAGATACAAGAGCAGTATTCGCAGAAACTAGTCCGTAGCGCTTATACAAACGAATGTTGTTGATTTGTACTCGACAGTTGCAATGTTCATTTGAAGACGCCCTGCGGAATGGTTTTGCGAATACCAAATACTCACGGACACCGCACGGGAGGTCTGAGAAATTAAGGATGTGAGAACTCTTTTACGTAAAGCCGCCAAATGGACCATGCAGCAAACGACACAAAATTTGGCTCACAAATCCCATGTTATCGAATACTCTCCGTACCTTACAGGTAGTTTTGTTTGCTCGTTTGACGGCTGAACAATCATGAGCCTGCAACCAAATAGGTAAAGTTCCAGAAACCCATATATCAGTTTTACTAACTACCACAGGCCATGGCTATTACGTCAACACTTTTTTGCAGGAGTTTTCATGTTGACCCTGGCAAAAATCAGATTTTGATTATAGCATATTGCGCAGTTACTATTAATTAGCCTTCGTAAAGATATAAAACAAGTTTTTGCTTAGAACTCGTGTATTCGTGTATTAATACAAAACTTGATATTCAAGCTATATCGACCAACATTTGTTATGTTACAGTTTATTCAGGAGGCACTCGTCAATAAATCGTAATAAACTAAATATATGAAAACAAAATATTATTAACTTCTTTCTGAAAATAAAGTAAGCGCTAGGAATATAACAGCTTCCTTACGGCACCTTAACTTAGTGAAGCCCAAATATGAGTTTTCGGCAATTAACCAGTTAGGATCTGGCAAAAAGCTCGAAATGGCATACAACAATGGGGTCACTTGGTTGGGTTTTATTCTTTCGATGGCGCTCTAATGGGACTTTGGAAGTTGACCGAGTGGGTAAGAACTGTAAACCTGATTTGGTCGAACTATGATTGCTCAAGTCTCGACTGATGAAATATGCCAACTACATCATCAAGGCATGCCTTCGTCGAAGGCATGCCTTGATGTTGGGGTTGGAGTATTTGTCAGTCTGGGTTATACTTAAGAAACTCAAGACGTCTTGGAGATTATATTCCAACTACATCATCAAGACACGCCTTCGTCGAAGGCATGCCTTGTTGTTGGAGTTGGAATATTAGTCAGTTTGGATTACTTTTAAGAAACTCAAGACGCCTTGGACATTATATTCTAACTACATCATCAAGACACGCTTTCGTAAAAGGCATCCCTTGATGTTGGAGTTGGAATATTAGTCATTCTGGATTACTGTTAAGAAACTCAAGACGTCTCGGACATTATATTCCAACTATATCATCAAGACACGCCTTCGTCGAAGGCATGCCTTGATGGTGAAGTTGAAATAGTAGTCAGTCTGGATTACTCTTAAGAAAAGCAAGACGTCTTGAACATTTATTAGGGAATAAATCAAATATGCATGTAGTAATATTTAAATAACACACACCGTACTCCAAATTGGTAAAACATTGCCCCAACACTCCGAGTGGGCTGCTACAGACCTCCGTTTGTATCACCGTCTGTTTGTTTGTGACATAAGTGCAAGTATCACAATTCTTCTGAGAAAATTCGTGTCTACTAAGAAAAGCGAATCAATGTCTAAGACTGCAGTTCAGACGAAAATATCCCTACCAGAAAAAAATCGTTACGGACCATAACATAAACCTCTACTGTCGCAGTAAGTAAGTGTGACAGAATCCATCGCCACAAGTTCAAGGTTCGTTCGTGTTAACCAACTCGACGATATCACACCGAAGGCAACACACTTGGAGCAACACACTTGTCAAGAACTATCACCCTCAGCGATATGTCCAACACAGTCATGAGAGAGAGATAAAGTTACACGTTGTTGGTCGATGTATTCAAAAATGTGAATATAATAACAGATTTTTTGCCTTTAGTATTTTCTTTGTGTGGAATATGTTTTGTTATCAATTTGAAATAAAATTAGTGAACCGTCTGCACACTGATCAAGCTCTCAGAGCACCAGTTTTGGAGGAACCGATGCTGTTATAGGCTGCTTGTTTACCCAATTTTTTGTGGAGTTTGCGCGCGTACTATCGTTCCTTTAATGTGACGGCTCTTCACTCACAAAGATACACATATAATATTTCGTGCTTCAGTCAGTAAGTATTTAACCCTTTACCCAACGTAACGGCCAAAACCGGCCAGCGCTATTTACAAAAGTCGCCAATAAATTTTCATTATATTTTCATTTTTTGTCTCAAAAACATAGGTTATGACCCCTCTTTGGAACGAGCTCGTCGACCTCGTTCCAAAGAGGGGGCATACCCTATGCTTTTGAGACAAAAAATGAAAAAAATTAGTTATTCAAGAATTTTGTTTGCAAGTGTCGTATGCTTTTCATGTTAGGTAAAAGGTTAATTCACCTTGAAACCATCAAGATGTTAACACAATTAGTGGAAGTACTTAGCATAATCAGAAAACTACAGCTGTGGTGAGTCTTCATTCGTAATAATATTATTATCAACGATTTGATCTGTAGCGGTCGAGGTATAAGGGCCATTTATCAACCAGCCTGGTCGGTCCGAATCTTTTAGTCTCCTGGTAAATCGGTCGCATTTGTGCAAGAGGTCGACAGTTCGAGCCTCGGCTCCCGCACTTCTCTCTCTATCTGTTACACTGGTGCCGTGACCAGCCCTCAGTAGTTGGTGGCATTGTGGACGCTGTGGTAAAGCACGGTGGATGTTTCGACCGCTCTCGGGTGGGCGCAGTGGTGAGATTCACCGTGGGTGAATCTCAAAAGAACGTTAGTGTAGTGTAGCGGTCGAGGTATAAGGGTCATTTACCAACCAGCATGGTTCATTCGGATCTCTTAGTCTCGTGGTAAATCGGTCGATTTGTATGCTAGAGATCGACGGTTCGAGCCTCGGCACCCGCACTTCTCTCTCGGTCTGTTACAGATGAAACCAATTCTCGATCGAGAAACATTTCTTGCGTTGATTCAACGAAAATGAATGTTTATGATATTTTTTATATTCAGTCGTCTGGAATATTTCAGTGGGTCAGAAAAGCGAACCTACGTTAGCTTTTCCGACCAAATGAAATATTCCAGAAGATCGAATCCAAACGTAGGCGATGGGCAATTTAAGAATTAGACTGGTTCTTGGTTCTAGGCCATAAGTGAGTCGATTTCCTTACAGAATTTGATTGGCTGCTCGGGAGCATGCACACTGGTGTCAACATACCGTTATTTCAAGTACAAACTCTTTGCCATGATACAACTACAAATTTAACCAATTCCACCTTATTTGACAGAGCTCATGTATCTCTGTCAAACAAGACTGAATTGGTTAAATTTCTAGTTGCATTATGGGAAATATTTCCTGCTTGCAGTTTTGTCATTTTGGCATCAATGTGCTGAAGTATAACATTTAGAGGTACGGTATAAGTGTTTCGGTTGTCTGTCTTCCAGCTTTTGCAATGGATTGTTCACGTAACATGCGACGCATTGACTTGACAAGAGACCATATTTGATCACATGCGGCATCATTCTTTCGCGCGATAACCTGGTAAAAGTTTCGTCTATATGCAGAGTCTTGCAAATTTGACATGTTTGGTTTTGTTTTTGGAGTCTAACGACACTTTCGACAGCCAGGGTCAGCTCGTGTCGTAAAGTTTTACAGATGGAGAAATACACTCCTCAGTACCTACCGACGTCTTTGCAAAATAGTTTAGGCTTTTGTGGATAAAATATGCATTTCATTCATCACCGAGTTAACTTGCACCTCAGCCATGTCGCCAGGAACGAATCTACATGTAGAGTGACTTCAGTGGGGAGGTGCGATAAATTAGATTTCTAACTGGGGGGGGGGGGGGGGGGGGGGGGGTGGTGGAGATCCCAGCACGACATGCTGTGGGCAAGTCGTGCTGCACCCCCACCCCCAGGAGAGGGGATACCCCTCCCTATCGTAGGGCCGGGGAAAATGTTTAATTTTCGAACATCTGAGATTGATTCTGAGGCCTCCCCCTGGCGTAAATCTAGACATTTTATCCACAAAAAAATGTCCCCGGGCAGGTCCATGAGCTGACTTGGCTACACAAGAACTATAGACTGACAGCTATTCAGCCAATACCTACTCCTTCCATTTGACTTCTCCTAGTCGGGAAAACGGAACGATGAATTCGAAAGACCGGATCGGTCACAAATTCATAAGGGAATTAAAAAAAACCCTTTCAACTGATTGGAAAAGTCGGAGAATTTGATCGAAAACTGGAAAATCACTTTGGCACTGACCGAAAAAATATGACAAGAGCAAATTAAATTGATATTACATTGTATTCAATTTCCAACTTTTTGAATTCATATCACCGATTTTCCAACTTTTGAAATTTTAGGCAATAATTGGGTCGGTCGGTCGGTGGGGGAGATACCCCACCACTCTCCTTTAGCCACGTCCCTATATATCACAAGAAATCGAAAACATCAGCTAATTCGGCTACAGTGTGACCAAACAGAGAGAGAAAAAAGCTTTTTCTGACGAATGTTTGCAGTTCGAAACTGAATGTATTCTTTCTAGCGCATGCTCGGTCTATTTGCTTTAGCTGCAGCTGTATTTAGAAGATGATAACCTATCACTAAACTATACACAGATAAACGTTTATTTTTCATTTGCACCTGACAGAGATGAGGGGGTCTTCTTGACAGGGCTGTATCAGATGACCAGATAAATACGACAAAAACAATTATCTTCAGTGCGCACCCTATAATAGCAACTAAAACTGGTGCCTGAGTGCCGTAGTCTTATTTGGGTGAAATGCAAGCAGGAACACCATGCCTCTAGCGCAAACACCTGCGTATATTATGATGAAATCTTTTTGATCGACACGTGTCGAGCTTGGAAGGAGAATGTTCTCGCGTTTTGCCATATGTTTCAATAACAAATCAGACTGTGGTGTCGCAATTAATACCTTTTTCATACACATTGGTCTTCGAGAAAATGTTCCGAGATGTGCAGCATAGCCACTATATCGGCTTATTGTAATTATCTCATTAATTAACTTGTTGATGCTCACTCCGAATATGAAATTCATTTTTCACTACGACCAAACAACAGAAGAGAAAAAAATCTCAGTGGCGGACTGGGCCAAACAATGTTACCGGCGCATGCACCAAGGGGACCCCAAACCGCGACTTCCTTGCACCTGAGCGATCAATGGCGTCCATATAGAGGACACTTCGATAGCATTTTTGCATCATCTTCATCGATCTTTCGGCAAAAAATGGTTCTACCGAGGGGGGGGGGGGGGGGAGGGGTGGGGGGACCCATCGGGAAGACCATAGTTCGGCCCAATCGGAGAAAATTTTGATTTTTGAAACGCTGTTTCCTTTCATATGAGCGATCTCACACGCTAAAAACTAAAGTGTTAAAAACTACACTTGAAGTGCTGTATTTAACACTTACTAAGTGCTGAACTAGCACTTTGTTCAAGTGTAGATATCCCAGAACTTGACAGGTGTTACAATAATACCACTTGACAAGTGTTATGTCGCGACACTTGAAAGAAAACAACGCAGATGACGCGGATCAGGCTCGAATTCTCGAGCCTGATCCGCGTCATCTGCGTTGTTGTGTTCTTTTAATTATGTACCCACCAAGCGCAAATCAAATTATGAACGATTCTGGAAGAACCACCAATGCTAGACACATGGGAAGTGCCATCCATTCAAGTTTCAGATGTCTGACGATTGTAATGTCTTAAGTGCTTAAAGCGTTGCACTTTGAGTGTTAAAATCAAACCCTAAGAGTTAGAATGGGTTTAACACCTTGAAAGTGTCAGTTTTACCACTTTAGTTTTTATTGTGCCAAGGCAGACTGGACCGCTGGTATATCGAAATGTCCTCTATGTGGACGGCAGTCCACATCGAGGACATTTCGATATACCAGCAGTCTCTGCAATCAGACCCATTTCGTCTTTTGGTCGTTTTTGCGAAATGTCACGCACCGGCAGGTGTTGGGCTGCATCAATTTTGGGGGCCCCAGGGGGAACCCAATAGGGGGCCCACCAGGAATTTTTCCGGTGGACCATACCATACGGCCGGTCCGCCTTTGGTAAATCTTCATCACAAGAGTAGTATTTTAATTGATTGACGTCATGTGGGGGTGTGCATCATCGAGTCATGCGGGGATGGGATGGGGGAAATCATCGTGTCTGGGCCAAATAACTTTCCCTACGGGTGTGATTTCCCCATCCCACCCCCACATCATCCAATACAATAATACCCCCCCCCCCTCTCTCATGCAGTGCAGTACAAAAAATGGAAATACAAAGTATGTGGTCGAGATGAGCAGCATACTTCACGAAAAATGCCAGCTAACTGTAAAAAAACCCAAGTAACCTGGAAACATTTCACTGCATGACCAAGATGGAAAGCCGCATTAATGTTTGGACTTTTTATAAGTGAACAAATTTTAATGCAAATTACCAAGAGAACGCCGAGTGCATTGAAAAGAAAACTTCAACTTGAGAAATTAGAGAGGAATGTACTTTGCAAGAGAACGGTTCTCCTGTCCGACTATTTTTAGCTCAACTTTGACGAAGTCAAATTTGAGCTATTGTCATGGCCCGTCGTCCGTCTGTCCGTCTGTCCGTCTGTCCGTACGTCAACAGTTGGCTATGGCTCGGGCTAGAGGTCGTATTTATGAACCGATCTTTACGAAACTTCTTGCGTACCTTTGTTATGACCCTGGGACGGGAACGAGTGTTTTTAGGTGTGGTCCGAAATTCAAGATGGCTGCCAGCGGCCATTTTGTACCGATGATGCAAAAATCAGTTTTTTGTACAGAACTTCTGTATGAAAGTTCTGATTTGAATAAAGTTTTGTATAAATGTTTAGTACCATGGGATACATCACATATAATACGGGTTTTTTTCTCGTGCGTAAATTATGCAAATTAGACTGACTTTGATTTATTTAGTGTTACTTTCAGAGCTGTAAGTGCCAAGCTGCTATGGCTCGGGCTAGAGGCCGTATTTATGAACCAATCTTTACAAAACTTCTTGGGTACCTTTGTTATGACCGGGGGATGAGAACGAGTGTTTTTGGGTGCAGTCCGAAATTCAAGATGGCTGCCAGCAGCCATGTTGTACCGACGATGCAGAAATCTGTTTTTTGTACAGAACTTCCATATGAAAACTCTGATTTGAATAATTTTTTGTATGAATGTTTAGTACCATGAGATACATTACATATCGTACAGGTTTTTTTCTCGTGCTTAAATTATGCAAATTAGACTAACTTTGATTTATTTTGTGTTACTTTCAGAACTGTCAGTGCAAATGCCAATACGGCTCGGGCTAGAGGCCGCATTTATGAACCGATCTTACGAAACTTCTTGGCTACCTTTGTTATCACCGTGGGACGAGAACGAGTGTTTTTGGGTCCGGTCTGAAGTTCAAGATGGCCGCTGGCAGCCATTTTGTTCAAAATTAAGTGCAATCAGATTTTTGCGCAGAACTTCCACACGAAAGCTCTGATTTGAATAATTTTTTGTATGAATGTTTAGTACCATGGGATACATCACATATAATATGGGTTTTTTTCTCGTACAGAAATTATGCAAATTAGATGAACTTTGATTTTTTCGGTTCTACTCACACAGTAAGTACACATGTCAATACGACTCGGGCTAGAGGCTGTATTTATCAACCGATCTTCACGAAACTTCTTGGGTACCTCTGTTATCACCTTGGAACGAGAACGAGTGTTTGTGAGTGCGGTCCAAAATTCAAGTTGGCTGCCAGTGGCCATTTTGTACCGAAATTACGTCTAATCAGTTTTTGTACACAACTTCTATACGGCTCAGGCTGGAGTCCGTATTTATGAACCGATCTTTACGAAACTTCTTGGGTACCTTTGTTATCACCGTGGGATGAGAACGAGTGTTTTTGGCTGTGGTCCGAAATTCAAGATGGCCACCAGCAGCCATTTTGTACCAAAATTAGTGCAATCAGTCTTTTGTACAGAACTTCTGTATGAAAGTTCTGATTTGAATAAATTTTTGTATGAATGTTTAGTAAAATGGAATACATTACATATAGTATGGGTTTTTTCTCGTGCTGAAATTATGCAAATTAGATGAATTTTGATTTATTTAGTGCTACTTATACACTGTAAGTGCACATGTCAATACGGCTCGGGCTAGAGGCTGTATTTATCAACCGATCTTCACGAAACTTCTTGGGTACCCTTGTTATCACCTTGGGACGAGAATGAATGTTTCTGAGTGCGGTCCAAAATTCAAGATGGCTGCCAGTAGCCATTTTGTACCGAGATTAGGTCCAATCAGTTTTTTGTAACAACTTCTATACAGCTCTTATTTATGAACTGATCTTCACGAAACTTCTTGGGTACCTTTATTTTCACCTTGGGACAGGAATGTGTGTTTTGGGGTGCCTTTGTTATCACTGTGCTATGAGAACAAATATTTTGGGGTTCAGTCAGACCCACTCTGGGACTCAAAGATTTCTTTTCTAGTTTAGCATCTGACTGTCACCCACCTTTACAATACTTTACCTATACATTTGTTACAGGCTACGGCCAGTATTTATGTACAGACCGTTACAATACTTTATATGTACCTTTGTTATCAGGTCATTACCTAGATGTTTGTCATTGCTGTGTCAAATACTATACGTGTACATGTCTTGACAAGTTGAGCTACAGGGTCATTGACACTTTCATTTTCTTATCATATTCAAAAATGAGGTACTTGTGAAGAGTCGATTTCCACAAAACACTTGTAGAGTGAAGTTCCCAACTCATGTTTCACGTGAAAGGACAAAGAACAACATCAGAGTTTTAACCAAAGAACCCCTGGTTTAACTTATCATCTGCTGAGTATTTACTTGATTGTTCTCTCAAAACTCAGTTTTGTCTGCTGTGAATAGACATGACTAAATTTGATGAAAAAATACAAACGAAACAGTAATAATCAATGAAATGATTGATCCAAGTTACAGGTACATATTTTGTTAACACCCTGAACACTGTTGTCGAAAGGTCAAAATTTCAAGGAGCAAATGTTTCCCCAAATGTAACCAAGAATTTACCCAACACAATCTTGTCAGTGAGCTCTGTCAACCAAGAATGAATTGGCTAAATTCCTCGTTGCATTGTGGGAAAACATATGTTTGACATTTTGGAATTTTGATGTCAGTGTGCAGAAGGTTTTATCAGAGACTTATTCTTATAGAGGAGATCAGCATTCGCCATGTTGGGTCACGTGAGGGGGAGGGGCATACATCACCTTTATTTCCAAAACAAATCACACATGAATTAATTCATTAACAGGCAAACTCCTGGTCAGAAAATGGCGGACGTGAACTCAATTCAGCGTCATTTATTTATTTATTTATTTATTTATTTATTTATTTATTTATTTATTTATTTATTTATTTATTTATTTATTAGGGTTTAATGACTCATTAACAGCCAAGGTCATATCATGTCGGTGACAGTTTTACGGGTGGAGGAAGCCGGAGTACCCGGAGAGAACCACCGAACAACGACGAGCAGCCGCAAACTCCCCAACATCGTAACTCCGCACTGCAACACAGGCAGGGTTAGATTGGTTGAAGGGGGGAGGGGCGGTGGCTCAGTAGGTAGAGGTGCAGGCTGCAAGCCGAGAGGTCCTCGGTTCGAATCCCACCTGCGGCAACCCCGTTGTGTCCTTGGGCAAGACACTTCACCCCGATTGTCCACATGGGGGCACGATGATGCCGTGTACTAAGGCGTACTGCACGTCGATGGTACGCATGTCTTCAACCAATCTAACCCTGCCTGTGCTGCAGTGCGGAGTTACGATGTTGGGGAGCTGGCAGCTGCCCGTCGTTGCTCGGTGGTTCTCTCCGGGTACTCCGGCTTCCTCCACCTTTAAAACTGTCACGGTCATGATTAGCCATTGTGCATAAATATGTGACCTCAAACATCAATAAATAAATAAATTGGTTGAAGAAATGCGCACCATCGACGTGCGGTACGCCTTAGTACGCGGCGTCATCGTGCCCCCATGTGGACAATCGGGGTGAAATGCCTTGCCCAAGAACACAACGCGGGACTCTGAATCGATCGCTCAGACGGTCACCCATCCAAGGACTTACCGGGCTCGACGTTGTTCAACTTCGGTGATCTGACGAGAACCGGTTACCGCGACGCCACCGCGCATCCCCAATTCAGCGTCAAATAAAGATATTGGTATATTGCGCGCTTGATCATTTGTGTTAAAATTAATTTTTATACTAAGTATCAATTGTAATGTTATTAAAGATATGGTACATCCGAATTGAAAACAAAACTTTAACCCTTTAAGAAACATGAAAAGCAGACGACACATGCAAAGAAAATTCTTGAATAACTAATTGTTTTCATTTTTCGTCTCAAAACATAGGTTATGACCCCTCATAGGAACGAGCTCGACGAGCTCGTTCCAAAGAGGCGTCATAACCTATGTTTTTGAGACAAAAAATGAAAAACTAATGAAAATTAATTGGCGATTTTTGTGAATAGCGCTGGTCGATTTTTGGCCGTTACATTGGGTAAAGGGTTGAGAACACATTGAAATGTGACTGCATACAGTCGGAATCGAGTTGCGTAAAATTTTTGTTGCATTGCAAAACGAAACTGAGCTAGCATTTCGAATATTCAACATTCGAAATGCATTGATATAAATAAAAGTATTGCCAATACCTGTGCCATAGGTCTTTGCATTGTTGATATTTACGAAAGAAAAAGATTAACATGTGAAGCGATTGTAGGTAAGCGCCATGGCTGGCTCCGTACATCGCTCCGCACGTGTTTATTGTTTTGGAAACAAACGCCTCGTGTGCCCCCCCCCCCCCCCCCCCTACGTGACTAAACAGGAGAAATGCCTATCAAGTCTGTTCTGGTCACAAGGAAATTGCTGCCCTGGCGTGATTATTTGCCAGCAGAATGCCAAAAGTTAACCCACGGGTTCGTTGGCTCAAGGTATGCGAGCTAAATGTTTTCACGTCATTTGAGTTATTCGACGAACGGAAACTCCACTCTATGGGTGTTTTACATTCAAATAATCTACTGTCGGTGTTCTATATGTAACACTTGATACGAGAACATTCCCGGGCAGGATAGGTATTATCTTTTAATAACAATTTTCTTTCAGGCAAACAGATTTGATAACCTTGTGTCGACCTGAAAGCAGGGGCGTCGGAGAAAATATCATAAGACTTGGGCCCTTCAGAAAAGGGTATGCTTTAAAAGTAGAGATTTTTTCGACTGTATTTTTAATACTTTTCTGTGTGTCTTCTTTTTGAATCGAAGAGAGGACATTCACCAAACTCACGAAATTGCCATCAAGGTCTCAAAAATTGAAAATATCAGTACGGACGCCGTGGACAGGTCACTTTCCACGGGTGGGCAATATTTCCACAGACGCAATAAAATTAGATTCCAAACACTAATTATAGGAATAATCATCAACACATTAATTAATAAAACACCGGGTACGACCCGGTGCTTCATTAACCCTTTAGCTAACATAGAAAATTAACAAGAAGCAGCCTACCACAGTCTAAAATATCTCGTAAGTTTCTCAATAAAACCATACAAATATGAATATCATTAGAACCAGCTCGTCGTGCCGGTTCTAATGATATCCATAATTGTATGGTTTTATTGAAAAATTGGCAAATTTGTTTTCGAAAAATGTTAAATTTAATTTATTTAAAAAATACTGTATTAGATAAAGGGTTAACTAAAATTTTGCTGATGATGATTCTTATTACCCGGTAAAGCATGCGAGGCCATCGCGATTTCTTCATGTTTGTTACATTTGCGATAATATATCCTTCTATACTCTCGAGTGCCTAATAATAGTACAGAGCAAAATAATAGTACAGGGTGGACAATAATAGTTTTGGGTCGAATAATAGTATATGGTGGAAAATTCCAAGATGTGAGCCAGCCGCTATGCTCAGAGCCATTTTTATAACACAGAAGTCTGATGCCCTTGAAGTGGTGAAGGGCTAAATTACTTTTGGTTATCATCATTCACATGGATTTGACTTGTTGCAATGTATGGGAGAGTGCCTACAGGCACTCTCCCATAACTTGCACCAAGGCAAAACAGTGATGGTATGAAGAACGTCCACTGGGTACTAGGTCTTAAAGTTATGTTAGCAGTACTTCAGAATAAAGCTCAAATATATGCTTCCAGCTCTCTACCAATTAATATTTCCATTGCATCCTGTGTTTGCTTGTACGTAACATGTACTTTACTAGTTTGTTTTGGTGAACTTCTTGAGAAAAGCGGCCGCTCTGCACATTCGATTGCTAAAAATTAATAATCATACAGGTCAAATAAGGATCATACAGGCGGGGATTTTGTTAAAAAAAGAATAATCATACATGTATGATTATCAGGCACTCGAGAGTAGTGCTTTACCAACGAAGTCGCAATATAAGATTAATTAATTTTGTCCTGCATCTATGGGTTTCAGCTTGGTATGTTCTCAAAACAGCAAGACCGTCGTATAAATACACATTTTGAATATTTAGAATTTTGCAACTATAGTTATCTCGTTAGAGAATGACAGGTTCGCTGTTCGTCTTACCACACACATCAACAGATTTTGACAAATGAGGAGAACAGTATACGGGCACTATAAAAATTGAATATCGGATAGTATACTTACGGTATAAGTATTTTCCCGCTCGGGTGCGCATGTATTGTGTTGTTCAGAATGTCAACACGAATTTAATAAACTCAATTAAACGCGAAACCTATTAACTTCACGCAGAGGTCATGATGGATTGCTGCTAATTTGAAAACTTTTGAACACTTGGTACATTAGTACATTCCTTCGTAGTCTGACAAACAGATAAGGGGGTCATCTTCGTATATTGTCATTTACCCTCGTATATGACATGCTTTTCTCCCCCACTGCTTGTGTAACATACGTGTGTCCCGGGTGGGATAGCAGGGAGAGACAGATGGATCACACCCCACCCACGTGACGTTATACATTTGTAACGTTATTGTGACGTTATGCATATCGTATCAGATTCTTGCTACCAACTAATTCATATTGACGTCATCGGAATGCAGTGTGATCAAAGTTCGATGCTCTAAAACTCTTCAACCCTCAAGCTGCCACCGTTCCTAATGGATTTCGTGGTATATACCTTTGGTACATACATAACTTGTGCATGCTCTTTTCGATGGTGTCATCAGTTTCTCAAAACAACGAATACAAAATGCGTTGATTGAATCAGCACGTTACCTCTGGCTAACGTAATCGCTGCATGGTGGGGGAGAAAAATCATCCTCGATGAGTCTGAAGGTGGGAATGGGGAAATCTCACCTTCGGGGCAAGATATTTGAACCAGACCCTCGGTAAGCCTCGGGTCTGGTTCAAATGTCTTGCCCCTCGGGTGAGATTTTCCCATCCCATCTCCAGACTCATCGGGGATCATAATAGTCTCTAAAATATTTATTGGAGCACGGTGTCTCAATGTCTACGGCATTGAACTTCAAACCGAAAGGTCAACGGTTCGTTCTATTTATTATTTATTTATTATTTTATTTATTGGTGTTTACGGTCACATACTTATGCACAATGGCTAATCGAGACCGTGGAAGTTTTACGGGTGGACGAAGCCGGAGTATCCGGAGAACCACCGAGCATCGACGAGCAACTGTTAGCTCCTCAACATTCTAACCCCCATGTAGGCAACCGGGATAAAGTGCATTGCCCAAGGACACAACGCGGGTCGGCCCGGACGGGAATCGAACTCGGGACCTCTAGCATAGAAGTCCAACAGTCTATTACTGAGCCACCGCCCCCCCTCCCCACGGTTCGATCCCAGCCAGAGGTAACTGCTTTGCCCATTGCTCACGAACGTCTATGGTGCACTTGTCGTCTTCAACCAATGCTCACCCTGTGTGTGTGGAGTTTGTACGTTGGGGAGTCTGACAGTTGCTTTCCGCTGCTCGGTGGTTATCTTCGGATACTCCGACTTCATCCACCTGTAAAACTGTCCAACACAAGGGGTCCCTGGCTGTTGAAAGTGTCGTTAACCCCCCAAAATAAATACATAAACAAATAAAATATATATTCGTGACGTCCGCCTGATACAGTAACGAGATCCAGCGCAGTGGCGTCGTTTTGCGGCCTGGAGACCCGACTGGAGCGGACTAACATCTTTTTCTGATGTCATCTGTTTTGTAGTTAAAATCTGACTGTTATGCCCCTTCCATTATTGAGCCGGTTGTAGATCTGAATAGGGCGAATTTAAGATAAAGTACTGAAGGGGCGATTTCAAAGAAAACACCGTGCAATGAATCTCTACCATGATTGGTGAAATGGTAAGAGATAGCAAGAAAGAACACGTAAAGTCCAGAGACTTTCGGGTTCAGTCCATTCTCGTAATTTGCCGCGGTGATCGGCAAGAGTGTTCAAGTGTCATGATAGACAAGTATAGTCACAGTGTATACAGGGTCTCACAATATACTTTCACCATTTGTATAGATAAAACCTTTAACCCTTTACCACCACCAGTAGACGAAACAAAATAATTCTTGTATAAATGAAGATTCTCATTATTTTTGCGTCAAAACATAGTGTAACAGATCGAGAGAGAAATGCGATAGCCAAGGTTCGAACCGTCGACCTCTAGCTCACAAAGCGACCGATTTACCACGAGACTAAGAGATCTGAACCAACCAATTGGTTGGCAATTGGCCCTTATAGCTCGACCACTACAATAGTTTATGACCTCCCACGCGAGTTCGTTCCAAAGAGAATTCATAAGCAGCGTTTTGAGGCAAACAATGGAAAAATAATATAATTTCAATTTAATTTTTTATTAATAACGCTGGCCGATTATGGCCTTTATGTTAGGTAAACGGGGCATTTCTGTCTTGGACATCAAGTGTACATGTTCTTTCTAGGTTTATGATTTTAAAGCAAAACTATGTGATATGAGAGTGAGTGTTTCATAATCTTAACTAGAACCCGCGGCTCGTTATATTATTATTTTAAATAAATTTTTTTCAAAAAATTTCAATAAAACCATTTCATTTGACCCCTCGTTGGAACGAGCTCGTTCCAACGAGGGGTCCATGATATGGTTTTGCTGAAATTTTTTGAAAAATATTATTTTTTCAACTGCTGAATTTGCATATTACGCGGGCGGATGCGGGCGATTCGTTGAGTAGGAGGTATTGCGATTGGTGGATGTTTGTTAAGACTGGGACTTTGAGGGGTTTCTTGCGTTTTTTGGTAAAATGGAGATAAACTAACACACTGTGTCTTGAAAACTTGTTGATAAAATGGCATCATCATTGGACGGAGTAATACATCCAGGAAGCTCGAAGGGTTCATAAAAAGAAGGCCTGTACACGGCAAGTATATGACGGAGCAACGGTTGTCCTATTTCAGGAGATGGTTCACCGAGGAGGGCCGTCGTTTGTCCCTTTGCTTATCTGCTTACTTCGTCTCTTTTTTCATAATTTTAGAGTTTTAGAGTTGATGTCTGTGAGGAATCTGCACTTCACGGTTGTTGTACAATAAATTACTTTCACTGTACTAGTTATACAACGATTATCAGAAAACATGCCATAAAATCATCCATATATGGTAGTAGAACTGCATCATGTTTCGTCTGAACATATTTAATAACCCCCACACTGGGACGAGTCCGTTGTGCACGTTCTAACTAGATTTCATAAATAATAACTCTGGGAAAGAAAATTACAGAAAAATGCAGTGTGCCTTTTCCAAGTATATCTGGAAGAACCCATTTTGTCTGGAGCAATGTTCAAAGTTCTCCGTAATTATCGGCATCTATTTAAAAAAGGGGTTGAATCAAACCTAGCGTCAGGGGAACCAGAAACACTACGCGGCAGGGTGTCAGACCCTGGGAAAAGGGCAGTTACTCGCACCAGCGGCCGCACCATGACATGCCGAAGCATGCATGTCCAGTAGGCCGAAGACCAGAAATGGGTGAGTTTGAGAGGATATGTACCCCTTCATCGAGAGGGGTGCATCTCCCCGCCCCTCCCAAACTCCCCCACTGAATTTCGAAAGCTCCCAGAACGGATTTGGGGTGTATTTTAGCTTTACTTCGACAATAAATCCTTGAACAAAAGTTGATTGACGAACCTGGGAAGGGCATTGTCGGCCCCCTCTCGTGGTTCGTGGGCAGAGAGGACAGATTCCCACTTTGACCCGAGCTTCCGGCGTCCCTGCATAGCGTTACAGAAGTCTCTATTGAAGTCTTTTCTGAAAAGCTTTTCTCCATTTTTAAGAGAGCGTGTTTATTGCTCCTGACGTCTAACAACGATAAAACATTTAATGAAAAACGTAAAGTAAACTAAAAAACCCACAAACACCCCACCACGACAAAAACACACCCACATAAGCATTTCCCACAATATGTCATATAATACCAGTTTTAATGAAAAGGAATCCAGTAATTGTTTGACGCAAGAGAAGTTGAAACTTCCGTTCTGTCGGTTTGTGCTCAATATTGATGTGTCTCTTTTTATGATTCGTCAACCGTATGAATGCTGCTACCACTCCACAACTGCACCTCGGCATTTCGACGCTAGCATTTCTCAAACTTTAGCACAAGAACAATCGAACCTGCTATGCAAATAGTATTCGCACAACTCCACAGTCAATGAACGTTTACTTTTAGACTTTTATTTTTGAAAATCATGTTCCCTAATGGAGTCCCGTATTTTTTCGTCATGGTCAATCAAACCGGATATTAGGACAAAGATCCTGTTGACGTGTATCTACCGATGGTCACTCTATAAGAAACATTAATGGAATACAAAGTTGTGCATTGAGCAAATCACTATTGGAGTTTTGTTTTGGCCGAGAGAAAAAAATGGTTCCAGTTTCCCGACCGATCCTAATTTTCATGCCCGAACCTACTCTTTTTATAAACACTTGTCATCTCCATTTAACCCTTTACCTAACATGGAAAGCAGACGACACTTACAAAAAAAATTCTTGAATAACTATTTTTTTTTTATTTTTTGTCTCAAAAACATAGGTTATGACCCATCGTTGGGACGAGCTCGACGAGCTCGTTCCAACGAGGTCATAACCTATGTTTTTGAGACAAAAAATAAAAAAAATAATGAAAATTAATTGGCGATGTTTGAGAATAGCGCTGACCGGTTTTGGCCGTAACGTTGGGTAAAGGGTTAAAATAACATCGAAAGATACGCATTTCCATTTAAAATACATGTGCACGACGAAAGTAGGCCATAATATTCACTAAAATCGCCATTAACACGTTATTTTATTACATGCCTGTTCTATGTAATCCCCATCTACAGCAACACTAAACCACGCGGAAAATGAAAATCTGTTCCGCACATATGTGCGGAACGGAAATCGTTGACGGACGGTTGTTAAAAAGAAGCGAAATTTCACTGGAATTTTCTACAAATCGTGCAACGCAATCATAATTTGAATCCCCGGCGATAGCTGAAAATCGTCCCCTGAGCTTCAATGTGTTCTATGTGCCAGTAGACACATAGAACACATTGGAACTCAAGGGACGAAATAGTAACAAGGGTTCCCCTCGCAAATTTGGTCTGGCGATAAAATGTGTTCTTTTTTGTTGATAGTAGTCAAATGAATTGCTGAGTGTCCTTCCAATAATTGTTTTTATAGGCGAGAAAGCATGTAATAAACACAGAACGATACACGCGTGTAAACGGGTTAATCGATATGGCACTTGTACCATCGCAGATCCTTCAGCGCTGGCACTCGTGCCATATCGATTAACCCATTCACACGTGTGTGTCGTTCTGTGCATATTCTTTTATAACCTTTGACTCCAAAGCGAAGTCTGTGACTCCTCATCATCGAGATCGTTCCATTGAGATGTCATAAGGAATGTTTTTGAGGCAATACATGCATTTGTTTTAGTTATTCCAAAATTCGTTTGTAAATTGTCTTCTTCTAGGCGTGTTTTGTCAAGTTTTTGCACTGTTCAAGTCTCACGGGTTTAACATTTTCGCTACCGAAAGCGACAACTGTCGACTATTTTATGATAATTATCTATACGTTCTTGTGAGCGTAGATCAAACCTACCATCTGATTAGTTGTTGGAAAGGGCTCGGAGAGCCCTTTCCGACAATTAATCAGATGACAAAGTTTCAAGTATGTCATCAATTTTATTAAACTTCCTTGTATACAAGCGTACATAGAGGTCCTCCATACAAGCGTACATAGAGTGTATTATCACTAAATCACCCGCAAAGTGGAGATTCCACCCAAGCAATTATTGCAAATTTGTTGCAAAGCATAACAAGCACAAGCAAAGTTTCAGCCAATGGACCTCCGGGTTAAACCCGGAGGTCCATTGGCTGAAACATTGCTTGTGTTTTTAGTCGATGAAAACAAAATACGAAAGTTATAGTTTGGGTGATAACTCCATTCCGCGGGTGATTTAGTTAGAATCCACTCTCCGCGTACTGTATACGGATAAAGTGGACGCGGCAGTGAAAGGGTTAAGATTTCCCATCCGGTTTTTAAAACTGCGTTCATGAATGGCAGGATCCTGCTCAATATTCTCGAATGCAGAATAGCGTGTCAATTGAGGATTTGTAGGTACAATTAGCAACTGTCCAATCCGACAGCCCCAGGGAAGTGTGCGATTAAATCATCATACTTCTTTTATCGAGTTTCGTTTCATTTCGCCATCTTCGACCATAGTGAACTATCATGTTTTATTTTACATGGGCATAAAAGCCAACAAAATAATAACAATAACAATAATAATAATTATAACAATAATAATAATTATAAGCGACACATATATGAACCAAACATGCCAAAGAGGAACCATATAAGAATATACAGATTATAGACGTGGAGATTTACAATTTAGAGAAAAATGAAAAGATTTTCTTTATATGGTATTTTATTTTATGTTCCCGACCTCTGCAATAGAAATAGCGGATAATGACGTCATAGCGGGGTAATCCTAACTGACGAAATATGCAGTAAATAGCAAACAATGCAGAGATTATGCCATTCATAACCAACGCAGTTACACCCTAAAATAGTCCATTAACTTTCATAGATAGTATTGAAACAATTGCAGGATAGTTATAGAATGCTATTTATAAGAAAATATCTGTATTGGTAACTCGGTATGAGTTTAGAGTAGCTAGTCAAATTCCAAAGGAATCAACTTGTTATAGGAAAGAATTACGAGTTGCTATACAATCTGTAGTTCAGATTGCTATAAATGAGTTAATAGTGAATTAGGGGTTTTATAAATAGGTACAACAATGCTAAAAAAATTGAAAGAATCTTCACATTCCAATGTTGGATTCATCAGGAAAATCTAAATCAGTTTGTGGTATACGTAAGACGAATCAGATATATAAGTCATCCGCTGTTCAACGTTTGTGATTCTAAATGAAGTGTGTTTTATGTTTCTTTGATGCGAGTTTAATAGTGTTTCTTTTTTAATGTTTCACGGATGCACTTTTAGTTACATTCCCTCATAATGCTTGGAGAATTAAGTTTCTCGGAAACGTTTGAAACATTTTAAGGATGTTAATACCAAACACCAAGGTAAGAATCCTTCATATGCGCTTTATTGCTCAATGGCTATTTGACACACCAGAGATATCAAAGGAATTTAAAGTAATGATCTCGGACCTCTTGGAGGGATCTGCGAATCACAATTTTTTTCGAATTGTATCGTGTCTCTGATGTCGGTATCGAATCGAATCTCGAATCGAATCTTGGTAGACAAGTTATTTCATAGTGCTCCAAACTGAAATTACGGAACACTAAGATGACCCTTACAAGACTGACTAAATACCAAGAACACCAATAAATATATATTCTCTGCAGCACCGTTGCTGAAGCAGCTAGGCCTACTATCCATAGATTTAGTTTTTGAATGCTTAAATTGTTACTATTCACTTTCTTAAGAACGTGAATAGTAACAAATTAAGCCTTCAAAAACGAAAACTATGGATCATGTTCTGATCAAGATTCACTACTTTTCTAACAATTAAACATTATCACTTACTCAATTAAATATTAATTGAACCTACATAAATGAATTGTCTATGGTCAATTTTATCCAAGTTTTGTTGAAAATATAACAAATTGAAGTTAGTGTGGGAAATTCGAAAAAATCGAATCGTGAGACAGATTCGGGGTCAATCTCGAAGCAGACGTATGGGTATCCATATCGAATCGAATCTTGAATATTCGTAGGACCCTAACCACTTGCCTGGCAAAGCCGCTGAAAAAAAATGTATCGATATTTTATTTTATCTTTCACATTTTACCTAGAACCCATTATTGGAAACAGGCTCCGTGGGATCAAAAGCCATGCAACAGTTTAAATACAAAATAAAAAATTATTTGCAATTTGTATATATGGTAATGGGCGGGTTAAAGTCTATTAGGTTTCGGTTTCAAGAACAAACACTGTTTCGCTTCAGATTTTCGGTTTCGTTTTTTTATGTGTTAACTTCGGAGAAATCTATAATAGTTTGTATGACATCACCCACCACAAAACAGCCCTGTTTGTAAGTATCTCGGAGAGTGATTCCATGCAGCCAACATTTCTGATCATGACCGCTATGGTAGAGGGTCAATAATGGTCTGGGGTGGCATCAGCTGGGATGGACGTACAGAGCTCTGCGTCCTTGACCGTGGTACATTGACTGCACAGCGGTATATTGATGACATCCTGGATGCCCACGTTAGATTGTATGCAGGTGCAGTGGGTGATAGATTCATTCTGATGGACGACAATGCCCGTCCTCATGTTGCCCAAGCTGTCCGGGAGTACCGACAGAGGGGAGGGGGGATTGAGCGTATGGACGGGCCAGCAAGATCCCCTGACCTCAATCCAATCAAACATGCCTGGAATGAGTTGCAGCTTGCAATTTCAGTCCGTCCAGTCCAACCAAGAAGTGTCCAGGAGCTTGGTGCCATGCTGGTCCAAGAATGGAACAACATCGCACAAAGGACCATTTGGAACCTGATTGGGAGCATGAGAAGGCGTTGTCAAGCTGTAATTAACAATAATGGGTCTCATACTCGATAGTGAACCCATACCAGTTCGCTCCGTCAACTGTTTGGCAAATTTGAAAAATTTCCTCTTTCACCAATAATATCCATTTTCCATGGTTATCGTATTCAAAAGCTAAAAAATAATGTCAAACACAAACAAAATCTTAATTTCTGTGCCTAAATCATTAAAAATATAATTAACTAAAAAATATATACACTTTTCATAACAATATTTCAACTAAAACGTAAACTATATAGTTGGATATACTTGGTGCTTAGCAAACTTTGAGTAGTATATATATATATATATATATGGAACATTGTAATTGTTGATAAGATTTTCGTCATTCGGTTGCTTCTAGTCAGACAGATGATACATGACACGGAACAATTGCTCGGGCGACATGAATTCCCCTTTTCACAACGAGTGTACTTGACCCGAGTGTTTTACCCTCAGCCATGCAAAGGGCCCTTTAAAACGATTAATAAGGTAAACGTTGTTTTTTGAGTGGAACAAGGCGCCATCTGCAATGCTCAAGCATTGCAGGTGATGTCTTGTTCCACCGAATGGGCGATATACTCCTTTTTGCGAATAATAGTTACGTTTTAAAATATATTCAACAATAATTCAATTATTTCTTTTGCCCTGGAGGCGCGTAGACAGGATATTTGTTGGGGAGCTTCGCAAAGTGGCGATCGACGATGGGTATCAAATGGAGCATCTGGGAGTATATTATGTGACGATTATGATCTAAATTATAAGCATTTTTGCACTATTGTATGCGAAAAATTATATACAAAATACCTCGATAGAATTGGTGAGCCTATTTAATATTCCAGATATATATTATACCTATATATGTAATTCTGTTAATGTGTCATTCTGCCAGAAATTGAATAGAGAGTAATCGTTTGACTGGACTGGTAACATGAAATACCTCATGAGAGGTGAGGGACGTTGTACAAACATGAGTGCGCACGAGTGTTTTACAATATAGTCCCTCGCCTCGAATGAATTATTAACCAGTCCAGTCAAGCGATTACTCTGTTTATTACTTTTCATTATTGACGATAATTATATTATTTAACCCTTTACCTAACGTAAGGGCCAAAACCGGCCAGCGCTATTCTAAAAAAATCGCCAATTAATTTTCATTATTTTTTCATTTTTTGGCTCTAAAACATAGGTTATGACCCCTCATTGGAACGAGCTCGTCGAGCTCGTTCCAATGGGGAGGGGGTCATAACCTATGTTTTCGAGACAAAAAATGAAAATAATAGTTATTCAAGATTTTTTTTTTCAAGTGTCGTCTGCTTTTCATGTTAGGTAGAGGGTGAAAAAAAACACAATGGAGTCCCCGATACACCCACGGCAAAGCGTCTTCGTTTGCGCGCACGGATACATGACACAACTGTTGATTGCATAATTACTTGTGAAGTTATCGTTTATAATCAAACCCGGAAATCCCAGTAAGTCACACTTTGGAAATTAATAAACAGCGGTAACCTCGGTGTAACAAATAGAGCCTGTAAAATCTGGACCATGCATCTAGTTTCTCTGAAAAAAAAAAAAACGCCCAACCACTTTGATATTTTAATATATCCGAGGCTATAAAAAGTATACAAAGTAGTGACTAGGCGTTTCGCAGAAACTACGCACAAATGGGGACATTTATGTTTCAAAACTACTTATCATGATACAACGTACTCTCTGTGGCTAAGCCACAGAGAGTACGATCTATTAAGGTAAGTGACGTTTCCCCATTTTATCAAAATTTTCAAATCACAATTGGGAGACAGTCCCTGAAGCGGAACTCCAATTTGTGGGGAGGTGTTTGTGTACCCGTCGCCACCCCCTCCCTTGGCTACGCACCTAGTGTGTGGCTACTATGGATGACATCTGAGTTGTTGATCCAGGACCTCAGTATTTTTTGTCGAAAACTCAATAGAACCTACTCTGTTCGATAGTTATAGACTGACTTCCAAACTATTGCTTTCCATCCGATCAAATATAACTTTGAACACATATTAAAATATTCGTTATGAGAATGATCACAAACAGCCCAGTTATTTGTTAGGGCACGTGTTCAGAGTTTACGACGTACGGACGTACTTAATGCTAAATGTGTACCATACGGAAGGCTAAACCTTGCTAACTGCTCTTAGGTTCACATTATTACATCACACAAGTGAGAACATTCGCACATTGTTGGTCAGAAATTACAGAGATGGGTTCACGTATCAAATAGAAAACAGAAAATGTATTCACAACATTTAAGGTACAGCACTTCTCCGCCTGCTCTTTCAAAATAACACTCACTCTCTTGTATCTAATTGAAAGACGATGTTACGTGAACAGTATTTTCTTGTTCAGTAACCACAAGTATTTACATCCATAATCTTACTCACGCGACAAGTATTGACGAATATTTTTAACCGTTTTGGTGTCGGATAATTTGTAATTGGAACCTAAATCCTTAATTCTGCCCGCCATGTCGGTGTCATTTAAAGTTTCCAGCATAAAGACACACCTGAACGTCTCATAGAATATTTTATATTATTAGATATAATTTTCTTTCTCAGATTTGCCCACTACCAAGCTAGGCTGATATGACTTCAAACTCGGCTGATATATCGCTGATCTCAGCCGATGGGATCGGAGATAGAGTTGCCCCCCCCCCGATGCGTTACATGGCGCGGCCGTTTTGTTTACAGCGAAATCGTTCACTGTTGTTCGTCGAAAGCAATCAATCAGTAAAACTGGTGTTACCAGGCAAAATCGGTGGGGGGGGGGGGGGTGGGGGGGGGGGGTGGTTTGTAGGATTAATGATGGCAATAAGAAAGAATTAGGTAAATGAAGAGAAGAAACTAGCGAGCCAGAAAATTTATCGCAAACTAAATTCAGAGTGGTGAACAGAGATTCGTCGATGTGGGAGAAGAGGTGGTTTAGCTATCCGATCGTCGCGGCTTCCCCGGCGGGGAAGCCGAGACGCTCGGATAGCTGCGCTTGGAGAAGAAGAAGAGAAAACTTCGGACTTGTGAAAAGAATCAGAAACAGCAACACTGTCAGAAACTGTTACAGGTCTGAGGATTTTTGTAATTATTTGTTTGGATTTAATAAATAAAGTTATTACTTGGTTAGTTTCATATCAGCCCTCTGTAACTTCACATAAGCTGTCGACCTCCGGACTCAGGCTGATATGAAGTTACAGAGGGCTGATAACTCGGCCGATATGAAACTTACCAAGTAATTACCTCTAATTATTGAACAGACAGGATGTTACGTGATACATTGTTTGAAAGAGCCCATCGAGTATGTCACACAACAGTATTTCATTAACGCAAAGAACTGTACACGAATCGATCGTTCTTCTAATGAGATCACGTCACAGCAAACAAAAGACCACTGTCATTTTTCAAAGGTGTATGATAGAAATTACTTTGGAGGGCGTTAACCCACTGGTTACAAGTTCGATCGCTGCCCACGTCATGTCCGTTATGAGTTTGAGTTAGACTCTTAATCCCAAAAGGCCAGTCGGGAGCACGGGGACATACAAAACGTTGATGGTCTGCATGCTTTCAACCATTGCTAAACCGACTTGTGCAGGGTTATTATGTTGCAGAGTGCGCAGCTCGACGGTTCTCTCGAGGCCCTCCAAATACCTTCAACGTAAATCCCAGAGAATGAATGAATAAATACAAAATTTCTTAGAGACTCAAAGAAAAGCCATTGTTATTAGTGTCTAAATCCGGGACGACTCGGGTTGTATCCTTGGGCAAGGCACTTTATCCCGGTTGCCTACATGGGGGCACGATGACGCCGTGTACTAAGGCGTACTGCACGTCGATGGTACACATGTCTTCAACCACTGTAACCCTACTTGAGCGGAGCTTGAACAGAGTTAGAATGTTGAGGAGCTGACAGTTGCTCGTCAGTGCTAGGAGGTTCTCTCCGGGTATTCCGGCTTCCTCCACCCGTAAAACTGTTACAGTCACGATCAGCCATTGGACATAAGTATGTGACTTTAAACACCAATAAATAAATAAATAAATTAGTGTCTAAAATCATCACTTTAAGAATAAGAGGACGATACTAAACGCCTGTCCCTAAAACAGATTCGATGTACTGAGTACTGTTTAAATGGAATCATGGCCTTAGCAATTGCATTCAGATTCGAGTGAGTGGCACTTTACCCGGGGAATACAGGCCTGACATTTTGAGGAGGGCGATTTATTCGCTTGCCTACAGCTCATCTTAAAAAAATTAAGGAGGGCGAAAACTAGCCCTCCTGGCCTTAGAAACTAATGATTACCATAACAGCCTATTCTCAAAACCCACACCTTTTCAGATTTCTGCTAGGTTAGTGGTCTCAGTAAGGCGGCCACACTGCCTCTTCCACAACCCCGTGCCTTGCTGAGGCCCGGAGGTGTTGGAGGGTCAGTGTAGCTGCCCCACAGAGACTACCTTGTTAGCAGCACTAAATAAAATGTACAAAGCCTACTTGGCAGAAATCATTAACCCTTTACCTAACATGAAAAGCAGACGACATTTGCAAAAATAATTCTTGAATAACAATTTTTTTCATTTTTTGTCTCAAAAACATTGGTTATGACACCTCGTTGGAACGAGCTCGACGAGCTCGTTCCAACGAGGGGTCATAACCTATGTTTTTGAGAAAAAAATGAAAAAAATAATGAAAATTAATTGGCGATTTTTGAGAATCGCGCTGGCCGGTTTTTTCCGTTACGTTAGGTAAAGGGTTAATAGTAAAACTTCATTTTACCACTTTTAGGTCTTGTTAGCTTGCGGAGAGCTAATCGCTGCCCTTTCGCTTTTTTAAGAATGCCAGGCCTACGAATATGCAATCTACATGTAGTACGGGGTTAGTGACTCTATATACTTAACCCTTTAAACCCGAAAGGCCGCTTTCCGGTTTAGGATCGTGATACGACCTGGATTCATTAGGTAGATAGTTGCTCAGTGAACTTGTATTTTGCTGCATGTTGAAAATATTGATTGGTCTTCCCCAAACTAACGAACATAGACTCTGTCGGTTGATGTCTATGAACTGGCATGGAATATACCATCAGAATCCAAAGGGTTAAAGGGGCCCCAACCGAACACGCTAAAAACTAAAGAGTTAAAAACTACACTTGAAGTGCTGTATTTAACACTTACTAAGTGCTGAACTAGCACTTTGTTCGAGTGTAGATATCCCAGAACTTGACAGGTGTTACAATAATACCACTTGACAAGTGTAATGTCGCGAATCTTAAAAGGAAACAACGCAGATGACGCGGATCAGGCTCGAATACTCGAGCCTGATCCGCGTCATCTGCGTTGTGTCCTTTTAATTATGTACCCACAAGCGCAAATCAAATTATGGACGATTCTGGAAGAACCACCAATGCTAGACACATGGGAAGTGCCATCCATTCAAGTTTCAGATGTCTGACGATTGTAATGTCTAAGTGCTTAAAGCATTGCACTTTGAGTGTTAAAATCAAACCCTAAGAGTTAGAATGGGTTTAGCACCTTGAAAGTGTTAGTTTTAACACTTTAGTTTTTAGTGTGAAGGAACGGAGTAGGCCTATACTGTGTTTTGAGAGACTTGAATAAACTACCTCGTGATCCCCATGTCGAGCCGTGGGGGTGGGGATGGGGGCTGAGATTGAACCCATGGCTATTGGCCACTCCGGCACACACATAGGACGAGTCGCGCCTAATAGAGAGAGAAGAGAGAGCTGAGAGCAGAGAGAGAGAGGGAGAGAGAGACAGAGAGAGAGAGAGAGAGAGAGAGAGAGAGAGAGAGAGAGAGAGAGAGCTGCATGGGGTAAAACGAGGATAATGTTTGGCTTTTACAGTTTCTTAAATATCGTAGTAGTGTAGTGTGCAACTGGAGTCTGATAGAATTGGAAGTATAATCAACAGAAACTGGAGATTCAGTTCCTGCTGACAGAGAGAGAAACCGGACGTTTGTGTTACTTACTGCCCGTTTCTACTTGTACAAGCTGGACATCAAGTTTCTATCAGAAGACGTTGGAAACAAACAGTACGGTGCTTTTTTTTTATTATCCCCGCCACAAATTGCTCCGTAATATCGCCGCAGTTTGTTCGTCAGTTCTAGTACGCTGGAAAACGAGAGTCTCAACGTTTTCCAAATCCTCATCACACTTGTCTGAAATGAGGCTCATATGACGTGAATGACGTGCGAAGATTTTCAAGGCACTATTTTTCTAAATCGAAATAAAAACAGGAGTGTCTTTGCGCTGACAATATAATAAACAAAGTATAACAAAGCCAGTCAATATAAGTTATCATTTTTTCCTGCTCGTTGATGAACCAGCTCGGTCAGATCAAACACGACGCCTGCAGCATCTTGTTTGATCTGGTCACATCACCTCGACGAAATATGATATTTATTTATTTATTTATTTATTTATTTATTTATTGATGTTTAAGGTCACACACTTATGCACAATGGCTAATCATGACCGTGACAGTTTAACGGGCGGAGGAAGCCGGAGTACCCGGAGAGAACCACCGAGCAACGACGAGCAGCTGCCAGCTCCCCAACATCGTAACTCCGCACTGCAGCACAGGCAGGCTTAGATTGGTTGAAGAAATGCGCACGACGTGCAGTAAGCCTCAGTACACGGCGTCATCGTACCCCCATGTAGACAATCGGGGTTAAGTGCCTTGCCCAAGGACACAACGCGGAAGTCCGAATCGATCGCTCAGACGGTCACCCATCCGATGACTAACCGGGCTCGACGTTGCTTAACTTCGGTGATCTGACGAGAACCGGTTACCGCAACGCCACCGCGCCCCCTGACGAAATATGATAATCCACATCAATAGACTGTTGTACAGTACATTCGCCATGGACTGGTCGTAATCGTGGGCGGTAATTTTCACGCAGGGTTAATTTTGTACTAGATATGTATTCCGGAAATAGTTCCCTATAGGTCTCTGTCCGTGGTAACTTATATGCTGTCCAAAAAAAGTTAAGCCCCGCTCCCGCCACCTCGCTATAATACCAGTGGGTATAAAGTAAATGGGTTAATTCTCCTGAGAAAACCTGCTATTTGCGGTTGGGGGATTATGCCTTATTAGTGAAGCAATGGTTTCTAGAGCTTTATTTTTATTGAATGAATATTAGGCGACGTCACCAAAAACGTTAAAAAACGACACGTTGTTCAGTGCCTGATGGAACAGCCTCGAGCACATCTAACACACCTTAACCCTTTACCTAACATGGAAAGCAGACGACACTTGCAAACAAAATTCTTGAATAACTCATTTTTTTCATTTTTTGTCTCAAAAATATAGGTTATGACCCCTCGTTGAAACGACCTCGACGAGCTTATAACCAATGTTTTTGAGACAAAAAATGAAAAAATAATGAAATTAATTGGCGATTTTTGAGAATAGCGCTGGCCGGTTTTGGTCGTTACTTTGGGTTAATCGGCGTGGCATGCTGTCCATGACCTTCCGAATTTCTCTCTGTGTGATGTTGTCTCATTTCTCTATAAACACACGGCAGTGAACTTGTCAATAGTCAGCAACTATGCACCTGTTTTAAGGATGTATGCCCGATCCGATAGAGGAATGCAGAATGTCACAATATGAGCTACTCGTATATCCACAGGCATTATAGAGGGGGGGGGGGGGGGGGGTAACTATATTTAGTTCAGCTTAATTCCTCTATAAGTATAGGTTACAGCATAGAAAACGAGTGATATTGAATATACAATCGCGAGAGTTAGTTAACGAGGACTTGTCCGAGTTACTAGCTCGAGCGATTGTATGTTCAATATCACGAGTTTTTGTGCTGTAACCGACTTGTCACATTGATGTTTGCACAAACAATCAAAACACGAACAATCAAACACTCCAGTGAACCCTTGTCTGACACGTGTCCATTCCCGTTTAATTAGTTAATTTCTTAAGCCAAACTTGCAAGACACATGAAGATTAATGGAAAGCAAGTGATATTACTTCATTTTTTCCGTTTCGTCATTGCGCTCAAAAGGTTGAGCGAGAAAATTAAACGTTCCATTTATCATTTACACCCGGGTGTGGATTTCTTTCTTTAACTCTTTCAATAAAATCAAAAGTCAGGTAAATTCTCGTTTCTCTGTTCAAAACATTTTAGCACAGGTGCCCTTAAGGGGACGTCCAACCTAACTTTGGTCAAATTTCATGTAATTTTCTTTCGAGTCTAAAAAAGGCCCAAAATGAATAACCCCAATAAATTATATACCAAAATGCTTGGAATAAAACATAGAACATGTGGAAACTGAAATTTGCCATGGAACTGCTGCCATGTGTAAATAGCACCACCTGAAAGTCTGCTATGGCATAAGTAAGAGAACAAAATTTTTACAATAAAATACCTCAAAATAAAATAACAGCTGTATTCTATAAACATTTAAGTACATACTCGAAGAAATCTTTTCCTAATTCATGAAAGTAATGAAGATTGAGACCAAATGTTATAAGTGGAGTGCTCACTGATTGAAGGCAGACATTTTCTTTTGTTTATGTTTTGATTTGGGGAGTTCAACAAAGGTCAACTTGAAGGAGTCCAGCAGAAGAAGTATGGAAGGACAAAAGAGTGTCTCCCAATATCAAGATGTATGTGTTACTGTAATGGTTTGGAAAGAAAATATGATATTCTCCTATGTAGAATGCACTGCAAAGTCATACATTGTAGTTGAATAAATATATTTACAAACCCCTTGCACTGTAACCCCTTTTATCCCATGCATCAATTTGATAGTGATTAAATTGTTAAATTTGTCTGGTTTATCAATAAGTACATTAGCTTTGTTTAACTCTTGGACACCAATACACTCATGATATCTGTTGGAGAAGAAATAAGGGTAACTGTAACCTGTCACTGCAATAAACCATCTAATGTGCTTAAAAGTACATTGTTATTCAAAACACATCAAATCAACCTTACATAACCATTATTGCATGTACTTTCCCCAAGGAGGCTTACTGACATATTGAGATCAGAAGGGCACATCCAGAGGGTCTCACATATTTTTTTCAAGAACGCAGTACACAAAGCAATCCCCAAAAGATGACAAGTGAGCTCCATTTGACACAGAAAATTTGGGGGGGGGGGGGGGGGCTCTCTTCCTTGTATGACTCTACCTCCGGCACTCAAGGCATATGCCTTTTTTCTCAAAGTTTAACTCTTTTTTTCTTTTTGAAGATCCTGGCCACACATGTTCCAAACACTATCAGACAGGTAAACCTCCAAATAAGTGTATCTGCAAAAATCATGTTACATTGCAAAACATTCTTTTTAGAGTTTTAGTTCTGGACCTTTCATGCTTCTTACTTCCAACTATAACACTTAATTTATCGATTCATGGGTGAATAGAAAAGTCCTGCCATAATCAACATTTTGAGTTCCATAAGCCTTCAAAACAGCTCCAATAAAAGTGTCAAACATCAGATTGGTGGCTTTATACAGAATATTCATTAGGTTGTTGCTTGATAAGTAATAGGAACAAAATCTTCACAAGAAAATTCTGCAGCAATACAATTGAGGGTATTAGCAGGCACTCTGCAACAAATTGTAACAAATCAACTAGTTATAAACAAAATTGTCTAACTCAAAAGAGTGAAAAAGTACCACAACTCTGAAAAAATGTGGGAAGAAACACATGCTACAGCAGCTACACAGGCATTGTTTCTCCATGATGCTCGATCACAAAACCAAATATCCTTCAAATTGGAGTAGCAATGGTTGAGATACAAGGGGGAATGTTGGTACATGCAATGATGAATGGGTAAGACTAAGATTAAGAGGACAGGGGGTCACCACTGCACGACCCTAGATGCACCTTTGATTTTCCAACTTCCACTAAGTTCCAGGTCTGGGGCATAATAATCGCAACACACCCAACTTATCAGTTCATAATTTCAGTTAAATAAAAGAAATTATCAATTTGAATTAAATAATAGATGATGTAAAAATATTTGGCTTCCTTCGCCTTCTCGTACTATTTAATTACCACAAACAATATCAGTTTGATGCCGACAAACGAAACTGAACGCATGTGGTTTGATTAAAAAGTAACTCGGCATGAATAATGAAGAAATTGCGAATATTTCGTGTATTTCATTTATTTAAAAGCCAATTGCAGCTAATATTGACCGTGCATTCGATAATTCGTTTCGGTTTTGACCACACGGCCACGCTGACACTCCGTGACAGCGGTTATGTTTATTGTGATATGCAAATTGGGGGATGGTTTCCGGTGAAGGAGATTTGTCACATTTGTCAGTGTAAAACGATAAAAAAAAACACTGATCGACATTGTATTACTATGGTTGGTTGGAAGAAAAAACTAAATTCTCAGCATCGTCCAAGCGCACCTTATTTAAAAGCACGAATGCATCATTTTCAACCCATCTTCAATCGGTCCTTTGCAGACATCAAACATACCCGTCTTCAAATTCCATGGTTACTTGGACGTAAATAACTTCGCAGCGACAGGGGGAAATTAACACACTCAATATAGTTCCAGGTCACTTGGAATATACTTCGTGAAAAAGTGATTTCTGAAGCATTCTGCTTACTTTGTTATGAATATTGCCTTATTTTATGTGTATCGTCCCGATTTTATACACTCGGTTATTTTTTTTACAAGTGGTTCATGTTGTCTTTCTAGTGCGCAATAATTCAGATTTTTTGTCAACAAAAAAGTTCAGACGGCCTGTAAACACGAGAGGGAATTTCGAACCATATTTTGCAGTTATGACATTAACAGCTCAAGTACTTGCTGTCACCTGTTTGCAAATACGCTCATACATTGTCTCGAACAAATAAAGGGCGTGATCACGTCCTTGCATTCTTACGATTGCCCAAATTGAGTATTTCTGCAAGAACCACATCGTAATCACATGACCGGAAAAACATCGTTGAAACATGGCCACATCCGGAACATCAAAAATTTGTGTTGATGTTATTACATTCAAACGTCAAAACCCACCAGAGTGTGTGTCAAAAAAATGCTTTCTCCGAGTCTGTAGTATGTTATCATTATATTGAGGACAAGGCTTTCGAATTACCGATTATTTTGTGGTTTTACCGGTTCGTTACTTATGCCATTTGCAAATTAATCTTCTTCAAAATCATAAAATTCACTTTTTTTCCTGAAAAAAATTATATGTACCTTTTCTATGCACTTTACTCATTATTTTGATATATAATTTGCCTTTCCTTACTTCTCTTATCTGTTTCTCAGGCATTGGGAAAAATGTCAAAAAATTGACCAAAGTTAGGTTGGACGACCCCTTAATCTTTCCTCTCGGCTGTGTTTGTATTAGAACTGACAGGTTACACAATCACTGTCTATTGTTCCTTGATTGGTAAAAGTGTGGCGATATATGTTGAATATCACACATGCTCTAACCAACTCTTCGAAATATATCACACACTTTTAACAAAGGCGTGACGTCATAACTATGTTACAATGTCGCGTATCATGACAAATATGATAATTAATATTTTTAAATATGCACAAAGAAAAAAGTTAAGCACGCGCAAATGTAATAAATGATAACATGCCATTGTTCATTGAAAGCCTGAAACTGATTACATGTTTGATTATATTGACGATCCAACAAATGGTCGTGGACTTGAATAATTGAATGTATCCCAGAAACAGGCCATGGGAATCACGTGCAAAATGGAAGAATTTTCCAAAAATACAGTTTGTACATGATTCAGAATTAGTTTTTTCTATTGCTATTTTTCAATGTTAAATCACTATTTGTGACCATGACACGAAGAAGCATGACATATCACTAAGATGGCAAATTATTGGTATGCATACCATCAGTATGTCCTTGAAAGCAATCGGTCGTCAACTCGACATTCATTACGCAGTCACCAATCGTTTGGAGAGGAAACACATGCAAAACAACGAGTTTAACCCTTTGAACTCTAGTGGTATCTTCCATGCCAGTTAAATGGCAGCAATTAGAAGAGTCCATATTCATTATTTGGTGTAGATCAATCAGTATTTTTGTTGAAAATACTAATTGGTCTACCCTCACAATATTTACTGAACAGCCGTCCTGTTTAATGACGTTTATGACGTATCATGTTCCTGGCCGGAAAAGTTGCCGCTGGGGTTCAAAGGGTTTTAAAGACCGTACACGGTCAGAACGCCCCTCACCCGAGACATCACAACGTAAAAACGGTACTTTTTATGCTAGTGCGACGACTACGATTCACCTCAAATACTGTTCTAAAAAGCCCGTGGCTACCAACTCGACGAATCTGCACGAGAACGGCCAGGATCGGCCCGAGAAAAGTCATATTGAAGTCCAGAAGGGCCATGAAATGTCCCTCTACTAAGAGATCATCCCCAAGGAATACATTTGGCTTGGTGTCTATCATTTTCAATTCAGAACATTGCATTGACTACCATTCCTTGGTCTACCAAGAGTCCTGATCTGAATCTACAGGAGCAAATTTAGAACATCCCAGGGCGTCCAACACAAGCATACGAACCTCCGGTACAAACTGCGAGAATTGGAAGCGGCTTTACATCAGGAATGGCTACAGTCACCTCTAAAGCGGATACGTCGATTGACTGGATGATACGACTCAGGACAGAAGCTACTATCCGAGCACATGGTGGATACAACAGATCGTCCACTGAGTTCCAGCATGTTCAAATTGCCAGTAGGCACACAGAAAACTTTGGAACTCAGGGGACGAGATATTGAACTGCACACTGGTTCATGTGTTCTAAAGGTACAAATGACATTTCGTCGCCTGAGTGCTAGAATGTCCTATGTCCCCTTGGGGACATAGGACATTCTAGCACCCAGGCGATGATTTTTATCCATTTATAGCCAATTAATGTTATCTTGTTGACTCTCCAGCTCCATACGAAAACGGGTGTTGTATTGAACTCTATGAATTGCGTTTTTGGTCCATCAATGCTGTCATTGAAATGATGATACAGACTATGACTTTTGTGTGTTCGTAGAGCCTGAATATGTTCTTTCAAGATAGCATTCAGTTTCTGCAGCTTACTTTGCGAGGGCGTTACTGATACATTTACCATAGTAAAATATCCAAGGGGTGCTCAACATTTTTTCTTTGTACACTAGAAAATGTTAAGAAGAACCCCTCCAGAACAAGTTATCTTTGCATGTACGATGCCATGTGCAAACCCAGGAATGAAAGAGCTAAATGATAAATGATATAAATAAGCCTCGTTCTGAAAAAAAGAGTTTATATTAATATTTGGTACGATCAACTGTTACTTCAAAATGCACGCCGACAGTAATGACAGTTCAGTCGCCATAGATTTTCCGCAGCTTTCAACCACATCTTCGCATCTACATTCACCATTTTAGACATGATATCTCGACAACAAATTCAGACTTTGGGTGCACTGGTGTATTGAACTGCATTCTTAGGTATGTCATTTCCGAAATCTACTGACACTTACCACCCACTGAACGTTTTGTTACAATGACGAAATTATCTGAGGAATGCTAAAACGAGTAAATAATTATAGAAAAGAATTATGTTCGCTTCATTTTTAACTATCGCGAGAGTATTAGTCGCGTTGCGTGGTTGCATGCTGTTGTCAACGTGGATCAGGCTATGTCGCCTGTTGGCGTAATTAGCGTTGTGGGAGCTCAATTAATTTGCATCGTCATACTTGATCACAATGACGTTTTATGATATTATACATTTACAACGGGATCATCAGATATTTCCATCCATTTCATCTCCATTGTTAATTAAGAGACAGACTTTTTTTGTTTTACCAATTCTATTATTAATACGCTGGGAATCATTCTTTATTCTGAACGGACAGTGGATATTGTTATTTTCATTTTTGGACAAGGTGCTTCTTTTATTTATCAATTTACTTCTAAATATATTCTGTTCCAATCTGAAGTATGTGTTAGATGTCGGTGATATTATTAGTTGTCCTTGCGTTTTCCAGGGTGTATGGGAATTTACACTGGTTTGGGAAATCATACACCCTGAGGTGAACCCGAAGGGTATATGAGTTCCCAGACCGACATAAACTCCCATAAAACCTGGAAAACACAAGAATAGCGGATTTATTTTCAAGAATTTTGGCGAACTGAATACTTTAAACTCCATTGTGGGCAAAAACTGACAGAAAATTTGTAAGTTTCGTAATAAAACCAGACAAATATGGATGTCATTGGAACTGGCTCAATGAGCCAGTTCCAATGACATCCATATCTGTAATATTTTATTGCACACAAATATTAAATGTCCTGTATTTTTGTTCTAACATAACCGAGCAGGAGGTATGAATTAATAAGTAAAAATGGGTACTTTTTTTTAGCCATATAGTCTGCTATCGAGTATTCTTGTTTTTACACCGCGGTTAGCCACGGTGTAAAAAAGCCACCGTGGTCTGCAAGCCAATCAAAACGCAATATTTTGTTTCATTTGGAAATAAATTTTCATACACGTCATTTCCAATACTTTGAGATGCAACTAACAAGGACACCTCTTCCCGGTAGGGATACATGCGAAGAACCTGGTCGCGGTAAGAGATGCAAGTTGGAGAGCCCAACAATCACTCGGCGCTGCTCCGTGTTTTTTTTCCTGTTACGACTCCATCCACCACTAGCAGAACTCTAATATATAATTGTAACTGATTTATCTTTGCAGCAAAAAGCTAAGTGATGCTAAATGTTTTGTGGATTATTACCCAACAGTTTCTCACTACGAATATAGCATACAGTACAAGTCAAGATCAGTTGTAGGATGACCACTGTAAAATATGTATCTTTCTCTTCCTACACTGATAAAAACCAGAAGCTGATATCATTTTCTGGAAAGCTCTCACTGAGAGCTTTCCAGAAAATGATGTCAGATTCTAATCTTATCAGTACAGGAGCAGCATTATACTTAGTTTATTGTGGTTATGCGACAACTTATGTTGACTTGTTCTGTAGATGTAAGTATACATTCGTCACTGTTTTGTCTCTGATAGACAGAGAGCGCTGTAACCTTTTACTCTACACAACAGCTCTATTTAAAAAAAAATCGCCATTCAAATTGCATTACTTCTTCGAGTTTCAGTGGCACTGAAGGCCTGAGAATAACCCGCGAACGATCGTTTAGGTTGAGTGGAGGTTACTTCAATTGTAAAGCACGCGAGCGAACTACATGTTACGACAAAATAATACAACGCTAGTTGAATTCACAACCCCACATGCTTGTCAGAGAGATTTACTAATCGTTCAGAACAAACTGGCATTGTATGAACGTAGGAACAGAGTGGCATGTCGTTTCTACCTTATCAAATTTCCGCCAAAATATATGGCAACAACTCACGCGCGATCTCACTTTGGCGTTGTTGCTATCAATTTCAGAGGAAATTCTGTTTAAAAAATTCTGTAAATCCGTAAAGCGCGTGACTGGAGTAGTATTTATTTATTTATTTATTTATTTATTTATTTATTTATTTAGTGGTGTTTAAAGTCACATACTTGTGCACAAAGGCTAATCGTGACCATGACAGTTTAACGAGTGGATCAAGCCGGATTACCCGGAGAGAACCACCGAGCATCGACGAGCAACTGACAGCTCTTCAACCTTCTAACTCTGTTCAAGCTTCGCTCAAGCTGGGTTACAGCGGTTGAAGACGTGCATCATCGACGTGCAATACGCCTTAGTACACGGCGTCATCATGCCCTCATGTAGTCAACCGGGATAAAGTGCCTCGCCCAAGGACACAAGGCGGGTCGTCGCGGGCGGGGATCGAACTCGGGACCTCTAGCATAGAAATCCAACAGTCAACCACTGAGCCATCGCGCCCCCCGTGGAAATTCTGCCCACCCGTGGAAAGTGATCAGTCCACGGCGACCGAACTGTAGGGCCCTCCGAATCTCAAATCGAAATAGGATTTCGATTCGAATAGAATCTCGAATCGAATCTCAAGCTTCTTCATATTTTATTATATTGCACCTTCTTGCAAACGTAAATATTTCCCCCTCCCCCCACCCCCCAGTATTTATTCAACCGCGACTATTCTGTTTTTGTAGGTCATTCGAAAGGGCGAAATATTCCAGGATGGAGTCGAAGTAGTTTCGCTAGCGGCAAATCTCCTTGAACTCTTTTTATTACACGCATGTTCTACGAAATCCCTATCTTCAGCAACACTAAACCGTGCGGAAAATGAAAATCTGTTCCGAACATATGTGCGGAACGGAAATTGCTGACGGACTATTTTTAAATAGAAGTGAAATTTTACTGGAATTTTCTACAAATCATGCACTGCAATTATAATTTGAAACGTTAACGACAGCTGAAAATTGTCCCCTGATTTCCAATGTGTTCTATGTGCCTACCGGCACATAGAACACATTGGAAGTCAGGGGACGAAATAGTTCCCCTCCCAAATTTGGTTGGCGATAAAATATGTTCTTTTTTTGATAGTTTTTTGATAGTTGTCAAATGAATCGCTGAGTGTCCTTCCAATCTTTTTATAGACGCGAAGGCGTGTAATAAACAAAGAACGACACACGTGTGTGAATGGGTTAATCAATATGGCACTTGTGCCATCGCGGAAGGATAAAACGAGAGGCCACAGCGTGTGAATGGGTTGATCGATATGGCACTTGTGCCATCGCGGAAGGATAAAACTCGAGGCCTATGGCCTCTCGTTTTATCCTTCCGCACTGGCACTCGTGCCATATCGATTAACCCATTCACATGCGTGTGTCGTTCTGTGTATATATGTCTCCAGGTCTCCTGTACGGGATCCCTGGTGATAGATGAAGAGTTAAAAAAGATGACACACCTGGTAAGACTTTCAGAACATCTCGTCGATTCGAAACGTTTAGCACCACTCTAATCGATTCGAATGACGGGGACGAATTCGAATCGAATGTCGAAGCTTTTTCGAGTAAAAGAGTATTTATTTATTTAACGACACTTTAACAGCTAAGGTCATATCGTGTCGGTGACAGTTTTACGGGTGGAGGAAGCCGGAGTACCCGGGGAGAACCACCGAGTAACGACGAGCAGCTGCCAGCTCCCCAACACCTTAACTCCGCACAGCACCATAGTCTGGGTTAGATTGGTTGAAAACATGCGCATCGACGTGCAGTACGCCTTAGTATACGGCGTGATCGTTCCCGCATGTGGACAATCGGGATTAAGTGCCTTGCCCAAGGACACAACGCGGGAATCCGAATCGATCGCTCAAACGGTCACCCACCCAAAGACTAACCGGGCTCGACGTTGCTAAACTTCGGTGATCTGACGGAGAACCGGTTACCGCAACGCCACCGCGCCCCCGAGTAAAAGAGTACTATTTCCCCCAGTTCGTATAGCAAATGCTTGATGACACATTTTTGAGTTTTACTGTACTTCCTGCGAAATAAGACTTTAATGATAAAGTTTAATTACACCGAATATCAAATATGCATAGAAGAACGCATTTTAAAAATGGTCGTGGAAACAGAAAAAGTACGGTCGCGCAGTTTTTCGGAACCAGTTTTGCTTCACACACATTTTTATTCCCCAAGCCCGGAAAGCTGTAAATTCTTCTGAAGGGGTGGTTGCTAACCACGCAAAATGTAGAGGAGCTTGAATATGTAGAGATGCGCACTTTTAGAACTCCTTACATTTCGTCTGTTACAGTATATCTGTAAAACTGTCATTTCTCGGATTTTTCGCATTCATGTGATGGGTAGCCCATGAGTTTACAAGACAAAATTTGAAAAATGTTATAAGTAATAAGATTTATTCGGAATCGAATCTATGAACTAATCTTGACGGTATGGTTCGGCATATCGCCCTCTAATCAGATTGGAATTCTCACTGCTGGCAAAGGATCGGGCTATTTTTGAAAGAACAATGCTGTCTGTAAATGAGTTCCGACATTATAAGCGTAATGCGGCGTGAAGTTTTGAACCCTCATTTATCCAATGGAATGTATGTACGAAAAAAAGAGGTGGGTGGGAGGGAGGGAGGGTTATTTCTGAAAATTCCATTTAATATTCAGCATGCACTCATTGCAACTCTTTGAATTCTAACTGGAGTTTAACCCTTTACCGAACGCAGACGATATCAAAATTTATTGTTTTAAATATAATTTTTAAAAATTTTTCAAAGAATTTCAACAAAACCATATCATGTGACCCCTCATTGGAACGAGCTCAATGAGCTCGTTCCAGTGAGGGATCACATGATATGGTTTTGTTGAAATATTTTGAAATATTTAATTTTTTCAACTACTCAATTTGCATATTACGTGGGCGGATGCAGGCGATTCGTTAGGCAAAGGGTTAACCCGTTAAATAAGGCTTGTGCGTCCCAGAAACATGATATGTGATGATTTCATTATGTAGGATTGGTTACTTTAGATAAAGGGTTAACGTTTTGAAACCGAAAGGCATTTTTTTCCGGTCCAGGAACATGAAACGTCATAATGTCACCAAGTATGGTGACTGCTTAGGATAACCAATCAATATTTCCAACGTGCTGCTCGACGGCTGCACGCTGTAAATATTAATTGGACTAACCCCAAATAATGAATATAGACTATTCTAACTGCTGCCATTGAACTAACATGGAAGATACCACCAGGGTTCAAAGAGTTAACCTTTTGTATACTGAATTCAAAGTGCTCAAACTTCAAGAAAGATTTTTTTCTCCATAATCTACCTTGTAATTTAACTAATTCAAATTGAACAATTCAATGGGGACGTGATGGCTTAGTAGTTGGCGCATTGGGTTTTCAACAGAAAGGTCGACGGTTTAATTCTGATCCGCGCCATCTGCGTTGTGTCCTTCGGCAAGACACTTAATCCAGATTGCCTACGTGGGGGAACGATGACGCAATGTACTAGGACGTAAGGTACGTCTGCAGTGCACTTGATGGAAGCTCTGACCAAACGGATTGTCTTTGCTCAAATTCCAGAACTCGTAATTTATACCATGGTTACCTCTTCTCCAGTATACAGTACGTGGATAGTGTATTATCACTAAATCACCCGCAGAGTGGAGATTCCACCCAGGCAATAATTGCAAATCTGTTGCAAAGCTTAACAAGCACAAGCAAAGTTTCAGCCAATGGACCTCCGGGTTAAACCCGGAGGACCATTGGCTGAAACATTGCTTGTGTTTTTAGTCGATATATACGGGGGCGCGGTGGCTCAGTTGGTAGAGGTGCAGACTGCAAGCCGAGGGGTCCTCGGTTCGAATCCCACCTGCGGCAACCGCGTTGTGTCCTTGGGCAAGACACTTCACCCCGAATGCCTGCATGGGGGCACGATGACGCTGTGTACTGAGGCGTACTGCACGTCGATGGTGCGCATGTCTTCAACCAATCTAACCCTGCCTGTGCTGCGGTGCAGAGTTCAGAGTTACGATGTTGGAGAGCTGACAGCTGCTCGTCGTTGCTCGGTGGTTCTCTCCGGGTACTCCGGCTTCCTCCACCCGTAAAACTGTCATGGTCACGATTAGCCATTGTGCATAAGTATGTGACCTTAAACACCAATAAATAAATAAATAGTCGATATATACAAAATATGAAAATTATAGTTTGGGTGATAACTCCACTCCGCGGGTGATTTAGTTACAATCCACTCTCCACGTACTGTATGAAAAGCCTATGACATAAATGTTAGCTTTATACACCAACTGTGGTGAACACGCCAGAAATGGGATTTTAATAGTTAAAATTTACACATACAGGGGAACAACATCCTTGACCTTTGGTGACGTCGACCTGAATGCGAACTTGTCTAAATTTATCACACGTCGCCCCGCGAAGAGTGAAATGAAAGTGGCAATTATTTATTACGTTTTTAAAATGAGCTTACCCCATAAAACACCCAAAATTAACAAACATGCATTGTCTCATGTTAATAAAGCATCCATAACTCGAAATAGTATGTTATTAAAATGAAAAAGGCCTTGTTTCTTTTTCTATTTCATTTCGGTGATAAAATTGACAGCGGAGGTACCGCCCACCGATGCTCATGTAAACAAAAAACAATATCGCACGTTTGTTCGGCTTCTGCTCAGTAAAATCGCGAAAAATAATAGCGACTCTTAATAATCTGACGATCAGGGTATAAATAAAATATATCCAAAGAAGCTTGGTGTACCAAATATTCACCACTCGTGGTGAGCGGTGACGTTGCGGTAACCGGTTCTCGTCAGATCACCGAAGTTAAGCAACGTCGAGCCCGGTTAGTCCTTGGATTTCTGACCGCCTGAGCGATCGATTCGGCCTCCCGCTTTGTGTCCTTGGGCAAGGCACTTCACCCCTATTGTCCACATGGGTGCACGATGACGCCGTGTGCTAAGGCGTCCTGCATCTCGATGGTGCGCATGTCTTCAACCAATCTAACCCTGCCTGTGCTGCATTACGGAATTACGATGTTGGGGAGCTGGCAGCTGCTCGTCGTTGCTCGGTGGTTTTCTCCAGGTACTCCGGATTCCTCCACCCTTAAAACTGTCATCAACACGATATGACCTTGGTTGTTAAAGTGTCGTTAAACCCTAATAATTGAAGAAATACTCGTGGATAAGTAGTGTTACATTTGGTACACCAATCTACTATTGATATATTCTATATTTTTCCCTTCATTGGATGCACCAATATTTTAAGGCAGCATAAATATTCTACTGTTGTAGCGCCAGAAGTACGCGACACCTCGAATATTGATAGACCGCGCATCGAACAAGAGACATTTCAATAACGAAACAATTAGTTCCACTCAACGGAATGTTGTGTCGTCGGCAATAGGTGTTCTTGGATTATCCGGTTCCAACTGTGACATCATCTTCTTGAACTGTTGGATCCTGACGAAGAGTAACGGCGTTGTGTCCGTGGACAAGACACGTAATCCCGATAGCTCAGCTGGGAGCGAGGTGGCTCTGTGTTCTGATGCGTATTGCACGTCGATGGAGCATTTTCCTTCATCCGCTGCTGACTCGGCAAAGTTAGTAAGTTGGTCTATGGAGTTACTCCCCGCTGCTCGGCGGTTCATTCCGGTACTCCGACTTCCTCCACCCGAAAAACTGCCCGACATGATATGATCCTGGCTGTTGAAAGTAGTTAAACCCCTACAAACAAACAAATAAACAAACAAACAAACAAACAAACCAATTCATTCTTGTTTGACCTAGCTCGTTCTAAATGGATATGTTGAAAAGAAAACATCTTCTAAGACCAATCTCCTCTTCTCATTACACCAAGCCTATCGATCCCACTTCAACGACGATTTACAAGCTCTGCTTTTGAGGATGTTTTATTTCTACTTGGAAAACAAAAAACAAATTCCACAGTTTTGGTCATGTTGGTATTGTTTCTTGTGGCTTTCATACACGGGAAGCACCACTCCAGGTCTGTTTCAGTGACGACATATGAGCGCGGTGGTTCATTGGTAAGAGCGCTGGACTTTAACCCCTTAAACCCGAAAGACCGTTTTCCGGTTCCAGGGTCGTGATACGACCAGAATTCATAAAGTAGATAGTTGCTGTGAATTTGTGTGACATACCAATGATGATTTTCAACGTGCAGCCCCAAGGGCTGCACGTTGGAAATATTGATTGGTCTCTACCATTTGATAGCGTTGAACAGGCATAGAATATTCCATCAGGGTCCAAAAGGTTAAAATCAAAGGGCGACTGTGCGATCCTGACCCGAGCCATCAGCGTTGTGACACTTAATGCCGATTGCTCACGTGGGGGAACGGCGGTGCTGTGTACTAAGACATACTGCACGTCCGTGATGCACTTACATTCAACCGCTGTTAGCTCTGATTGCGTCGATTTAGTAAGTTCGGGACTTTAACAGTTGCTTGCCACTACTCTGTGGTTCTTTCCGGGAACTCCGACTTCCTCCAATATGAAAACACGGTATGAACCAGGCTGTTGAAAGTATCGTTCGAACACATGAACAAATAGTGACGATGCCATCCCTGACTTATATCGTCATGAAAATCGAAAGTTATCTCCCTTGAAGTTATTGGACGAATGAGGAAGATTCAACTAAGAAGAAAGTAACTGTTAACCCTTTACCCAACGTAACGGCCAAAACCGGCCAGCGCTATTCTCAAAAATCGCCAATTAATTTTCATTATCTTTTCATTTTTTGTCTCAAAAACATAGGTTATGACCCCTCGTTGGAACGAGCTCATCGAGCTCGTTCCAACGAGGGGTCATAACCTATGTTTTTGAGACAAAAAATGAAAAAAAATAGTTATTCAAGAATTTTTTTTTCAAGTGTCGTCTGCTTTTCATGTTAGGTAAAGGGTTAAGAAAACCCCTATGACATCAGTAGAAAATAAAGTTAAGTACCCTTTTGTAACTCTTAATAATCGAAAACAACAGATAGCTCTCAAAACTGTCTGTTGTTTTCATTTATTAATAACTAGCGGGAGTTACCCGGCGTTGCACGGTAGAAGATGGTAATATCAATATACCCTCAGATATGATCGGCTCAGCCGTTTTCGAAATAGAAGGTCAAGATTACTAATCTCAGGGTCAAGGTCACCCCGCACGGGCACCCCGATTAAAGTCAAAATGATCGATGGGTCAGTATACCCGCACATATGAAATTTTAGCTCAATCGGCCCAGCCGTTTTCGAAATAAAAGGTCAAGGTCACCAATTTCAAGGTCAAGGGCACCCCGATAAAGTCGAAAAGATCGATCGGTCAATATAGTCGCACACATGAAATTTTAGCTCAATCGGCCCAGCCGTTTTCGAAATATAAGGTCAAGATCATCAATTTCAAGGTCAAGTCACCCCGCACGGGCACGGCACCCATCCCATGTTACTCGCAGGGACGAATTACCCCCGTGTACAAAATCTGAGATCGATCGGTCGAGAAACGGAGGAGTTCACCCGGAACAAAGATAGAGAGATAGAGATATAGATACAGACATTCGCATTTAAAAATTAGATGACAAAAGGAAAACTTGACTTTTGATGACGAGCCGATTAGAAGCAACTGGTTCACAGATAATCCTTCATTTAGAATATCTATCAATATTTCACGTACCAACACTAGAGTTTCCACTTTGGCTCTTTATTTAGCGAATTTGTTTTTAGGTCAATTTGCAAGATTTTATTCTTCCCGGAACAAATTAGCAAAAGTCACGTCGTAGTTGTTCATATTAATGGATAGGTCATTGTCTGTATTATACATGTATGTTACGATGGGGACACTGCTCATGTAGTGAACAGAAACGAAGTTTTCCAACATCAGAATACGGTGAAAACGGCCGCTTCGTTATTTTTAAATGGCTTTCAACAGAGAATAACGGCGAAACGTTCAAACTGATTGGGGGGGGGGGGGGGGGGGAGGGGGGGATGGGAATTGTAAAAAAGCCAGCTTCTGTATTTTTATACTACTCTACCGGAAAATGCCTTCGTACTCCAGTGGTATCTTCCATGTCAGTTCAGTGGCAGCAATTAGGAGAGTCCATATTCATTGTTTGGGGTAGACTAATCAATATTTTCAACGTGCAGCCACGGGGCTGCACGTTGAAAATATCGATTGGTCTACCCCACACATTTACTGAACAGCCATCCCATATAATGACATTATGACATATCATGTTCCTGGCCGGAAAAGCGGCCGCTCGGGTTCAAAGGGTTAAATGGATTTCAACAGAGAATAAGAGTGAAAGGTTCAAACTTATTGGGGAAAAATTGTAAAATCCAGCTTCCGTATTTTTATACTACTCTACCGGAAAATGCCTTAAGTTTGTGAAATGATGCGCATAAATGACACAAATTCGCTAACATCTCTAAATTTCAATTTTTAAATGGAATTCCTATCCCCTTAGTGTTAAATGTATGGACAGCAATGGTTGAATTCTGCTACTCGACAGAGTTAACATTGCTCAACTAGAATAAAACAACTTGGTTTTCACTGAGTCGAAAAGCATGACGGCAACAGTTACCTTGGGGCGGGAACTTTAATAACGGAAACCGTAATGTTGTTTTACACGCAGTAAATTCCAACTACCCATTGGGTATTAAAACAGCTATGATAATACAAATTGTTATTTAATCGCGTATCCGAAATACCACAACAACCCAGGTAGAATAGAAAGTCGATGATTATGTGAAACGTCTTGTCGTAAAATTAACATAAACTTTTCTGTGTCGGGCGTTTGAAGCGTGCATCGATCTCAAGTCATGCTTATTAAAAAATTAAACGTAGTTTTCGTTCTAAAGAATCATTAACAATTTTAATATATGGTACAGAGAAGCTTTGGAATTCAGATCAATTCGAAATCATTCCGATGATTCGTAAATTCGATTAGACTCCAGTCGTGGTAATTCGGAAATTTTCGAATCTTCGAGATGTTCTCGAAATTCTCCCAAGTTTCTTATTTGTACTCTTCTTCTGTAATTAGTTTTGACGAGTTAGCTAAGTCATTATAACGAGTAAGTCATTATAATGAGTTAACCCTTTACCCAACGTAATGGCAAAAACCGTCAGCGCTATTTACAAAAATCACCATTCAATTTTCATTATTTTTTTCATTTTATATCTCAAAACCATAGCTTATGACCCCTCATTGGAACGAGCTCGTTGAGCTCGTTCCAACGAGGTGTCATAAGCTATGGTTTTGACGCAAAAAGTCAAAAAATTAGTTATTCAAAAATTGTATTTGCAAGTGTCGTCCGCTTTTCGTGTTAGGTAAAGGGTTAAGCAAGTCGTTATAACGACTTTCTAAGTCGTTATAACGAGTTACGTAAGAGGTTATAAAAAGTTATAACGAATTTGAAAAAATTCGCTTCCGTTATCATGAACATTTTTGTTCCCTTCAAAAAAAGAACTTTCTCATTCTTGACTGAAACGAATCTGTACCATCTTAAATCGCAAACCAAGTCGTGTAAAATAGGAAATGAGAAAGAGAATGACGTACAGAAATGATGTTTCACTATTCTACACATGAATTTTCCTGAATGCACTCCGAATTTGTTTTCTTCAGTCATTAAATATATTTTCACCCACTCAAAAATGATAATTGCTTTGAATGTCTAGTAATTTTTATAATCATCCGACACCTAACATTTAACATTTACGGAAATGATCAAATATTCTTTTTATTTGCTACACTTTTATCATACCATGACATGCAGTTATGGCCTCCGCAATAAAAAACTCGACGTCCTAAAAATACAATCAACGAAGGTGTGTCTCAATGCCCAACGGGCAATGTCGATTGATATAAATACACTCTTGTTTATTTCAACCCATATCTCACTAAGATATTTTATTACTGAATGCAGTAAAAACTTCACCTAAAATTGCAAGGATATTGGAATTAGCGTTAGACCTACAACTCAGATTCGTCATTTGTGTTTGAGAAGGGCTGGGAGGTGCTAGTGGAGTCCGATTTTTGTAAATCATCTAGAGAATGAACAACTCTACAGCGCGAACCTACTTGATTTGTAACAGACTAATATCAGGTAATTGCTTTTCCGACTTAAAGAAACGGTTGATTAGTTGAAATTTAATTATGTTTTCAAGGTAGTTTGGCATTTTGTGCAACCTCACACTGATCAAGTCCATGAACGTTGCCGGTGCTTCATTGTCCGGTTTTGGGAGCCTTCACCAATGTAATTTTATCTGTTTTTGCCCCAATTGCCGGTGACGAATTCCTGATTCCACAGCTTGCAATGAATAGTAACTTTTCAAACTTGACACTTCTAAAGAATTGTATTAACCCCTTGAGCCCGTTTTTCCGCTCCAGGAAAATAACACGTCATACTTTCATTAAGTAGAATGGCTACTTAGTGAATGTCTGGGGCAGACCAATCAATATTTTCAACGTGCAGCCTTAAGGCTGCACGTTGAAAATATGAATTGGTCTACCTCCAGATAGTGAATATGGATTCGTCCAATTGCTGTCATTGAACTGGCATGGAATATACCACCAGAGTTCAAAGAGTTATACCCCAGTCTGTTGGTCAGGTGGCCCAACAATTAGTTTCAGTCAAGCATGGCTGCCTCCCCCGGCAATCAAGACTTGGTTAGAAACCATTATTTGAGAAATTGTTCTGTTATTGCGAAGTCTCTCGCATTACTCCACGAAGAAGCACTTGATTTGATGGGGAAACATTTTCTGGAGTTATATAATCAGGCCTTTACAGGTTGAGCAGTGACGCCAGATAATAACCAAGGGACGTAACTAAAAGTAACTCAACAAGTAAATTTTGATGAATGTTTCAAATTTTAAATTGTTTGACACCAATTGTCAGCTTCCCAGTTTAGAATCTCCCAGGTCCCATTTCCAATGTTGTCAGGAAAATTTACGAAGTCGATGTCCTGACCGCCAGTAAACAAGCTGAGGGAAATATCAACCCACTGTACGACGCAATGTGCTCCTGACTGATAACTTTCGTTACAGTAAGAGATTTACAGGAAAGTTATCTCCCCTTAATTTTTCAAAGTTGTCAGTAAATTTAACACTATGGGTATGAAAATTTCATATAAAAATTGAAATTGAAATTTCGAAATGTTAGTGAACTTATTTCACCGATATGTGCAACATTTCACAAACTTCTGACATTTTTGCGTAGATTAATATAAAAATACAGAATCTGTTTTTTACATTTTTTTCCAAATCAGTTCGAACGTTTGATTATTATTTTCTGTTTAAACCCATTTAAAAATAAGAAAACCAAAAATTGGTTGATGTACAAACTCCAAACAGAACAATATTCAATAAAATAATACAGCCCTTCCTCACAGCTATCTCTTCTGTCTGTCAGATTGAGAAACGAAAATTTGAATAAAAATGTAAAATTACCCTAGGTCCCTTATCTGATATCTATATCATCAAATTTTTCTAAATATATAGACGTCATAGAGAGATAAAACGTCCGCATTTATATATTTATTAATATCCACCCAAGTTTAACCCTACATCAAGACAATCGACCAATTAAAAGTTAACGTTCATACCTTTACCTCCCAACATAGTTTTTGAACTCACACAGGAAAGTTCTCGTTCCGATGAGGAAATATGAAGCCAGATTTTGGAAGCAGAAAAAAATAGTTTGTTTGAAACAGAAACTCGTAGTATCCTGTACAATTTGCATGTAAATAAAACTATTGTATATCTCCCTGCACACTGATTTGGAAAAATATCTGAAGTTCAAGGTGCAAATTTTTCCCATAATGCAATTAGAAATTTAACCAATTCAATCTTGTTTGACAGAGCTCAATGAGCTCTGTCAAACAAGATTGAATTGGTTAAATTTCTAATTGCATTATGGGAAAAATGGCTACTTGAAATTTGGATGTTTTGACATCAGAGTGAAGGGAGATATTATGAGAAAGACATGATAATCGCTTCTTATTTGCAGTTCCTCATTCGACATTCGTTATCAACCGATAAAATCGGTTGGTAACGAATGTCGAATAAGGAAATGTGAATAAGTAACTGTTGTCACGTCCATTATTATGAGACCATATCTACCAAATCGGAAATTTTCATTGAGTATTTGGACCACAAATCCGCATTGCCTGTATCAGATTATCGAAACACCTCTTGGGTAATCATAAAATTTGATGACGAAAAAAATATTATAAAGGGCAAAAACATCAAAGGAAAGCCCTTTCATAAAGGCTCACAAGACTGCCCAGTGATCTCATTGTAGCTAGGAATTGTATTTTCTGCGCAGTGATACTCACATTAGAGGCATTACGCCATGCAGAAGTTGCAAAATGCGATGAAAATAAATGTCACGTTCGTTACTTTATTATACGCTAAACGAAGGATTATCGAAAGAAAATGCTAAAAGATAGAAATCTATCCCCCACTGTGAAGATATAGAAATTTTCACTTTCACTGTATCAATCAAAATGGAGGCTTTCAAAGCATCACTTCAGGGTGAATACGAGTCAAATTATGACTGGAAATGGTCAATTTGTTCTAAAAACGTATAATGAAAAGAAAATCTAGTATTTTTGAGTATATACCGATCATTTCCAGCAATAATTCAATACGTCTTCACATTCAATTGATGCATGAAATCCGCCAGCTGAATCAGATCGCAAGACGCTACCTGATATGAGTATCGATCAAATCACTTCCGCGCATCAATGCGCATCAGCTGTTTACTTTCATGCATCAATTCAATGTTGAAACGAGTGGAATTATCGATAGGAATGATCAGATTCTTATAAAAAGCGTATAACAAAAAAAAAAAAAAAAAAAAAAAATCTAGCGCAAGCGCTAGCGAAAAATAAACATTTGTCTCGGGCACTCGTGAGATAATTTTCGGTATCCACTCAAAAACATCCTCTATTTACTGCAACGCTCGGAACAATTGTAAGCAAAACCTATTGCATATTATGAGAGCGCATCTACCAAATTGGTACAAATAAAATTATTCACTTGGATGACTGTGTAATTTCATTCTTCATGTAACGATTAATTATTTCATTCTATATACGACAATATGTTATGAAACCGTTTCCCTTTATGGAGTCCAAGTTAGTTTTGCTGATTGTTGGTAATATACTTTGATCATTGCGGGAAGACAGAGTAGCAACGTCATTGATTACTAAATTACACCCAACAACACTGAAGTAAATCTTATTTCATTAGTCCTCGTCGCTCTGTTGCAATCAGTTTCAACACCGATAATTGAAATACTAAATTTGGGCAAAAAATAGTTATTTGCATACAGTTGTTACTTCACCCATCTCAACTCGGTGTGCACTATGCATAATTTTGGACATGAAGGAAAACTTGGCTGAGAAAATTTGCCATTGGAAGAAATTTAAAGGAAAATAAGTCCCCTCCTCCTTAATTTCTTAAATCTGCCAGCAATTTAACACTAAGCGTATGGGAATTTCATTTAAACATTGAAATTTCGAGACTTTAGCGAATTTGTATCATCGATGTGCGCATCATTTCACAAACTTCAGGCATAAAATATAAAAATACGGAAGCTGGCCTTTTACATTTTTTTCCCATGCAGTTTGAACCTTTAACTGTTATTCTCTGTTGAACCCCATTTAACCCTTTGAAACCGAGCGGCCATTTTTCCCGCCAGGAATATGACATGTCATAACGTCATTTTTCAGGATGGCTGTTCAGTAAATGCGTGGGGTAGACCAATCAATATTTTCAACGTGCAGCCCCGTGGCTGCACGTTGAACATATTGATTATTCTACCCCAAACAATGAATATGGACTCTCCTTATTGCTGCCATTGAACTGACATGGAATACACCACTGGAGTTCAAAGGGTTAAAAATAAGAAAACGTCGTTTTCACCATATTTTAATGTTCCGTAATTTTGTTTTCCGAAAAAGTGTGAAAAAATTAGGCGCAGGATACCATCAAACAGTTCGTTTCCGGGTATAGGTGGGGGGAGGGGGCATGGGGGTAGTGAGGCATTTGGGAGCACAAGGCCTTCTCGCCTGAGAACCCTTACTGACCAAATGCCTGCCAAAGTGTTATTATTAACGACAAGGTCGACTCCCACATGCAGAATGTTCTGTAAAACAACCAAAGCTGATACACAGATCAACGCTTTTGTACTTTTCCTTCGGCCTAATCGGTCTGTCACGTGACACTGGTTTCTCTGATCTATGAGTTCGTTTAGAGATTAGGAAGAAGAGGGTTCTTGGGGCTGCCCAGAACTGGATAAAATGGGTTAAATAAGCCAAGAGACACAAATGATGACACTATATTAAGAAAAGTGTTTTGACCAAAGGGGTGTACTGATATCAAAAGATAGTGTTCTGACATCCACCGCATGGGTAGGTGAATGATCCTTTGACGTCCAACCAGATAAGTGACTTAAGTCAAAACACTGTGGTTACAATAGAATAGGGTGGAATAGATTATTTTGACGAACTCAATGTACAACAAGATAGGTGACACAGGTCCACTCACCCGAAGCGAAACATGCCAATTATTTCACTTTTATATCGATCAATCTATATCGATCAGTGAAAGCCGATGACATTAAACGATCGGCAAAAACTATCAAATTATTCTTTATATCTTTATATACCATATCTCCCATCTACAGATAATTTTCATAAAATTTGTGGCCCAATTTAAAAATTCAATAGAAGGCATTTTCGAAATTGCTTACATATTATTCCGCTCGAGTTGCAATAGTGTTTCGAAATAATACAGGTAGTATATAATCCATTTTTGACATCTGTATACGTTACCCGTACAAGCAAAATTTAAACTGTAGAAAAACGTCTTGTTCGCTCTAATGATTGACATTCTATCAAAAAGAGATTAAATACCATAGTTAGAAATATGTAAACAGTAAAAGTCATATGCAAATCATTAAACATCGCGTCAAAAGTACTTGACGCAAGTAGTTGTGTTAGGAAACTAGACACACAAAGATTTTATTGCAATCCGTCTCCACCCCAGAACACAACAGCATTAGCATTCGGAAAGCCTTCAGCATTCACATGAGACCAGTTCGGGTGGTAAAAGTCTTCAGCTTTTCCAGTTCACAGAGATATTTTTACATGTTCGGTAACTGGAGAACATTCGCCAATAAAGCGTAAGTGTATAGTTTTAAAACATTAGGTGCCGGTGACATAATATACTTATGCATATTCGCCATGCATGACGGGCGACAGTTGAATATTTTAAACCAACTGAATCTTTCAGATTTAACATTGAGAATTTGAACTACAAATCCTCACTCCAGTATCAGATCATGGAAACTCCTCGTGGGTGACCATAAAATTTGATGATGAAGAAAAATTATGAAGGGTAAAAACATCAAAGCAAGCCTTTTTAAAAAGGCTCACAAGAGACTCGCACAGAAGCCACAGCTGCAGGCACAGAGTATCTGTGATATTCACTACCTTTGGTAGTTGATGCCCGTGTGTTATCGCGGATAATACTTGTCCCATCGTCTCCATGCTTATGTGAAAAAAAATGACTTGCAGAAAAATAGAAGGGTGCGCGGCGGGCGCGCCTTCATCTGGATCCGCCCATGATGACTAACGAGTTTTATTCTCATTTGAAATTCTGATATTTTATTTGTTGTAGAACAAAGACAATAATCGGACATGAAAAATAATCACTGAATGTAATTTTGAAGCAACGATTTGTGATGACCAAATTTATTCAGTGACATTATATTTCAGTCTGCTCAGGGGTCTCATTGTGGTTAGTGTTTGTATGTTCTGTGCGGCAATACTCACATTAGAAGCATTACGCCGTGTGGAAATTGCAAAATTTGATGAAAATTTCTTTTTCGATAATTTATTGCCGTGTTCGGAACAGTAGCATCGCATTTAGTGCGCAAACGCCTTTAGACAAAGGTTGCAGAAATGAAGGGTTTTCATATTTCCATTTGCGATTTGATATTTTATGTCGTAATGTAATGGTATATTTTACACATTTGACCATTTTTATTTTTTAAAGGCAAAACAAAATCTATCAACAGTCGCATTCTACAATGTTGATTTAAAATCTTTGCAGTAAACCACTTCTGGAAGGTGTCCGTGTGTTATGGTTATTCGCAGAAACTGTTCCGAAGTGCGTAAAGAAACGAACTTTGCCGAGTGGCTTCATTTGTTTGTATTCGCACGACGGAACAGTTTCCGTGGATATCACTCGTGCATCCTGCTTCAATCTGTGATTTGTGTGCAAGAATGGGCGGGTACAACCATTATAACCAGAGATTAGCCGGTTACTATAACGAGTCAGCACTTTCAGGACTACTAAATAATGGTCCACTCACCATTTTAAAAAGAAGAAATGATAGCTCAGTCAGAATTCAAGAAATTCAATATTTCCGACAATAGTTTCTCATTTTATTCAAAATTCATAGGAGACGTAGCCCATAGTAACCCCCCTCCCCCCCTGTTTTCCACTGTTAATTTTTGTCGGAATTTATATGTCCTCTCCTCCATCCCACAAGATAAAACTATGCACGTTACTGCTTTTTATGGGAACGTGGTGGCTCAGTAGTTAGAGCACAGGATATTAAACTGAAAAGTCGACTGTTATTGTGTCCCGATTAATTCCGATTAATCCTGATTGCCCACGTGAGGTCACGTCGGAGCTGTGCTTCTTCCACCCGTAAAACATTCCAACAGGATGGGACTCAGGTTGTTGAAAGTGTGGTTAAATCCTAATGAACAGACAAAAATTACTCTTTTATAGATATAAATCTTTGTTTTTAGAAGTGATGCATTGGTGACAGTTGTAACTTTGAAGTTCCTAACGGAAAAAGTTACCCACATTAATAATGGAGCTGCGTCAATGGCATATTTTGTAAACGTTTTTGACATACAACTTCCACTTCGCAAAGGAAATGTCATGAGGTATGAAACTCATCATATCCCCGGAGTCGAAAATAAATGATTCAGCATTAAAAAGAATGTGTAGTTATGTAGGATGCACTCAAAACAGTCTAACAAAGTACGGTCACAAACAACTAAAGTCCATTACTACAAAAATATATGGACGTGACAATCGTTACTTATTCCCAGTTCCTTATTCGACATTCGTTATCAACCGATTTTATCGGTTGATAACGAATGTCGAATAAGGAACCTGGAATAAGTAACGGCTGTCACGGCCGCCAAAAATTTCAACGCAACCACACCACGTGAACCCTCATTGGAACGAACTCGTGTGAAGGTCTGAAGTGAGCCAGAATCACAGAATCCAATTCTAACGCAAACTTTCCTCAACGTAATGGTGTGCACTTTGGGCTCAGTGGTTAGAGCATTGAACTTCAAACCGAAAGGTCGATGATTCGATCCTGACTAGTGGTAACTGCGTTATGCCCTGCGTTGTTTCCCTGAGTGTACTGCGCTGCTTCTTTGGGCAAGAAACTTATTTCCCATTGCCCACGTGGGGCAGGCACGGTGGTATTGTGAACTAAGGCGTACTGCACGTTGACTGTGCACTTGCCGTCAACCACCGCTAATCCTTCCTGTGCAGAGTTAGTGCATTGGAGAGACTGACAGTTGCTCGCCGCTGCTTGCGTTTCTCTCTGGGTACTACTCCACCTTTCTCTACCCGAAAAACTGTCCTCAACGATGTGACCCCGGGTGTTGAAAGTGTCGTTAAAACCCAGTAAAACGAAAAGAACAAATAATCTCAACGTAATCAAATATTGCGCTGTTCACAAAAATCTCAATTCATATTTTATTATTTTTCCACGTTTATCTCCAAATATTAGCTTATGATCACTTATGACAATGTGCTCGTCTGGCTCGTTCCAATAGGCGGGGGGGGGGGGGGGGGGGGGAGGGTCATAAGCTTTGTTCTCGGAAAAATGAAAATTTTGCATTTGTTGTAGAGGAGAGGTTAATCGGTGATGTTGTGTTCAGTTTGAACATCGCTCCCTATGTCTTCAATCGCATCGACCGTGTCACATTCAGTATGTGATCGCTTTGTGCTTAAATCTGAAATGCGAGATCGCGCCGATTGTGGATGGGAATGAGAATGTAAATCTGATTTGTCCGACTGTAAACAAACCCGCCGAGCACATTCTTATGATGGATCATAAGTAATGCTTTAAGACAAAATATGGAGAAAACAAAATTGAATAGCAATTTTTGTAAACAGCGCAGAGCGGTTTTGACAGTTTATGTTAAGCAAAAGTTTAAATATTCACCCCTCGCTTTAATTCTTTCTTCTTAAAATGTCTGGTCCCAAAGACTGATTGACCCACCCCTAATTTTTATGAAGACTTGTTTCATTGGGGTTTAACGACACTTTTGACAGCCATGGCCACCTCGTGCTGGACAGTTTTACGGATGGGGAAAGTCGGAGTACCCGGAGAGAACCACCGAGCAAACTCGAGCAACTGTTAGGCTCTCCAAAATACTTACTCCACACAAGCAGGGTTAGCATTGGTTGAAGACAAGTGCACCATCGACGTGTAGTACGCCTTAGTACACAACGCCACCGTGCCCCTCACTTTGCCCACGTAAGTGTTTCTTCAAATTTGAAAAGAGATGGTAGTCACTTGGTCCCTTGGTGACTACCATCTCTTTCCAAATTTGAAGAAACACTTACGTGGTCAAAAATTTCCAGATGATATGGACTTCTACAAACGCGGCATCAACGACTGGCAGACCAGGTGGAACAAGTGTATTGAATTACAAGGGGAGTATGTGGAAAAATAAATATGTTCTGTACCGATATTCCAGCTTTATTTATGTTAGGCTCAAACCTTTTTGACATCCCCTCGTACCTGCACGAATATATTTACGAGCCAGAATTGAAGGGTCAAGGACAGTTTCCGCTTACAAACAAGACTTTATATGGTTAGTGACGTTTTAAAAATAGACTGCGAATTCTGTTTAAGTAAATGTATTTATCTTCGGAAGCGAAAAATTGATTAAATAATCTTTAAATAAACCATTTGATGTATAAACAGAATATACTCATTGGAATATCGAACATCGATTAAACGTAGTGTTGTGTTGATCGGCCATGGTGTTTTCGTTTTTATTTTATGGGACATGATGTTATGATTGTATTCGTTTGTGTCATATATGTATGATATCTGTCTGCACTTTTTAACCATGAATTTTCCCGCGGGCACCCCGGGAGGTACAGCAATATTTGTTTACTGCGATAAATAAGTGGTGACTACTAGTAAAATTGGACCCAAAAACCAACACCTGGGATGGAAGTCCTGTAAACTGGGCAGCCTAAGTATAAACGATTGACTTTGTACCTATGTTGTTGCCATGATAACGCAAGAGATGCTGAAAGTAACATTAAACACAAATAAATAAATAAAGATATAATACTTTTGATCGAAAATCACTAGCACAAAACACCTCTGTTACATCTTTCCAAATACAAGAAGCGGCTCTTGACTTTCATTGTACCAGACAGATTGACCGATTCCGTTACCCTATAGCTAACGACCACCCCCCTCCCCCCCAAAAAAAATAAATAAAATAAAATAAAATAGAATAATAAATATAAAATAACATAAAATAAAAAACACAAATTGACATTCAAATTTTATTATTTGTTCCATTTTTTGTCTCGTTGAGCTCGTTCCAACGAGAGGTCATAAGCTCTGTTCTTCAGGCAAAATAATGAAATTTGTTTTAGTAATTGAAGAATTTTGGTAAGTTTTCTATTGGTGTTGGGTAAAGGTTTAAACATATACAGCTGAGATCCTGTTTGTTGCAATGTATTGACATTAAGACCCATCTGTAACAGGCATTACAATTTGTAGCGACAAATATGTGTGATCGTCCACGCATACATATCGGACGTGGATTGATTTGGGTTCGACCTTAAGTTTTCCTGCAGTGGTATGGAAATTCTTCTAGCAGACTTTTTTTATAACAAATAGGAGCTCTCCTCAAATGTGGGTAAGCTCTCCCTTTAATATGGCCCGGAAAGGGCCAATGCGATTCGAAACTATTAAGATATGGCCACGAAATTCGGTAGATTAGCTACACAAACATACATTCTACCTATCATTGGCATTTATGTGTCTCATTTAACCCTTTACCCAATGAATCGGCCGCATCCGCCCGCGTAATATGCAAATTCAGCAGTTGAAAAAATATTATTTTTCAAAAAATTTCAGCAAAACCATATCATGTGAACGAGCTCATTCCAACGAGGGGTCACATGATATGGTTTTGTTGAAATTTGTGGAATAAATTGAAAAAATGATATTTAAAATAATAAATTTTGATATCGTCAGCGTTGGGTAAAGGGTTAAAGAATCTCGTACTTTTTGCATTGTGACTACACTTTGGCAAAAAAAAATGGTTCCCGTTTCATGCCAAGAAAGTAGGATCGGTCGCCCGATTTCTTTTAGTTTTTTTAATATGCTTTTTTATGTGTAACAATATGACAGATAAATCCAAATGCACATATCATAAACTTGGTATTCAATGTAATAGCCATTGATGCTTAATTAAACTGCATAAGTATTATCGACTTCATAGCGAAAATGTCGCATGACGATTTGTATCGAAGGCGAATACCAGAAGTCTGAATTACGATTCATGTGCACGCAACCTCAGAAGAAATGTGGGCGGTGATAACTGGTTCTGATCACTTTTAAAAGTAAACTCCGATCTGCAAGGCACTTTAAAAATGGTGTGGTCTTCATCGGTCAGTTTGGTATTCGCATTAAAGTAAATGAAGCCAGAGGCGTCGCGAAGGTGACCGATTGGGGTGGGTCGGCGGTATAAATCTGATTTGTCCCGAACATGATGGCTGAAGTTCCTACTGACTAATATTCCAGCTACATCGTCGAAGGCTTGCCTTGACGATGTAGTTGGTATATTAGTCAGCCAGGGTTATAGAATTAAAATCTTAAGACTTCTTGGAAATTTATTATTGAATGTATAAAATATACATACATTCAACATTGCGAATATTCTCATTCAACCCATTTGGCCCATCATGTGTAGTGGGAGCATTGCCAATATTCGCATTCACATTGCGAATATTCGCAATGTTGAATGCGAATATTCTCAATGAGAGTGCGAATATTTGCAATGCATTGCGAATGTTTGCAACGCATTGCGAATATTCATAATGTTGAACGCGAATATTCGCAATGCTTTGCGAATGTTTGCAATGCTCAATGCTCGATCCCCCGCTACACTTGTTGGCCCCAATGGGCTGCCGTATGGACCTAACACCCCACTCGAGTAAGAAGTTCTAAAATTAATATGACATGAAAAGCACTTGCAAAAAAAATTCTTGAATAACTAATTTTTTTCATTTTTTTGTCTCAAAAACATAGGTTATGACCCCTCGTTGGAACGAGCTCGACGAGCTCGTTCCAACGAGGGGTCATAACCTATGTTTTTGAGACAAAAAATGAAAATATTTTGAAAATTAATTGGCGATATTTGAGAATAGCGCTGGCCGGTTTTGGCCGTTACGTTGGGTAAAGGGTTATAGGAATAAGCTTCCCGGCGTTCTTGCTAGCGTCAGTCAGTGGGTCGCGGTGGGGGTGGGGGGGGGGGGGGGGGTGGGAGGCAATTCGAGAAAACTCGAAAGTTTCCACAAAATTCGTGCTGTGGAGTCGCCCCACTCCTCCTCGGCGACCTACCCGTAAGCCATCGTATGGACGAAGAAAACATGTCTTGTCAAAGAAGGGGTATTGCATGTGACCTTTAGATTGTATTTTGTTTCTGTTGCTTCCATTGAAACGTATCCTTGACAATGTCAGGAATTTTTTCCAGCAGCTCTTCGGAATTGGACACACCGCTCTACGATTCTCAATACAGTGGAATAACTACAGAGAGTATGACGTGCATTCATTGTATATTAAACAAATACTACGTGAGAGATGAAACATCAGTTTGTTAATGATGAACAGTTTTAGAACAAACCGGAAGATATCTCGCTTTAACATATCGATCCGTTTCAAAAATATTCCCCGAGACGTGAATTACTGTAAAAATTGTCAGGGAATCACTTTGCTTCAATGCTATCACTTGCACACAAAATGCGTTAGCACCAACATCTTCCTAATTTGAATAAAAAGAATGATAAGCGCTGGTAATACAATAACACGAGTTTGGAGGGCGTTACAGTTTATTAACGACCCGAGAGGAATGAATAACAGCTCGAGGGTTTATTTCCGTTAATAAGCCAGATGGCTGTTATTCAGTCTTCAAGGGCCGTTAATAAACCGGGACACCCGGAAAAATCGTGTTATTACTATTCTTACCATGATCGGAAGCGGGCGGCGGACTGTTAATAATTTTTGTTTTCATTAATGTCCGCCGCTCGCTTGTATGGCGTCATGAATTACTGAGTTTTACCGCCCCTCTAAACTCCGTTAATACACCAGAGAACATCCGCTAAAGTGGAAATAATGACAGTTAGCGCCAGTCAGGCTGCATCCCATTCTTACCTGATTATGTTGCAACAAAATGAATTTTTTTGTTACGGTGAGACGAGTTGATTTATTTTTTTCTGGAAATAAGTTTAAGTTAATACTATATGCTCTAAAAAATAATCGCCGATATGTGTTCTGTTTGGAGTGGTTTGCCAATAGTAAGGGATTTCTATGGAGGTGTTCATTCCAAACCTAGAAGCGTAGGTATAGGGAGTGGCCACTCCACCACTCATTCGATTAATTTCCACAATAGGATAGTGCACTGGGAGCGCGGTGACTCAGTAGGTAGAGGCGCAGGCTGCAAGCCGAGAGGTCCTCGGTTCGAATCCCACCTGCGGCAACCGCGTTGTGTACTTGGGCAAGACACTTCACCCCCATTGCCCACGTGGGGGCATGGTGACGCTGTGTACTAAGGCGTACTGCACGTCGATGGTGTACTTGTCTTCAACCAATGCTAACCCTGAATGTGTGGAGTTAGTATGTTGGGGAGCTGACAGTTGCTCGCCGTTGCTCGGTGGTTCTCTCCGGGTACTCCCGCTTCCTCCACCCGTAAAACTGTCATGGTCATGATTAGGCATTGTGCAGAAATATGTGACCTTAAACACCAATAAATAAATAAATAAATAAATAGAATAGTGCACTCTAAAATCAGTTGGGTTAAAAATCAACTGAAATCAACAAGGTTGAGTGAATATGAACCCAAATGGGTTCATATTCACTCATCCTTGTTGATTTTGGTTCATTTTTTAACCAACTGATTTCAGAGTACTATTTTGGAGCTAGCAAACTCTTTGTAACACTAAGTGGTACTAAGTATGAAGAGCTACCCAACTGTAGAGCCATATCGTTTTATTTAAATTATCTTTATGGGGAAAGGACCACCTAATAGCCCTGCCTTCAGGTGTGGTTGGGATGGGGTGCGTTCTTCCATATACAATTGTGTTATGGGGATAATCTAAATAATTACACCCTAAACCCTGCATATGTGTTTACATTCAAAAAGATCAAAGCTTTAAATTGGAGTTTTCCATTGTTTTTATTATGCGCGAGTTTTAGCCGATTATACATTTTATTTTATTTTCGTTCGTTTTTCTTCCTCCAAAACAAATCGTACTCCCACCTGCCAAAAATGGTATTCCACTTCCAACTTCGTATTCCACTCTCAGCGATGACGGACTATTTTTTATTGTTTACAAATCGATTGAGTTGAATCAATTATAAAGGGTTGTTTTGGAAAAACAAATAAGGAGAACATACAATAAATACAAAAGTTCACTGCTCGGATTCGAGTACGATGTAATCCCGTCGTGGGCCACGCTGATTATTTCCCTCGGCTAACGCCTCGTGAAATAATCCTCCGCGCCCCACTCGACGATAAAAATCGTACTTGAATCCGAGCATTGAACTATTGTCTATATACACGGAGCTGCCAGGTATGTTATTTCTATTAATTTGCTTGGTAATCCACATGTCTGAAAGTAGGGCGCATACACCTATAGTCGATCAAATTCGCGATCTTGTTTCGACACACTTTTTACACAAATAAACATAGATCGAGATTTTATGAATATAATAACCACCTTTCGCGTAATGAACGACGACTGATATGAACTGCGAATGGAGCTTAAGGGAAAAACTGGGAAAGACAATGAAAAGAAGGGCCAAATGTGTAATATAGGCGTAGTGAAGACCCAGGAACACTTTCTATTAGAATGTCCAAACTATCAGTCAAACAGAACATAATGAGATTCACCGGTAGTATGATGGAGAAGTGAGGTAGGAGAATGAAGGACCTGCGGTTGGTAAGTGACACAAGGGAGAGGATTAGTGTACTTATTGGAGAGATTGGGAAGAATGTGGTGCGGGATATCATCAAGCAGTTTGTCTTAGAGTTTTGGGAGGAGAGAAGAGGCGTTGGGATAAGGACGCATCTGGGAGAAGAGACCTTCTCACATGAGAACCACGATAAATCAGTAGCAGGCCAAAGTGTTATTATTAGACACTTTTCGCACAATGAACGATGACTGATAAAAATTACGAATGGTTAACAGTAGTCGTAAATTCGTCGGGCGGTCAAAAAACCTTTTTGCACAATTGACGAGTACGAGGCCGTTTGTGTTTCGCAATTTTCTCGTTTTGCGCGGCGACGAATGATTTGATTGCCAGTAAGAGATGGACATTTTGACCACATGGCCATCACAGTTTAAGGACATAATCTTAGAGGGAAACCCCACATTGAATGACGGAAAAACGCTCTGAAATGTTCTGCAATATGATATACCTGCGTGGTTTAATGAAAAACCGTAATCGTAACTACGGATAAAGAAAAACGACAGCTGATAGGAAAATATAAATCTCAGTGACGTACTACCCCATTCGTTATTCTTATCAGTCGGCGTTCAATATTCGAAAGGTCTCTATTATCACCTTTCGCATAATGAACGACGACTGATACGAAGTGCGATTGGCTAATAGGAGTTGTAAATTCGTCGGACGATCAAAAACCTTTTCGCAGAATTGACGACAACGAGCCCGTTAGTGAGAAAATCGAAAATCGCTCTGTTCAAACTTCGAACTGCGTAGTTTAAGAACAGCACAATATAAGGGCACAATCGTATAATGATCTAAGATATTAACTGGTAGAGTGCTAAATTATTTTTGACCATCAAATCTTGTACACATGTCTTTGCCTTGTTACAATTTATGGGAGAGTGCCTATGGGCACTCTCCCATAAATTGTAACAAGGCAAACACTTACAGACTAAATAATATCACTTCAAAGATAATACAAAGCACATGCACTGAATATGAGCCTTCAACCTGTGGTACCTGCACTTCAGAATAAAGCCCTAATATGGGCTTCCAGCACTCTACCAGTTAAAGCGCTTAGAAACGCTCTCAAACTTTTTGCTATATGGTATAGCTGCGAGTTTTGGTGAGAATACGTAATCGTTACTACGGATAAATGAAAAACGACAGATGAAAAAAGAAGAGCACAAATTCCGATGACGTTGTACCCGTTCGCAATTCATTATTTTTCATTAAGCGAAAGGTGTATATTATTGTAAAATAAGCACTAAAAACAAACAAAAAGCATCTGAAATTCACTGTTCCAATATTTCTTATCGAAAAGTGTGATTCTCGAGTGTTGTGTGGAGAAAAGGGGACAGAGATTTCGAAAGAAAGGGGATTTTGAAAGAGCCGCATTCAAATTTCTCATATTTCTTTTTCCGACAAGTGAAATTATACACTATTGTCCGGAGAAAAAGGAACAGAGAATTACGATCGACTCGCGACTAGGTCGCGACCCGACAGATTATTCTCTGTTCCTATTAGTATCGCGGTACCGTATTGTTTCTTCTCGAGCACGTTAAAGTGGGCTATTAAAATCACTAGCTAAAAAGAGTTTCTTTCCATCGTTACTTTAATCTGCATTCTATTAAGAAGTACATGGATAATGTCAGCCCACAAACCTCAGGATTGAACCAAGAGGTCTATTGGCTGAAAGGGTACCCGTGTGTTCAGTTATTTTATAAGCACTGAATTACTATTAATCTCAGAACTTCACAAAACTTCACGCATCATTTAATCAACAAAAATTCAAAATTTACCTTCAACTTAAAAAAAGAAGTATTTTTTCATCCTCGACAAAGCAACCTCGGCAAGCTCGTCCCAGTTCTTTCTCATTTGTAAGCTGCGATTATAAAGTCAGTATATGGAAATAAGCTAATTTTTACACACTTTTGGAGGGTAGCATCGATTTGAGACATCTCTCCCGTGGCTATTTATCTGAGAATATCTGTTAGCCACACTATAAGATTGAAAATGCCTTTTCTCTGTTAAACAAACGATGGCTTTGAGTGATGGTGAATCTGGACTCTTCCGCGCTGCATATTTCATCGATCGGCTCTGATTCATTCACACTGTGTGAAAGATGATTTGGATTGGTTTAAAAATGTCAATTGTTAAATAAATTAGAATGTTCGCACAACCAACATTCATTCATTTCGGCCAATATTCAGCTCTCGTCAACATGAAGTGGAGAAGAGATTATTTTTTTGTCTGAACAGTAATTAGCTATTGGCTGCGGGAATCAGATGACAGAATTCCTATCAAGGTAGTTAAATGTTGGAAGTTTCCGTGATGAAATGGAAGTATGTGTTGTCACTTTGTATAACTATTGTTAATTTTGATTTCTTAAACGCAAGTGCAATTTTTTTTATTTTGGAGATGGAAGTGATAGTTTACGAATGCAGATTGTTTTGATTTATTCATTTGTTGTCTACCCGCTTTTCAGTCTTTTGATTTTGAGGCTAACTGTGGCTCTTGCACGCCAACGCACCTACTATTTTTACTTTTTGCGAATGGTCAACGGAGCTTCTTAACCGAGCGAACCGACAACGTAACATAGAATTTATTTTTTAATAAAAAATCAACATAACCATATGATATGACTCCTCATTGGAACGAGCTCGGCGAGCTCGTTCCAATGAGAGGTCACATCATTTGGTTTTGCTGAAATTTTGAATTTTTTTTTTAAGCATTGGACGAAAAAAATTAAGATACCAAATTTTGCTATCATGTGTTTTCTGTCGTGGAAAATAGACCAAATAATACAAATGTGTTCATGAATATTGAACAATACACCGTGAATTATAAGCTGTAACATTCCAAGACATCAAACTAATCAATCTCCACTTTCCGAAGAATTGGTACGTAAACAATATAGTTCGACAAACTTCAAAAGCCTGTAATGCTGTTCTCTGTCTTTGCACTCAGTGCATTCCATACGCAATCATCTTATTGACTAACGATTGCATCATTGACGTTGCATTTCACACATTGTACCGAACTCAAATAAATTTGATCGTGACTGCGAAACACTCATTCGAAAATCAGGTAATATATCAGTGGAGTGAACGGTGTTCAGACGTTCGTTGATGTTTTTCTTGAAAATATTTTCCTATTCCCTGACTCAACGACAGCGCGCGTAACTTCAGACGGCAACGAGCAGTATACAGCGTGCCTCCCCCAAATTGAAAGACTAACTTTTTTAAGTAACTAAATTTTTGTGTGGATATTTTAACCCTTCCATTACAGATTCTTTAAAATAGTTATTCTCGTTTATTTCTGCAAGCTGATTTACGAGCTGATTTTCGCTATCGACGTATTACGCTATTTAACCTTAATCTGCTAAGTACTTTTGAATTATTCATCAAATCAAGTCATGGCTGCTGTACAGCAGCCATCACTTGAATTGATGAAAAATTCAGCGCGGTGTTGCATAATGAAATAATTGGGAAGAGAACCACCTCTATTTATGTGACTATACTTGGTAATTAAGATAGAGAATTTTACATCTGCTAGGTGATAGAGTATTTTTAAAAGAGCAGGAAAATCCGTCTGGCGTAGGTAAAGGGTTACTTGTGCATATCGAAAGCCACTGACGGCACTGGACTGGAAAAGAATGGAGGAGAGCCTGTGGTGATGGCACCTTTAATATTATATACTACTCAAAGTTTGCTAAGCACTAAGTATATCCAACTACCTGTTTTACGTTTCAGTTGAAATATTGTAATGAAAAGTATATATATATATTATTTAATTATATCTTTAATGATTTAAGTACAGAAATTAAGATTTTATTTGTGTTTGACATTACTTTTTAGCTTTTGAATGCGATAACCATGGAAAATGGATATTATTGTTATAAGAGGAAATTTTTCAATTTGCCAAAAAGTTGACGGAGCGAACTGGTACGGATTCAATATCGAGTATGAGACCCATTACTGTTAATTACAGCTTGACAACGCCTTCTCATGCTCCCAATCAGGTTCCCTGTGGTCCTTTGTAGGGTGTTGTTCCATTCTTGGACCAGCATGGCACCAAGCTCCTGGACACTTCTTGGTTGGACTGAATGGACTGAAATTTCAAGCTGTAACTCATTCCACACATGTTCGATTGGATTGAGGTCAGGGGATTTTGCTGGTCAGTCCATACACTAAATCCCTTCCCTCTGTCGGTACTCCCCGGCAGCATGGACAATATGAGGACGGGAATTATCGTCATTCAGAATGAATCTATCACCCACTGCACCTGTATACAATCTAACGTGGACATTCAGAGTCTCATCAATATACCGCTGTGCAGTCAATGTACCACGTTCAAGGATACAGAGCTCTGTACGTCCATCCCTTCTGATGCCGTGCAGACCATGATTGACCCTCCAACATAGCGGACATGCATGGAATCGCTCTCCTGGTCTTCTCCATACCCTAGAACGCCTATCTGTGTGGTCTAGGCAGTACCTTGACTCATCTGTAAAAAGGACAGGTCGCCAGTCTTCTCTGGTCCATCTAATGCGGTCCTTGGCTCATTCAATATCGTGTCTGGCGGTGGTTCTGGGACAGCGGAATGCGAATAAATACATGGTCTTCTCGATCGGAGACCACCTTCGTGCAACCTTGCCCGGATAGTCTGCATTGAAACATTTACCCCTGATGCATTCTGAAGGTCACTGCGAAGCTGGGTTGCTGTGGCAAAGCAGTTCCTACCAGCCTGAAAGATAAAAAACCGGTCTTCAGCTGCAGATGTTGCCCTGTCTCTGCCACCACCAAGGCGTCTTACTGGTGTGCCATACTGCTGAAATCTTGCCCAGGCTTTGGTGATCACCGTATGGTGCACAACAAGGGCTTCACCAACCTGGCGATGGGTAAGGTAGTCCCTTGCTCCACCATCCCTACAGCCCGCCATATTTTTACTTCAGACAAATGTCTTCTTACATTTGCATTTGCCATATTCAATCATTAAATCACAAGGGTTTGTGTTGAAATGAAGATTGAATACCCTACACATGTCATGTACATGTAGACAGTACACGAAAACATCATGAAAATCAAGGGGTACATGCTTTCCATGACTGTCACGAAAAGTCGGCCTGTCAAGAGAGCTAATATGAACACTGAGGACCATCTCAATACATTTCTCAATCATATCCACCAAAATTATAGGAAATATGTCACAAGCAAATTTTACGATGATGTGTCAAATATTTGGTGCTTAGCAAACTTTGAGTAGTATATTATTGTAAATTTCCGGATGCACGCATGAGATAGCATGAGAACCCTCTCAAGACTGTTTGAGTTCTCACAAAGCTTTATTTTGTGTTGTTTTTCTTGTTTAGTCATCGCAAAAATAAAAAGATACAAAAAAAAAAAAAACACAACAAACTCAAAAACAATACAATGAAGACTATTGTCTTCCCGATTTATTTTGTTTCCTGTCTTTTGTGAGAACTTTTTTGGATTCGAGAACAAAAGAAAAGAACAAAAAACTTGATTGACGATGCATGTATGTGAGTATGTGAGTTGACAGATATTGAGTGTGTATGTGTGTAGTGTGGGCCTGTCCTTCCGACTTTGCCAGAACATAGACAATTATATTTGCATCCCCACATGGCTCTACTTTGTTTTCTCCATGCCCCTATAATGAAAACAATTGTCTTCCCGAGGTTGTGGAGACTTGTTTGTCACCGAGAACAAAAGAAAAAAAACCCAACAAATCCCCCACAACAATGGTTAAACAAGACTGTAGGACACTGTGTGAGGATGTGGGTGAGAGAACGAGGGTTTGTCTTCACGATTTTGTGAGAATCTAGACAATAGTGCTTGTGTTCCTACAAGATTTCCTTTGTTTTGTGTGACGTCATTTCAAAGTGCATGGGTTGTTTACATTCGAAAGTTTTCTTCGGGGGCAATGAAAATATAAAAATGCTCCCGGGTCACACGGAGAGAACCTACAACTTTCTGCTCATCAAAATTCAAAAGTATTCAATACAAGATTGATGGAAGCACCTTGGAAGCGACTTGGTCGACGTTTCCATCTCTGGGGATAAAATGCTAGACAGAAAATGAATATATAGTTTCTTGGGTATAGGAAAGCGCCATCTGTAATGCTTTAGGACTATAACTTCCTCTGCTGAAGATTCTATAGTAAAAAGGAAAGGTATCCCGTGTTTCCCCTTTTTATTCTTATACAAATCAAAGTAACAGACTGGTAGCGCATCCTTAAAACGGCTTAATACTTTTCACAAGTGAATTGTGTTGTGGCCATTATTGTTTCCCCAAATATTTTTCCCAAATAAAATTGCCGCTTTATAAACTACGTCATTTGCTATTCAGCATTTGATATGCAATAAAAAAAATGAGAAGTAAGGGCAAAATAAAAAAAACAATTAGGTGTACTTTGTTTCAAAATCTATTTTTAAACACAAAATAGGACAAGCAATAATTACTAATAATATCAATGAAATTTTGTAGAAATGTTCATTTTTGAATTAACTACATTTTTGATAATATATTCTTAAATTGTCTTTGTAGATATGCGACAGAGCGTCATTGTTTTCTGGTGTGTGTTATTCGTAACATTGTTGGCAAGTGTGACCTCGTTATACATTCCATTATACACACATAATCAGGCTGGAAACTTATACAGGCGGACGGCAAAGCCAGGTGAGTTATCTTATGATTTATCGTTTGCGATTGATGAAGTCGGTTCAATTTTTAAGTTCCGCAATCCCAATCTTTACCATCAGCAAGAGCATCGGAAGCTACGTAGCCGAGCCGGCAAGTGCCCGGCCCATAGTTTTGAAATGTGTATTTTGCGGTTAACTTAGAGTATACAAAAGTCTCTCACGAGATGTTCCCGCAAAGTGATGGTTTGTTTACGTTCGAAAGTTTTCTTTGAGCGCAATAAAAATATCAAATTATGCCAGCAAAATGCTCTCTGATTACTCGCGGCACATTTCTACATATCACAAACAAATCAGTCAGTACTAGATTGATGAAGGCACTTTAGATTGTTCGTTTTTCCAAAATCTCATGTCCCTAAAATCGGCTTGGTTGACGTTTCTAACTCTGGCGATAGAATGCTAGCGAGAAAAGAAATATATCGTCCCTTGAGTGTAGCGAGACGTCATATTGCATCGCGGATGGCGTCTTGCTACACCCAGTGTACGGTAACTTCCTCATCTGAATATTCTATAGTAAAATGAAAGAGATACCCCGTATATTCCACTTTTTCTTCTTATAGCAATCAATGTAACCCACTGGTCTCTATGTTTCCTCGGGGAAACTTGTCCTTGAACCTTATCAACACATTCCCATCGGAGCCAGACGGAAATAGGTTGGAGAACAGAACCAAGTTTGGATTGGTCCGACTTCCTACACCTGGAAAACTGCCCAACACGAGGTGACCAGGGCAGTCAAAAGTGTCGTAAAACCACCCCTCCCCCGGAATCATCTGTCCTTCCTTATCCATAATCGCTTCCTACCACACCGATAGGATTGTTAACCTTGATTCATTTTTATAGGTCAGAGTATCAGATGCATTAGCGACTGTTTATTATCTGTTTTGTTAACAAATGATCTATTGGAAAAAATCAAGCTGGTAATCGCTGATATTCGTTAACAGAAATGACGAGGCGGACTAATGTTTCAATTATTGAGAAATCTTCCATTTCAACAAACTCCTGATGTGTTGACACACACACCTGAGTATAATGACGCTCTTCGAGTATCGCTGATCTTGCCAACTTGCTTCTTCAGTGCGCTGTTCCCTCGGACTCCGTATTGTTTGACAACGCAAGAAATGCAAAACAGGGATTGTATTTTGTTCACACCATGGCCTCGTGTCAGACCTCGGGTTGATGACAAAGTCTTTTAGCGTTAATTCTTTTAAACTTCGACCTCGATGTAAACAAGCGAGAAATGCGCCGACCATCGAACTCTTGATCTAAAATCAACTGAACGTTGTAAACAATGAAAAACAAGTTTTTTATTATTTCGTTTATTGAGTTCATAAAGACGTCATCTGCAATGCTGAAGTATTGTAGAGAGAGCCTTGATGCACTCGAGTGACCGTAATTTGCATACACTACATAGTTCAAGTTTATTTGCTGGGAAAAGCTCACCCAATGAACGGGCGTGAAATATGTTGGAAAATATATCGCCTCAAAGTCTCGGTGTAATCTACAGTTGGGTAAATGTTGATGTAATCATGGTTCTGTCAAAAACAAACCTTGGTACAATATTTCGAATGGTTTCCTGCCTTTATAGATAAGAAGCACATAAACAAACACATATATGTATACACACGCGCACCTCCATACGAACGCACACAAACAAACAAACGCATGCACACTTACAAGCACACCCTCACATGAACGGATATGTACACACATACATAAGCGCACGTACGAACGTAGGCGCATACAGTAACTGTAACTGTTGCCAAGAATTCAGTCAGCAAATAGTTTTGAATAGTGATTGGAGAAGTAATTGGGGACAAACTTCAAAGTATAAAGGGAATCTGGGTATTGTGAACATTCTCTACGAACTTCGAAAATAATCTTAATGAGCTAATAATACCTGAATTGTTGGTATTCAAATACATACCAAAACAAATTATTCTCGGGATAGATAAGACTATACTGAATAAGTGAATTTAATATATTTAACCCCTCTCCAAAAACAACTAGATCCACCCTTCTGAAGAGATTTTCCCGTCAGTCATACTTTTCGTCAATATCTTTCGAAATAAAGCTCATTTACTACTTTCCAAAGTGTGATTTACTGGGATTTCCGGGACTGATTATAAACGATAACTTCACAAGTGAATTATGCAATCAACAATTGGGTCATGTATCCGTGCGCGCAAACAAAACGCTTTACCGTGGGTGTAATGGGGACTTCATAATTTTTTGTTTTTTTAATCCTTTACCTAACATAAAAAGCAGACGACACTTGGAAAAAAAATTCTTGAATAACTATTATTTTCATTTTTTTTGTCTCTAAAACACAGGTTATGACCCCTCATTGGAACGAGCTCGTTCCAATGAGGGGTCATAACCTATGTTTTGGAGACAAAAAATGAAAAACTAATGAAAATTAACTGGCGATTTTTGAGAATAGCGCTGGCCGGTTTTGGCAGGTTTTGGTAAAGGGTTAAATAATATAATTATCGTTAATAATGAAAAGTAATAAACAGGGTAATCACGTGACTGGACTGGTTACGTGAAATAATTCATTCGAGGCGAGGGACTATATTGTAAAACACTCGTGCGCATTCGCGCACTCGTGTTTGTACAACGTCCCTCACCTCTCATGAATTATTTCACGTAACCAGTCCAGTCAAGCGATTACTCTCTATTTATTACACGCCTGTTCTATAATATCCACATCTACAGCAACATTAAACTATGCGGAAAATGAAACTCTGTTTCGCACACATGTGCGGAACGGAAATCGTTGACGGACTTTGTTTATAAAGAGATGAAATTAAACTGGCATTTTCCACAAATCGTGCACCACAATTACAATTTGAATCGCTAGCGATAGCTAAAACTCGTCCCCTGAGTTCCAATGTGTTCTACGTGCAAGTAGGCCGGGTTTGGCGCCAAACCATTTTTATTTTTGTGCAGCTGGCTCCATTGGCCTAACGGCCCTCGACTGGGGCGATTTCTCTCGCCTATTCAATATCAACGAGTTATTTAACCTACTTAAAAACTTTTTGTTGTTGGATAGTTCAATAGATATAAAATATCCAACAGTTAGTTGTTGGATATACAAATATCCAACTATTATTTATTTTATTGGTGTTTAACCATCCGCCCGCGTAATATGCAAATTGAGCAGTTGAAAAAATTAAATGTTTCAAAATATTTCAACAAAACCATATCATGTGACCCCTCATTGGAACGAGCTCATTGAGCTCGTTCCAATGAGGGGTCACATGATATGGTTTTGTTGAAATTTTTGGAAAAATTAAAAAAAAATATATTTAAAATAATAAATTTTGATATCGTCTGCGTTGGGTAAAGGGTTAAGGTCACATACTTATGCACAATGGCTCATCGTGTCCGAGACAGTTTTACGGGTGGTGGAAGCCGGAGTACCCGGAGAGAACCACTGAGCATCAACGAGCAACTTTCAGCTCCTCAACATTCTAACTCTGTTCAAGCTCCGCCCAAGCAGGGTTAAAGAGGCTGAAGACAGGTGCACCTTCGATGTGTAGTACGCCTTAGGCACACGGCGTCATCGTGCCCACATATAGGCAACCGGGATAAAGTGCCTTGCCCAAGGACACAACGCGGGTCGTCCCAGACGGGGATCGAACTAGGGAATTCTAGCATAGAAATCCAACAGTCTACCACTGAGCCACCGCGATCATCCAACTATTAAGCGTGAGATAGTCAAACTATATATCAATATACCAATGAATAACAATGGATGACGTCAGTAAAAGCTTTTAAATGACATTATCGTGACATCATAGATGCAAGGAAAGAAAATAGAAACAGTTAGAATTGTATGCATATCAACGTTCTCACGAAACTATGCCGCACTGTAATATGCTGTGAACAGTAAACTGTAGTTTTTATGTGATTTCAAATTCAGACAGATATATTTCTGTAAAACATATGTAAATTATTAATCTCATGTGCCCTTACTTTAATCAGGAATGTAACCAGTGTAACATTGTTTGACAGAGCTCATTGTGCACTGTCAAACAAAGTTGCATTGGTTAAATGCCTTGTTGCGTTGTGGGAAAAGATTTCTGCTAGAAATTGATTATTATTGATTGGCATGCAGAAGGTTAAGCTTTAACTGAATATTCACAAAAACATATGATTGCGCATTCACTTAATAATTAATCAACTATGGAATGACACTTCTGACGCAGGAGTGTTGTAGGTCTCCAGACTCCAGACCATAAACTTCCATAAATATACCAGGTCACCTACTCTGAAAGTTTTCTTCTTGGTTTCTTAAATTTCTCTGGAGTGTCATGTAATTGTATACACGTACACTTTTATTACTGAATTTGTCAAGTACTGACTCACCCCGTGCGCACTGAATGACTCTAAGGACCCGGAGACTTCGGCTTCGATGTTTGCCTGCTGAGTTCTCTTTGTTGGTTCTACGAATATTCATTTTTTTTATAAAGAGGAACTACCACCAAGGGACAGGATAAAACATCCCCTGTGCTGGAATAATCTGTTCTCATGACATTGCTTGATTATTCCACTGGCGCCCATTTGTTTATGAAACCCCAAAATCTAAATTCGCACTTTCAGAACATCGAAGCCTTACAGCTCTTAGGACAAAAAGTACGACATAGTCACTATTTCATTCAGTCTCCACAATAAACCTTGTCAACAATGTTGTACATACAGGACGTTGAGAGGGGATTGTGACAAGATCACCCGTAGAGTGCAAGTATCACCCAAAGTATGACTTTCGAATTCTGCACATATGGACAAAAAACATAAGCAATGTTTCAGCCAATGGGCCTCCGGGTTTAACCCGGAGGTCCATTGGCTGGAACTTTGCTTGTGCTTGTTATGGTTTGCAACAAATCTGCAATTATTGCTTGGGTGGAATCGCCACTCCGCGGGTGTTTTAGTGATAATATACTCTCCACGTACTGTATATGAACGTTTTTATTGGCAGACTTGGCACTGGGAAGGTTCGTTTTTGTCTACACCCAATACACTCTTTCACAAAATAAAAAGAAAACATTTTCGCAAAATAGAGTGTGAATTTTTTTATTTCAGTGAACTGTGTCATGCAAGCCTTCATTGAAACGATCCTATCAATTCGTTCCATTAAAGTTACTAAATATTTTTGGAATTTCAGTGAATAATTATTGAAATCTTTTTTATTAAATGTAAAAATCGTAATCTACCGCATCTTATGTGTTAGTATACGTCATTGCAATTTTCAAACGTTCTGCATTCTTTAGTTGAGTTAAAGTGCGACATTTGAATATCAATTAGCTTCCTACAAGGTTTAAATGTATGCACGCAGTAACAGTCATTAAATTCATTTTCCTAATGTTACGTTCCACTTAACCTGTACTGTTCTGAAAATATTTTCTCTTCTGTTTGTAATACGATTTTAACCACCGGCCTAACAGAACTGTGGACATAGGTTCAATGTTTCGCGTGAAAGGGGAGAGGGGCAAGTAGCCTACAATACAGCCGCCGTGGACTGGTCACTTTCCAGGGGGGGGGGGGGGGGCAATATTGCCACGGACGCAATATTATTTGATTCCAAACGCCAATTATAGGAATAATCATCAAAAAATTTAATCAACCCGGTGCTTTATTAATTACAATTTTGCTGATGATGAATTTTATTACCTTGTAAACGCATGAGTGGACATTAATGCTCACGCGTGGATTACGGACAGTCCACGGCGACGGTACTGAAGGGGACAAATTCCCCATGGAGGTGGGCTAGTCCTTAAGTTAACTTTTAGGGTCATAGATACCGTAGTCATCAGCTGAAGTTTCTAAGGTATGAGCAATCATAGGAGGTATTTTCGGGGGGTGGGGTGGAGGTGCGAGTGGGGTGTGATAGGGTGGAGGTGGGCTCATCCTAGAAAAAAAAATGAACTGTGCTTTTAAATGAAGCCATCTGGTGGCTTGTAGGGGTAAATTTCCACATTTTTTTGGAACCTTAAAAATGAAGAAACGCGAGTACAGTAGCGCAACGTCTCATGAATATATATATCTGTCTGAAGGTATGAAACACAACAGTGATCCAAGCTGACTCTGTGGGTCGCCCCCCCCCAACTCACTGAGTTGACTTGGATCCCTGCTGACCTTCATAATGCGAAAAATGTAACTCATATTTTGGAAACTAGGTACATGAATGTATATGGGAATAAAAAAAGAGTGATAGCGTAAAGGTGTGTGTGTGTAGGGTGGTGGTGGTGGTGGTGGTGGTGGTGGTGGTGGGGGAGTGTTTATGTGTGGATTGTGGGGGAATGATCGAGTGTATGTGTGTAGGAGGGGAGGGCAAATGGGGTAAAGTCTACGTTTACCCCCCCCCCCCTCCATTGCACTTCGGATCAGTTTATAGCCCCCCCCCATGCTACTACGATAACTAACGATCTTCTTAGTCCCCCCCCCCCCCCCGTCCCCTCAGTGAAACGAGCTCAATGCGTTCCTCCAAAAGGGAGGGCCATAATGTACGCGTTTGAGACAAACGTTAAGAAAACCCTAAGGGATGTGACTGTCCCAATGGCACTAAGAAAACCTCCTCCTTGCATTCCACTTTAGGTTAGTCACATAAAATATTCGAAGTCGAAAAAGGGAAATAACAGTCCCAAACCGAGTTCAACCGATCACAAAAACGCATTCCTATGTTGGCGAATCACTGTGCCAAGTTTCAAAACAATGAACGGAGATTGGCGGAATAAAAGCTCGGAGAAAGTTGTGTCCACTGACTACAAATAATTTGTCAAAAAGGGCAATAACTCAGCAGTAAATTGTCCTCGTAATCTAAAAGTCGCAGGTGTTTTCCCAACCAATTTCCTCACCTGTACTGAATTGTAATAGACCAGAGAATCATAACGAATTAAGGTGAAATATAAAATACACATTTTAAAAACATGGTCCGGCTCCTATCGAGTTTGCTAGACCGCATCTGAAGCTCCCACACTAGAATAGATGACACCACCGAGACAGTTAAGATCTGTACCGTGGTGTTTTCTTCAAAATGTAACAATGTAATAATTGGGAAATGGATTACCTAAAATTATGGATTTTTTTTTTCGATGTAAAAGGGTAAGTATCTTCTGTCTGCATAGAATGGGTTGAATTGCCCTTTTGTATCCTTTCATCCAAACATAAACAGTGCAATACAATTGGCGAAGATGTGCGCAGATAACAACAATGTTGCTTGTGGGGAGGTTACGTGTAAACAGATAAAGTCGAAAAACAAGGAGACTGGAACAAAATATTTCACGTGGCAGACTGCATGTTCTGCATGAATAACATTATGTCTCTTCCTTTCAGAGTAATAATACGACTAATGAATCTTTTGGTGTGAAAGCGCCCAAAACACTTACTTACTCAATACTTCTGGGGGCTTTATGTCACGGGGGTGGGGAATTTGTGACATAAATAAATGACGTGAGCATCGTCACTTGCCAATTTTAATGGTACGTGGCGGTGATTTGCATAACTATTGCAGTCGAAAATGTCATGGCCATCACCCTCACCGGAAAAAGGGAATCTTCGACAATGTACTTTTGAACAGAGAAAAGGGCAATGGAAATGAAATAAATAATTTATTATATGCCACGTTATAATATAACGGGAAATATCTAACATATATTTTTCTCTTGTCACAATAGATACAAGAGAAATATCTCTCCGGAAGTGACGCAAATAATGCAATACGTTTAGATCGATATCACTGTGAGTTTTCGGAGTTTGTGTGTCATAATTCAAATTAAAGCATGCTATAATAACAATTAAAGCATTGTAACGCATTAAAAAAAATAATATTTCATATTTTGGACTCGGTAAAGGAATTATCACATTCGTGGCCGCACGGAAATGTAAGTTTTCACAAGCGGCTGAAGGCCGCTTGTGGAAACTTCTCTTTCCTTGCAGTCACCCAAATTTTGATACTTACTCAACAAAGGCATACATTCCATTTGTACACTTTTCTAAGGGTTATCAAACACAAGAATATTTTTGAACCACTTAAGTTCTGTCTAGGTTCCCTAAGTAATATCTCCAATTTGCCTAATTTAATTATGAGAGCGTTCCATTATATTAAAGCTCTCGTCTGCTGCGATGAAAAATACACTATTTGCCAACATTATCGCTCATACTTTCCACGTTTTAATTTGCGTTGTGTTTTTTTATTACTAGATCTGTTAGTTTCCCTGAAAGGTCACTCTTTCTCCCAGACGCCTGTACCATGTTTAATTTAGTACTGACATAGATGCTATAGTTGAAACCATTCGAGGTGGTCCCAGTCGAAAGCAAACAGATCGCATTGACGCACCAGTTCTAACGAATCATCGAAATAATTTGAGAACGATCACATGTTTACAAAAAGGGGATTCAATGAAATTGAATTTTATAGCGTCTGTGAATCCGAAACCAGCTTTTGTAACGGATGGTCTTCAAACCACCTTGCATAAATATACCTACACAATGATATGCATTATTCATTGTGATTTTTTTGTGAACTCTTTCTGCGCAACTGCAGGCCAAACATGACCGAAAACGCTACTATCAAAAGGGATCGGATGGTTTTGGTTCGAGAGTGCTGCTCCCCTCTAAATTTCCAACTGTATCCTCACCGAATACAGTACATCCAACGTTGTAGAAAAAGCATTTGCAGCCCCCCCCCCCCCCCCGAGTGGGAATTTTCCAACTGCTACCTGTGAATTTCAAAACAGCTAGCGAAACCGGAATACACCCACTCCCAAGTCTTGTGTTCGAAATATTTGACTATGGCCTTTGGATTATAGAGTTGGAAATCATCTCTTGAATACAACAAGGCGCCATCTGTAATGGACTGCAGGTGGCGCCTTGTTTCAATTGACGAAATATTATCCAGTTACTGCAGTTAGAATATCCCATGAAATGTGGTTCACAAACCACCAAAGGCCTGTTAGAAACGGTCACAGTTTGGCCGGGATTTGAGGGTGAGTCACCCCTTAATTCGTTTGTCGCCACGTCCTTGACTGACACAGTAAATGCTATAGGGCCCGACGAGGCTCGTGATACGGGCGTGACAACCGCTACTTATTCCCAGTTCCTTCTTCGACATTCGTCAATCTGTTGATGACGAATGTCGAATAAGGAACTGGGAATAAATAAGAAAATTACCTGTGGGGACGTGACAGCCGTTACTTATAAGTAACGGTTATCACGTCCCCGCTGATAATTATCTTCAGATATTGGGAGGGTTGATTCATATTTATCTGACCATGACATGACTTTTGCTCGAGCGTTCTTCTGTACACAGTCATACCTGGTCATCTCGGCAGTTAGTCAGAAATACAGAGTCTAAAATCGCTGAAATTAGCCCCGACGGTCGATCAGATTAATAACTATTTATTTATTTATTGGTGTTTAAGGTCACATACTTATGCACAATGGCTAATCGTGACCGTGGCAGTCTTACGGGTGGAAGAAGCCAGAGTACCCGGAGAGAACCACAGAGCATCGAAGAGCAACAGTTACTGTCAGCTCCTCGCATTCTAACGCTGTTCAAGCGCCGCTCAAGCAGGGTTACAACGGTTGAATACATGTGCACCACAGACGTGGTGTAGTATGCCTTAATATACGGCGTCATCGTGCCCCCGGCTAGGCAATCGGGATAAAGTGCCTTGCCCAAGGACACAACGCGGGTCGTCGCGGACGGGGAACGAACTCGGGACCTCCAGCATAGAAATCCAACAGTCTACCACTGAGCCCAAGCGCTCCCAGGTCGATCAGATAGTAGTAAATACTGTGGGCTTACCTCCGTCAGACGAGACAACAGAATTGAGGATGGGAAGTGACAAGACAACACGGTAAACCAATCAACGTCGACATTTAACCCTTTACCCAATGAATCGGCTGCATCCGCTCGCGTTATAGGCAAATTCAGCAGTTGAAAAAATATTATTTTTCAAAATATTTCAACAAAACCATATCATGTGAACCTTCGTTGGAACGAGCTCATTGCAACGAGGGGGTCACATGATATGGTTTTGTTGAAATGTTTTTAAAGATTTAAAAAAATGATATTTAAAATAATAAATTTTGATTTTGTCTGCGTTGGGTAAAGGGTTAAAGCATTTTCTTCGTTTAGACAGCCATGCCTAACTATCAGATGTGCCAAAGAACGAGTAGGCTTCAAAGTTATAGTGACAGTTTACTTCCTGCTTTCCCCATTTTCAAGGTCCTTGAAACCGTGGGGAGGGGGGGGGGGGGTAAAGAAGGCCCCAACTTTTTCGACACATAGAGAGAGAAAGAGAGAGAGAGAGAGAATTTTGGCCGGCTGTTATCTTTACTAATATATTTTCACTGCATAATATACAGATGTATCTCTTCATGTTCACAAGATCACCAGAACATGTACCGATTCCGTTGCTGTTTTTGAGTGCATTCTAAGATACTAAGTGATTATAAACAAGTAAATAGTTCTGGTTTGTGGTTTCTACCGTTTGACTGATGATGCAAACCTTTGGGTCAGAAGTCAAGGGGGCTTACCAGTAAACAGAATATCAGTTTTTCCATTTAATACCTAGATCTTATTTTTTTGCCAGTTATCCATTCAAGAAACTGCGCGTCGTGTTTGCCGGCGTCAATAGAAATTCATCGCCAGTACTCTCTTGAGGGAAGTTCGTTTGCGTGGGAGGTTGATAAACTCTCGTAATCTAACTATCTTCTTAATAGATACTTCATGTTTTTATGCCTGTTTAATCAATACGAGTCTTCTCAATGATTCTCCGGAGCCACAAAGAGGTAATTCCAAATTGACCCGACTGATGATTGATTAGTAAACTGTCAATTTGAAAGCATTTTATCAACTGATCAGCGCACTTCGACAAATTTCAATATACAGTAATATAGGAAGTTGTTTGATTAACTTGTTAGCTGCTACAAGTTTGCGTCATTATCATCTAGTGCTTTCAGCTTTTGGGAGAAGTACTGTTTGTCCTGTAGAGATTATTTGGTAACATCTGCTTCCATCTTTCCGCGCAATTCATAAGAGACGTCACGTAAGGCAAATCTGAGGGAGGATTTGAATCGAACATTGGAGTTTGACCAGAAGTGTCCTTACTTTGGGCCAAAAATACTCAACAGAGTAATGAAAAACTTGTAAAGGTGAGAGGGTTCTAAAAGAGAAAAAAAAAAGATTTTAAAATCTGCACTCGGCACCATTTGCATTGAGCAAGCCTCGATTTGATTTCTATTTTCACAGACTAAGTGTTTGATGGTTCATTAGCTACCTTATCCAATAAAGAAAGGGTGGTGGTTTTGATTATGCTGTACGGGCTTAAACAAACTGGAGCGAATAATTAGCCCTTTACTTAATGAGCGATCGATCCGTCAAATTATATAGCTGCAATAGTCCCATCTATAGCTATTAATATTCTTCACTTGTTCCCAAGGCATACCTTATGACCTTTCCCTGCAAAATGGCCATGCAGCTGTTTCCAGTACACACTAAAAACTTAAGTGTTAAAACTGACACTTACAAGGTGTTAAACCCATTCTAATTCTTAGGGTTTGATTTGAACACTCAAAGTGCAATGCTTTAAGCATTCAGACGTTACAATCGTCAGACATCTGAAACTTGAATGGATGGCACTTCCCACGTGTCTAGCATTGGTGGTTCTGCCAGAATCGTCCATAATTTGATTTGCGCTTGGTGGGTACATAATTAAAAGGACACAACGCAGATGACGCGGATCAGGCTCGAGAGTTCGAGCCTGATCCGCGTCATCTGCGTTGTTTTCTTTTAAGTGTCGCGACATTACAATTGTCAAGTGGTATTATTGTAACACCTGTCAAGTTCTGGGATATCTACACTTGAACAAAGTGCTAGTTCAGCACTTAGTAAGTGTTAAATACAGCACATCAAGTGTAGTTTTTAACACTTTAGTTTTAGCGTGATATAGGATTATAAGTGATTGTGGCCAAAGGAAATCGTCTCTTGAGTGCAACAAGGAGCTATCTGCAATGCTTTAGCATTGCAGAAAGCGCCTGGTTGCACTCATGGGACGAGATAATGTTTTACAAATATTTTGAAAAACATTCAAATGATGTTTGCAATCAGATTTGAGAGTCAATTTTTGTATACAACGCTGCACGTGTTTGATCGATACACAAGAGGTAAAAGATCACAAAATTGTTAATTTTTTAAAAATAAATTCTTTATTTCAGTTCGTGGATATGATAGGAGGTCGAGTAGAAGATCGAATAGAGGTGTATGGATGTTCCGACAGTTCATGACACGACATTCTCGATTTAGAAGCGATCAAGATTTTGTGAACTACATGTTTCACATAATGGATCTTGATTGTAAGTATAGGTGTAACGCACTATTACTGTATATTATACTTCACGTAACATTCCCTTCTTTTGATTGGCTGGAGGTAGCATAATGTTAGCGGTAGTTTTACCTATAGATGGTTCTAAAATCTAAAAATAATCGTGTCTTATTTCCGCGTACTATACACTTTCTAAAAAATAGGCATAAAATATTCTAGGACTTTCGACTGAACGCAGTGCGTCCATCGGAAGCAGACTGGCCCTATGGTCCACCGGGAAAATGCCCGGTAGGCCCCCTATTTGGGTTCCCCTGAGGCCCCTAAAACTGAGTTCCCCTGAGACTCCTTTAATCGATGTAATGTAATAATTTTTACACGACGAGTCGTTGACTATGCCACGTAGTGGACCTCGATGAGGAATAGTCCACATGCATTATCAATAAATCACCCATGGAGTGGTGATTTCTCTCAAGCAATAAATGCTACTTTGTTGCAAAGCGTAATTAGCACAAGCAAAGTCTCAGCCAATGGACCTCCGGGTAAAACCCCGAGGTCCATTGGTTGATACTTTGTTTGTTCTTGTTGAGGGTAGTACCTTGGGTGATACCTCCACTGCATGGGCGATTTGTTGACAACCTACCCGTCACGTACCATAGGCAACTCCAAGCTGTACAGTACAGTATTTGTAATACGTGCACAACAGCTACAACAGCAATACGGAATTTATAGAATATGAATGAATATAGAATGATCTGCATAATGTGCGGCAGCATTCAGACACTTCTTCAGACGTCTATGCGGTCATTCGAATAAGCTTGATGCACCCATTAACGATTCGAAATATTGATTTAGCCTTCCAGGTCCATAACCCACAGCGACGATAGTCTCAGCTGCTTTCACTAGTGCGAGTATGTAGGTGAAAGTGTGTGTGGGATGGGTTTATGAGTGTGTGAAATGTGATGTTGAGATGCGCACGTGTGTGTATAGAAAAAAGACTGCATCGTTTCTCGTCAAAACTTTGTACAGATATGGTTCTTGGTAAGACCTTTGCTTCTATTGTTCTTGGAGATCACAGTTCAATGGCCAAGGTCACATAGTCACAAAGAGTATTTTCGGATCACGTCAGTTATCTGTTTCAGTTTCAGTTATCAAGTTTTAATATGATGTAGAGGAACTTCACTGCCAATAATAAGTCGAAGGTCATAGATCAGAAGTCACATGATTACAGAATTCACGATATGCACGCGGGGTGGGGGTGGGGGGGGGGGGGGGTCATGGTTGTGTTCCCTCTAATTGTTTCATGTTACCTGTTTCTAAATGTCTATTTTTCTTATTGGGCAACAATAATCGGTGCCCTGATGACGTACTAACTGTTTGCCGATGCTGATCAGCGCTGCGCTCCATGTCCCAGGTCATTGTTGGAGTATCTCTAATCATGTTGGTTATATGCTGTTGGCATATTTCTTGATACGGATCCAAGGCACCCCCTCCCAACAGTGTGTCACATTTCATCTCTTTAAAGATATCCCGTATCCATTGTTGAATAAAACATGGAACTAAACATTTGATGAGGTATTTCAATATTTACCATAAGAAAACCTTGGCCTCACGGAACAGCTATCGCAGTATTAACCATAAGAATAGTACCAGTATATTGTTATTTACAACACGCTCCACAAATAAATGTCGGTATTCATTTCACTCAAGGAGTGCCGAATTCATTATATTGCCCGAAGTGTCACCTGTAGAATTCTTTGGCATTGCGATTTATAGTTAGGTGAAGATGTGACTTTGCGTTTTGTTCTTTCGTGAAAGTTATGACAAGTACTGTATGAACTTGGAGTCGAGTGTCTTTATCGCAGTGTGAATATCATGCAGTGTGATAATGTATTTATTTCACAACTCATTAACTTAGAATGCTCAAAGCGTGTTTATCTTCACATTTAACCTTTTACTTGACGCGGATAGCAGACGACACTTGAAAAAATCTTGAACATTTAAAATTATTTATCATTTGTACCTCAAAAACAAAGCTTATGATTCATCATTGAAATGAGCTTCACTAGCTCATTCCAACGAGAAATTAAAAGTTACATTTTAGAGGAAACAAAAAAAAAAAAACACAAAAAACAATAATGAAGTTAGAATGGCGATTTTTGTGAAGTGTGTTGTCCAGTTCAGACCCAGTTTACTGAATCCGTTTCGCTTTACAATAAACTGAGATCAAGTTGAAGATTCTTTATTTATCACATGTTCACCGTCCATTCTCCGCGTTTCTTTTGTATATTAAATAAACTCATATTATATGGCCACATACAGTTAAAACTAGAAGTCCTGTCACGAACTGTGCGCTTATCTAGGCTTAATTGCGCGTAGGAATTGCGCGCAATTCCCATATCGAATGGCATCCAAAGCACGGCAGGTTCTTCTGGTTACTCATAGCAAACACAGGCAATGTTTCTGCCAATGGACCTCCGGGTTACCCGGAGGTCCATTGGCTGAAACATTGCATGTGCACAGGCCATATGTACAGAATTTGAAAGCTCTACTATGGTCATAACGCGTAGATTAACGCGCATATGCACGTGCTATTTATGACAGGACTTCCAGTTTTAACTGTACGGCGACGTATACTTTTAATGCGGAAGCGTTTTTTTTTTTTATCCTGGCCTTTGCGTTGAAACCGTTACATCGTTTCAATAGCACGTTCAGGTGAGATGATGAGCACGAGAATTCATCGCGGCTATACACGAAATTTATGATCCTCGCACACGAAATTCGAAACGAGCCCAGGAACACCTCGATTTCGTATAAAACTAAATGGAATCTGGTAACTGACGAGTGTGTGTCTGTCACGAGTAAGAAAATTGGACAATGAGCTCGATTTTGTCTTATGTTTGGAAATTAATTTCTTCTGGTTCTTTGCTTGTTATGTCGTATTCATTATGTATTACTTTTTTATATTTTCAGCTGACCAGGCTATCGAAAAAGACGAACTAAAAGCTTTTCTTCAATTACTAGGCGTTGTACGGCATCGGTAGCTGTTGCTGCCATTGACCTGAAAGAACTCATACGAGAGTCCCAGCGATGTGCGGGGTCATTTGGCTAAGAGTTCAGGCCGAATCCATGTTGCCTGAACAATTCGCAATATGACTCGCACGTGACCCGGCCGTACAATATTTGGAGGGAGAGGATACAGAGTAAACCGAATTCATCTTCTAAATTCCTCTTCATATACTGCGAGGCATAAAGGTGTGAATCAAGAATCATCTTCTAGACAACTCGCCGTCCAAGACGAATTTCTCTCCAAAAACAAGAAGTCTGCGTAGTAAGGGTCCAACTGATAAAGAACGTGTGTTATCTGTCTCGACAAAGGAGGCCAATGTTTGGCTCAGACATTTTTGAAGTGTCGAACAATATAAGCCAAAGCGACATTTTTAATTTTCCCAATACAGTTTTGTGTTTTGCTGAGAATGAATCGAGGAGCTGTGCCGAGTGTGGTATTCTCAAATGGTACCAAAGTTTTGAAAACTATTAGTTGCGATTGGTCGATTAGGACCATATTCCACAAAAAATACATTTTTGTTTTCTTCATGTTTGTGCAAGACATTCATGACGATTTTATGACGAACCACGTGACAGCTAATCGTGATCAGTATGTGTGTGTATGCTTGAAAGGTTGTGAACTTGTTGCATCGATTTACTATGTACATTTTTGCTGATACCAGTTAATCGACGCATGAACAAGGAAGCCAATGGCTTGCCCACCGGATCACACAATTGTAAGACAGTTAATGTTCTACCTGCTTCCACTGAAACTTCTAACAGGTGCAATATTTTATTTAACAATGAAGAATTTTGTTCTTCAGCTGACATGGAACACACAAACAGATAAACAGGACAGATGAACATCGAGTTGTGAAATTAACCTATCGGGCTCAACAAACCTTTTTCTGGACAAGGCGTTGCCGACAGTTCAAATGCCCAGATATACTACTCCTTAAAAAAAAAAATTATCTTACAAAACACAGCTACTGACTCCCCAATTGGAACAAGCTCGGAGAGCTCGTTCCCATGAAGAGGTATTAGCTATATTTTGAAAAAAAGCAAACCAGAATTGCTCGGCAGTTTGATAAAGGCTGTTCGACGGGTTGGAACGATTCCTCAGGTTGAGGATAAATTTAACTTCAGATATTTGCCTTTCCTTGCATTTTCAAATTCCTCACATGTATTCTAGAGGGTTATGATTAATGGAAGATCGGGGCGTCTCTGAGGCCAACTTGTCAGGCTGCGAAAAAAATGTAATGATTCAGGTTTCCCGACCGACCCAATTTTCATGTCCGACCCTAATCTTTTTATGAGCAATTGACAAAAAATTATATATATTTAAAGCGACACCTGGAGCCAATACTATAAAACTATTACAATTGTATTTTCTAAAATTGCAATTTGCTACCTAGTAATATAACTGACTAAAATGAATCATTAGCATTTTGAAAGATATCGGAATTTGCCAGCTGGCAAATTGCCACATCTCTGAATGTCTTAATGGTTCATTTAGACCCATTTGAAGTCGTAACTAGAAAATACAATTCTAGAAAATACGATTGTAAAAGTTCTATAGTATTGGCCTCTGAAGATACTTACGAGTCTGATTTCAAATACATGTAAGCAGAGAATATTGACCTTCCATTGCAACAGTCTACCCAACCTGAGTAGCAGACGACACTGCAAATTTCCACTTTTGACTCAAAATCATAGCCTATGATCCTCACTGGAACGAGCTCAACAAGCCCGTTCCAATGAGGGGGTGATAAGCTATGTTTTGAGACAAAAACTGAAAAAAATAATAAAATTTGAAGGTTTTTTTTTTGTAAATAGAGCTGACCGTTTTTACCGTTACCATAAGTAGAGGGTTAAACGACTGTGTGACAGAATAAAGTATGAAACTAAAAACAACAATCCTGACCGAACGACCCTATTTCTCTCTTGCATGTAACCTAAACCAAACCATTTTATTGCTTCAGCAGTTTCACATACCAACGAAATAAACTTGTGACTTCTTCTTAACCCTTTACCTAACATGTAAATCAGATGACACGTTCAAACAAAATTTTGGAATAACAAATTTTTTTCATTTTTTGTCTCAAAAACATAGGTTATGGCCCCTTTTTGGAACGAGCTCGTCGAGCTCGTTCCAAAAAAGGATCATAACCTATCTTTTTGAGACAAAAAATGAAAAAAATATTGAAAATTAATCGGCGATTTTTGTGAATAGCGCTGGCCGGTTTTAACCGTTACGTTGGGTAAAGGGTTAAACAAATAAGTTTCGTCATAAATTTGCTTAACCCTAAAATGTAAACACATGTCTTGCGGTCGAACATGAAGGGATCTTGCAGAAATTGCCATATTGTAATGGGAAATTAAGTAGCGATATTTTTCGCAGGATAAACAGCCATCTTGAATTCCGACTTATGTAGAAGGCCACCCATACCCAACCATACCCAAGTAATTTAACCATTTATGCAACAGGGCTAACAGACGAATTTGCCTCAAAACATATCTCACGACCCATCATTAGAACGAGCTCAACGAGTTCGTTCTAATGAGAGTCATACGCTGTGCATTTGAGGCAGAAATTGAAAACAAATAGTAGAATTTGAATGGACATGTTTGTCAATCGCGCTAAACGGTAATTGTCGTTACGTTACGCAAGAAGTTTATCAAACCATTCGACCAAAATTTGAAAGGACTTTGAAACGCTCCGAAAATCATTCGCATAACTTGTCGAGATTTAATGGGAGTATTTGACTAAACTACGAGGGTTTGTATTATACTTATGGCTGCCCCGTATTCCCATTGTTGTAGAAGTTCCACCAACTATGAAAATTGCAAAAACAATTTTGAAAATGAAGTGTGACAAGCGTATAACGCTCTATCATTTTGACCGTTTGCAAATCCTAGACAATGACGTCCATTCCTCCACAATGAATGTTTCGCATGGTCCAATTTGGTTATGGTCGATCCAGTTACCTTTAGCTTTTCAGATAACAAGAATTGCATATTGGTGCAAGTTAGTAAGAAAAGACTTATATAGTCGCGCAATGGGTCGAACACACTATTTGATTGCTCGCCCTTTACGCTGAAACTTCTTTCCCTAGCGAAAGACATTTTGAAATGAAACAACGTAATTGACCATTGATATTTAATATGAAGATTATTAGTTATAACAGGCAATACTATCTTCGAAACATTGCGTTTGCCTTTCACAATCTTTCCGGAATTTCACTCGGCTGGAGGTTGGTAACATGGAGAATTTGCCCGTTAGACTACCAGCAGCAACTTTGAACTCTATGTTGGTAATGCGAGAGTCCGTTGACAAACCATTATACGAATCACTGCTATCACTGAATCAAAAGTCGTCTGGAACGCCTATATTTTGGAAATTTTGATCACAGCAGTATTCGTCCTTTACGTGAAAATAATTTCAGACGACAGAAGGAATATTTTCCGGAACAAGAAATCTATTTGACAACAAGCAAAACGATGAGACACTCTTACCCTAATCGTTAATAAGTTCGAGACCGCTAATTTCCTCAAGAACCTGGTGGTTGCTGCGCTCAGCTAACAGAAACGAATCATGATAAATAACGGTGCTGTGTAAAAGAGGAGCAGGACAAACCATATATAGCACGGAAACACTCGAGTATACCAGGGTAATTCGGAGAGTAGTACATGATGTGTCCTACTACTCGTTTATGAAGGGATCACTCAGTATATTCTTAGTGAAGGCCATCACACGCCTACTATAATTCCTACTTTTCGGCTAGGTGTTTGGGCTAAAACGTCGTCTATAAAAATAAATATAAAATATATGGTGTTATTCCGAAGTTGATTGACAGAAGCATAAGCAAACAACTGATAAAACCCCGACACCACTACACCCGCAAGTCCACGAATGCAGTTTATCTCTTCACCTAACATGAAAAGCAGACGACATTTGCAAACAAAATTCTTGAATAACTATTTTTTTCTTTTTTTGTCTCAAAAACATACGTTATGACCCCTCTTTGGAACGAGCTCGTTCCAAAGAGGGGTCATAACCTATGTTTTTGAGACAAAAAATGAAAAAAATAATGAAAATTAATTGGTGAATAGCGCTTTCTGGTTTTGACCGTTACGTTGGGTATAGGGTTAGAGACAATTGTGAAAAAAGAGGGACGGTCGCCAGTATCTTCTGCCCGAATACTGCACTGTACCAGGAGTGCATACATTTTTGCAAAGGCAGGGGAAATAATCAGCACCACTTTACTGAGAGGATCAGTAATAATTTACTCTCTCAGTCCGACCGGGCTATAAAATTAAATTATCACGGATCCCCACCCTCACCCCTAATTGTTTGTCCATTTTGCTATACACAGTGTTGAGTTAGGGGAAACCATTAGATTTCCTTTCATAAGATGCGGATCTCTCATTGGAACAGGTTTATTGGATTGCTTCAGCAGATATTCATAAGTTGTGTTTAAAAGTCAACTTGATGAAACTTATGTGCTAACCTCTTTGTGATTTCTTTAAATCGACTTGTTGGGTTGAGGGTTTAAAAAACCCTAATTGTCCCTGAACAGTAGCGAGACGGAATTAGAAATAAGGTTGAAAGCCTATTTCCACATGCCAGGTGAAGGGCCTGTCGTAACTCTAATAAACTCTAATTATCCTGTAATTCCATAACAACAGCGGGCAAAATATATCACTCATATCATGACCAGGTTGAGATCTGGTCGATATTTACTGTCCCTCACAATGAAGACCTTCACCCGTTTTTCATAATGTAGTCTTAATTTGTGCAACATTTTGCTTGTGAAACCATTCTCAATTGGCGTAAGTGCGACTTCATCAGATGGCAATTCTCCAGTGATCCAATCGACAAACACCATGTCATTTGTATCAGAAAATCACTATTGACCCATTTGCCCTTTATCTAACACAACGAGAAAACATACCCTTTTTCTGAATATGTACACCCTAAAATCAGTTGGGTTAAAAATCAACCCAAATCAACGGGGTTGAGTGAATATGAACCCAGTTGGGTTCATATTCACGCAACCCAGTTGATTGGGGCTAATTGTTTAACCCATTTCATTTTAGAATTTAAAAAATATATTTTTTTTTGCTTCCAAAACATATCTAGTTCCAATTAAGGTTCCCCAGCTGTGCTTTCAGACGTGGGAGTTCCAAAAAAGATCAAAAAGCTTATATTAAGTTGGTCCCCGTCATGCTTAGTGAATTTTACGAGACGTTGGGTAAAGGGTTGTCTGCAGCTCAGTGATAGCGACATTCACTGTATTGTCTTTCAATGTTGGGCTATAAACGAACAATACGTAGTGGTTGTGTTAGAATTCTATGTATTGACGTATCACCGTTGATGCATTATCGAAGTTTACGTCGTAACCAAAGCGTTAAATGATCACTGGCCAAGGCGCGATATCATCTTCCCAAAAGAACCGCGAAGGTGGCTTTCTAATTCTTCCCATGTAAGGATGTTTCACTTGACCGTAGGTGGACACACCATGTGTCTGCTATTCTGGTGGTGTTTGACATATTTCTGTCCCCGTTCCATTATGGCATTATGAAAGGCAGTGGGGCTCACCAATTGCTGACATTTTGAGCGGAGGCGACGGAAAAGTCAGAATAATTTATCTGTTAAAGTTGTTTTATTAAATGTATTTATTGTGTTTCTATAATGTGATAGATTTATTGCCTGTCTACTGTTCTTTGTTGACCAAACTTGAATAAATGTAAAAAGACATGAAATATGATGAAGTGTTGTTTTTATTCAGTGAGTGTCGAATAGAACCATTGGCGACTGTAACATTTAGGCAAATGCGTGACCCCTGAACAAAGAGTTGATTATTATCTGCATAAAACACTCTTCCATACTACAAATACCACAGCACACAACACATGGGATGAATGCAAAAAGTTCCCATCTTCTCAATCTCGCCAAACGTAATACATTCACACCAAAAATCAATTATGATCCAATAAAACTAAAAATCGCCGCTCATTGATTGCACGAGAGCTCGCTAAGTTTTTTCTATGTTTACGGCTCGAGTATCATATGTTACCCTCTGACGTCACCGCGTGAAATATTTGAAATGACGTTTCCCGTTTCGGGGTGACTTGCAAACACCTCCTTTTTCTATATTTTTCACGCGTGATGCAGACATCAGAATGAAGTGATGTTTTAATTACAAATAAGTTCATGATTTGAAGTAAGATGAAGTGATCTCGATCTTTATTATTTATGGGTTATTTATCCAGTAACGTCGTGAGGTGCACGAGAGGTTTATTTACTAAACTTGTTCTTAGTAAAAGTTTCCCCGTTCATTTCGCGGTGTGGGTTTTGGGCTGTGGATTGAGTCTTATTGAAACATATACGTTACTGTGATGAATTGACGGTAACATGATCTGAGGTTTGCGGCTCGGAGCTTATGGTCAACCGAGATGCGTTTCGGTTGAACACAAACTCCGAGCCGCAAACCTCTGACCATGTTATCGTCAATTCAACACAATAATGTTCCAATCAGATTAAAATCCTCGAATTATGATTGGATGAGAGCTCCCGTAGTTTCTACTATATGCGCGGCTCCAGTAGCAGCGTATGTTATCGTCTGACCTCACCACGCTAAAGGTTTGAAATGACGTTGCCTATTTTGCAATTATTCCATTTACAAATCTGCTTACTATTCAAAATAAGACGGTTTGACCTTAACCTTTATCTGTTTATTGATTATTTGCCCCGTAACGTCGCGTGGTAGGCAATATGTTTATTTACTAAACTTATTATAATTAAAACTTGCCTAGTTGTTTTCACAATATGGATTTTGGCTTTGGGTAGGGTCTTATTAGAACATCTACGTTATTATGATGAAATGACGGTAACATGATTTGAGGTTTGCGGTGCGGATCTTTTGTTCGCGTCTCGGTTGAACATAAGCTCCGTGCCACAAACCCCAGGCCACCTACCGTCCCTTCATAACAACAATTTATAATTTATCTGTCAGTGGCCAGTACTAATCACAAGAAATAAGATTATGAATTTTCAAGCTTTTGCCTAAAAGACGTAGCTGGTGAAACCTCACTGGGACGAGTTGGTAAAACTCGCCCCAATGAGTGGTAATCAACTATGTGAGGGAGTAAAATAAGAGGTTTTTGTAACTGAAAAAATTGTTTAGGCAAGCGTCGGTTTCTTGTCGTTTTAAATAAAGGCTTAAATGTAACCAATTCATCGACGGTTCGATCCTGGCCTATGTCAGCTGCTCTGTGTCCTTTGACAAGACACTTAATCCAGATTGCGTGCACGAGGAACAGTTTCGCTGTGTTTTAATTAGTACTGCGGGGGCGCGGTGGCGTTGCGTTAACCGGGTCTCGCCAGATCACCGAAGTTAAGCAACGTCGAGCCCTGTTAGTCCTCGGATGGGTGACCGTCTTAACGATCGATTCGCGCTGTGTTCTTGGGCAAGGTAAGTGGGCAAGGCACTTAACATCCACATGGAGGCACGATGACGCTGGGTAATAAGGCGTACTGCACATTGGTGGTGCGCATGTCTTTAACCAATCTAACCCTGCCTCTACTGCAGTGCTGAGTTACGATGTTTGGGAGCTGACAGCTGCTCGTCGTTGCTCGGTGGTTCTCTCAGGGTACTCCGGCTTCCTCCACCAGTAAAACTGTTTCTCCTAGCTGTTTTTGCAAATCTGCCCAAATTTGTACTTATATTTTTACTAATAGTAATAGCCATCAAATGGTTAGGCGTGAATAGACACCAGCCGACGAGAAACAGCGATACGAATTTTAACAAACACGCCCATTAGAAAAAATAACGAAGGTAATTTAGACTGGTTCCAAAAAGGTTGTTTTGAATTTCTGTCGATCCATTTGATCAGTACAGCTTCAAACAAAACAAACGGGCTCTTCACCTTTGGGTTTAACATTTGTTTATTTAAATGAACTTTAAAGCACGGATGTGTAATAAACACAGAACGCGATTTCTGTTTGAATCGGTGGGTGTTGTACATAACTCGCTGGAATGGCGTAGTCATATTTCGCTCGAGCCTACTCCTCACACGAAATATGACCACGCCATTCCAACGGGGTTAAGTAAAACACCCATCGATTCAAACACACATCGCGTTCTGTCTTTCTGTCTCTCCCAGTAACGAAAATTATCAGCCATGAGGTGTTAGGATTCACGTTTCGCGCAAGAATACAAGATAGTAACCTGGCTTTACTTGCGGCATGTTTCTGATAGATCGTGCTTTATCATTTCCTAAGTATGAGTTTAATGGCCGGAAATGGGTCAGATCATGTGAGTTACACACATTATTACATCAGTCAGTTGATCTAGGTCGTCGGATTTCGCCCAGTCGACGTCATGTTTGCTCCGGTTAATGTTGTCTCGTCAACAAGACTGAATATGTCAACCCATATGAACTGGTGGACGTGACAACAGTTACTTATTCCAAGTTCCGTATTCGACAATCGCTATCAACCGATTTTATCGGTTTATAGCGAATGTAGAATAAGAAACTGGGAATAAGTAACAGAGAGAGAGAGAGAGAGAGAGAGAGAGAGAGAGAGAGAGAGAGAGAGAGAGACTGTGTACCAAATACACATAATTTCAAACTCTCACTTCCACACGATGTACTCTTTGTAGTCTATGTATTATTCTTTTAACCCTTTACCAAACGTAAACGGCCAAAACCAGCCAGCGCTATTCTCAAAAATCGCCAATTAAATTTAATTATTTTTTTCATTTCTTGTCTCATAAACATAGGTTTTGACCCCTCGTTGGAACGAGCTCGTTCCAACGAGGGGTCATAACCTATGTTTTTGAGACAAAAAATGAAAAAAAAAAAGTTATTCAAGAATTATTTTTGCAAGTATCGTCTACTTTTCAGGTTAGGTTTATAGCGAATGTAGAATGTCAGACAATCGGTTTATAGCGAATGTAGAATGAGAAACCGGGAATAAGTGACGGTCGTCACGTCTTATTAACTGACTGCTGTAATAATTTATTTACTTTATAACAATGAACGTTTAAAACTTGAATATGACATCTAAAATCTAAACAAGAAGAAAGTATGGTTGTCTGACCGATGTGTTCAGCGTCAAGGCACTCGAGGATTAACATCAGGCTTTTAAAATTGAAGCTTTGAAAATCTCCGAACGGCAATGACGTCACGAGGGGATCATTTGCGACAGGAGTGGTACAGGTTTGGAAAAGCCGAGACTCTCGTTTTCCGGAGAGACAGAATTGATTGGAAAACTACTATAGAATAGTGGGGATATCCGTGGTAGTCATATAATAAAATTGGTATCAAATTTAATAGAATAAGTAAGTTCGAGCCTTCGCATCGTATCCATCGCATCAAGCGAAACCAGTTGGACAATTTCTACACTCAATGGTATATCTTCCATAGGAGCCCTCTCCAAGTTTCAAGTGAGTCTAAATATACGTTTCATTATATTTACGACAAGCTTTCTCCATAAATATATCATCGTGGCAAACTTCGTTACATATTTACTGAGCATCAATAAAAAGTCACGGCTCGTTTGACAACAAGAAGCTTTGCATTTACGATAATAATTTCATTCATGATTAACTTACTGGGTGTCATGCCAGTTGATCCGATAATGTGTGGTCAGTATAACCGGATTATAGGCTCGAAATGATAACCCCGTGCTGCTGGATTGCATTAAGTGGACAACACCGAAGTACACAACACAATACATAGATCTCAGACTTTTTAAAACCCTTTACCCAACGCAGACGATATCAAAATTTATTATTTTAAATATCATTTTTTCAAATTTTTCAAAAAATTTCAACAAAACCATATCATGTGACCCCTCGTTGGAACGAGCTCGTTCCAACGAGGGGTCACATGATATGGTTTTGTTGAAATTGTTTGAAAAATAATATTTTTTCAACTGCTGAATTTGCATATTACGCGGGCGGATGCGGCCGATTCGTTAGGTAAAGGGTTAAAAGAAATTTATACCTGTGCCTGATAAATGCCAAGCAAACGTTTCTATTACTTACGGAATAAAACGGTTGAGTGACACGCATTGTCCTCACGCTCGGAGTGTGGTTGTCAGAATGTTGTTACGTCAGTTTCTGCCAGATGGCAAGAGAAATGGACTATTCCCGTCAAACAATCCTAAAACTATTATGGGAACAATGCAGAGGTGAACGGCAGACATCGTCCTGTACACCACACGGCTACGTCATGTCAACAGAACTGTCATATTGTCTTTTACGTATCTCAAGATAGCTTCCGGTCGTCGACGAAAAGAGCACCAGCCATTGTCAGACAATCAGGGTATATCTGAATTAACTGTTCGTCGCCGTTTGCGCGAACGTGAGCGTCGTAATCGGATGCCACAAAATGTGCAGCAGAGGGCATACTTTATTTCCTAGCAAGTCATCGGTTTTCACTGCATATTGACATGCATGTCGTACGACGTAGATGTGAACGCTATAAAACAGCTACGTAAGAGAAACCCAACCCAACGCAAGAAAACCGAAAGTTGAATGGTGTGGAAAACCATTTCAGAGAGGCACAGGACGCGACATATCGTGGCAGTAATGAGTCTAACCGCTCGTAGTAATGCGAACTAGATAAGCAGCCGACCATTCTACCTTCTGTCTAAGCCCACGTAGACGTCACTCTGAACCAGCACGACAACGTCAGACTTTACTCCGTAAGACTGTCGTCTGGTGTTCTAGAAGAATATAGCATGAATGTATTGCTGTGGTACGTGTTTTCACCAGATCTGAGCACAATGAGACCGACTGGGATGTCATGTATACAACCGAAGGCAAAGTATACAGATTCGTTAGCAGCTGATACAGTCACTCACAGCAAAATCGATAGCTATATCTGAAATCAGGACTCAACGCCTAATTCGATACACGCAACGTCATTGTCAAGCAACGTAGGAAGAAATCAGGAGACATACACGTGCGACTTTTCTTTTTGACAGATGCAATTTTGAGGGGAGGGGGGGGGTGGTCAGTACCCCAGCACACATGGACTGGACTTTTTAAAGGTTGTGTTTGATGACATATACCCAATACACAGTGCAGTCACCGTGAACTGGTCCAACTAATCCATGCGTGAGCAGTGCTGTCCACGCATATGTTTACCAGGTAATACAAATCATCAGCAAAATTTAATTTAATGAAGCACCGGGTTGTACCCGGTGCTTCATTAATTCAATTTTTGATGATTATTCCTATAATTAGTGTTTGGAATCTTATATTATTGCGTCCGTGAAAATATTGCCCACCTATGGAAACTAACCAGTCCACGGCCGTCGTATAGTAACACCTTCATCTTAACCTTAAGCTATTTATAGTTAATGTTTGGCGAGTAAACTCTTTGCCTACCACGAATGGGAAGAAAAGAGAAAAATGCAAAACAAGAACACTTTTTTTAAGAACTGAACTCTTTCTGCCCAGAAAACATACCATTTGACCTACACTGCAACGAGCTCGACTGAAAACCGACAAAATAGACACATAATGAACGGCGACTGATAAAAATTACGAATGGTTAATAGTAGTCGTAAATTCATCGAGCGGTCAAAAAATCTTTTCGCAGAATTGACGACCACTAGTCCGTTTGTGTTTCGCAATTTTCGCGTTTTGCACGGCGACAAATGATCTGATTGCCAGCAAGAGATGGACATTTAGGCCACGTGGCGATTTCAGTTTTAGGATATAATCCTAGAGCGAACCTCCACATTAAATGGCAGAGAAACGCTCTCAACCTTTTTTGAAATATGATATGTCCGCGTGTTTTAATGAGAAATCGTAATCGTAACTTCGGATAAGGAAAAACGACAGCGGATAGGAAGAACTCAAATTCCAGTGACGTAATATACCATTCGTAATTCTCATCAGTCGTCGTTCATTTTGCGAAAGGTCTCTAATAATAAAGTTTATGTGACAATTTTAGATAGCGTTGGCTTTGAAGTCAAGTCATTAGTTTGTGTCATTTCGGACCTACTGTTGACCTTTGAAGTAGGCGTTTTGCAAGATATCCGAGCTTCCTGTGAGCCTTTGTCATTGGGAAACAGCATGGGACAACAAGCCCATTTTCTTTCAGAAATACCCAAGAAAATTGGGCTGTTGTCCCGGTTTTTTGCAAGGCACCCGACCTTCCCGTGAGACTTTGTCATTAGAAAAGCAGCTCGGGACTATTATGAGGGTTGAAGAGTTTTAGAGCATCGAACTTTGATCACCTGGCATTCCGATGACATAAATATGAATTAGTTGGTAGCAAGAAACTGATACGATATACATAACGTCATAATAACGTTATAAATGTATAACGTCACGTGGGTGGGGGTGGGATACGTCTGTCGCTCCCTGCTATCTCACCCGGAACACACGTATGTTACACGGGCAGTGGGGGAGAAAACAAGCTCACTTCCTTTCAGAAATGCCCAAGGAAAATGGCCTGTTATCCCGGGTCTACCCACTTTCGAAGCGGCTTTGCTCCACTCCTCCATGTTATTTAGTCGTGTTTATCTCCATTTCTTCACGCGTGACTGTAGTTGAAATAGTAAGTCATCTGTTTTGTGATACCAGCAAACTGACGTTTTAAGTTCTCTAGGCATAACTAGAGCTAATAAGGCTACACTCGCGTTTAAAACCAAATGCGCACGAGGACAATCCCCAAGAAGATCCGCTAGTTGCTTAATTTCGAAGTGAATTTGCCATCCTTTTTGGAAAGCACATATCGACCATTGGGTATCCTATTTGTATTTGTGCGCACTTAATTTGCGTGGGTATTTATTGATAATACGAGAATAATTTGGGGTGACCGATTGGATATTAATAAATTATTTAATAGTGTAGTGTAATTTTATTTCACCTCAGCATTGTTCTAAATCTTTGCACAGGGAGGTGTCGAAATTCAAAACTTCAAGCGACACGTTACCCAGGATACAAGAAGGAATTTACCAATTCAATATTGTTTGACAGAGCTCATTGAGCTCTGTCAAAACAACACTGAATTAGTTAAATTCCTGCTTGCATTTTGGGAAACATTTGCTGCATGAACGTTCTATATTTTGTTAATAAATTCTCTTTTTGACCAGAAGAAATCGGATCTATGTTTGAAGATGAGAAGGATTAAAGACCCTGTGTGGTTTGGCAATATTCACGATTGTATAGCCGATGGATTGGTGTGTTATGTGCTCCAGGTACTCTTTTAAGCCCATACGCCATCCTAACAATTATTCTTTAAGCATCCTCATCCATACAGGCTATCCTGTCAAAATCTTCTGTGATAACATCGGGGGTGGGTGGGGGGGGGGGGGGGGGTGGGGGTGGACCAGTAACTGTTAACTGTGGTAGTCAAGTTTTATTTTACGAGTTAAATAACACCCCGTAACCAGGGCGCGGAATAAAGGTCATGTAAAGTGGGCAACATAGGTGCAAGCGATTGCCTAAACGTGACGTCATACTTGTAATGTGATCATGGCATAACCAAAGATGGTGAAAGAGGCATTAAACATCTATACATAAGTAAGTAAATATTCTGCCAACACTATCGCGAGGTGTTTGGAATAAAATGGGGGCACCATGTCCCTCAAATACCCATCGGCGCACCTAAAGATCCAAAATTCTACGATCTGCACGGGGAGTCAACTAATGATATTAGAGATGACATACCAGGCTTGAGACCTTCAAAACAGCTCCACGGAGGCATATTTTTCAAGATTGTTCTGAAAATATACCCCATCAACACGAGAGTGCCACCACCGTGATACCCTTCCCCAACTCAAGGCTAAAGCTGAAACGGTTAAGGAGTCTTCTTGATCGACTAATCACATGGATTAACCTTCGTTAACCGATTGATGATTTGCCCTAATAGGTAGCTGAATAACTGCCATACCGTCGATGATTTACAGCATTAACCTTTCATCCAACGTTACAGATAAAACTGGTCAGCTCTATATACAAAAATCTCCTTCAAATTTTATTATGTTTTCAATTTTTGTCTAAAAACATAGCTTATAACTCCTCATTGGAATGAGCTCATTGAGATCGTTTCAATGAGGATCATAAGCAATGCTTTTTAGACAAAAATTGAAAGGTTTTAGTAATTCAAGAATTTATTTTGTAGGTATCGCCTTCTTCCCACATTTGATAAAGGGTTAAGAATGACCATTTCCAGCTTCTCATACAATGTAATGATCATACAAGTGAACAAGTATGTCAGCACGTAACCTGCATGCTTTACTCTTTCTCACATAATTGTCTGTTTTCGTGCAAGTTTGTTCCTTTGTTAACCCGTATATAGAGGATATGGAATGTGTGTTTTTCTCATATAATATTTATGAAACGAGTCAACGAATTTTCCGTTTTGGCGAGCCCAAACGGAAAATTCGGACGAGTTTCATAAATTTTCTTTGAGAAAAACACCCATTTCATATTCTATTTATGATATGACATACACACGCACAAATTAGCCACTTTGCATGACTTGTTAACACATCACCTAACTTGAGATGCAGACGGCACTTGGAAAAAACATCCTCGTATAACTAAAATTTTTCATTTTCTGCTTCCAAAACATAGGTTATGACCCCTCACTGGAACGAGCTCGTTCCAATGAGGGGTCATAACCTATTTTTTGGAAGCAAAAAGTGAAAATATAAAAAAAAATGAATGGCGTTTTTCTTGTAGGTAAAAGATTAATACAACATAACCCACTCTAAATAGGACAGATAACGTAAATTCTCCCTATTGAAATTGTGCAAATGTGACCCAGTTGTATTTTGTTTAGCCAATCAAATTGACCAGTTTTGAAATTGACCAATGAAAGCTCCCAACTCTAATTATGCAAATTATGAAAATGTGGCCCAGTTGTATTTTGTTCAGCCAATCAGATTGTCTAGTTTTGAAATTGACCAATGAAATTTACGGAAGGCTTTATTTATCACTGATTAATATGAAAACAAAATATCAAATGTTTTAAAGTGAACAAAATGGACAAGTAATGTGATAAAATACAATAGTTCAACAATAATGATTAGTCGATCAATTACATTTTTGATCGATCAAGACGTTGATCATTATTTAATTGATTTATCAGTTCCAGCTCTATTCAAGACTTCGATTTTTGTGATATGCCTACGGCATAAAAATGATACACCCCCTCCCTCAAGAAAAAAAATGAAAAAAAGAAAACAAAAGAAACAAAGATCCAAGTATCCACTCCAAATACTAATATAAATTCCTGACAACGGGCCTGATTGTTGGGTAGATGATATTCACATCTTTAGGTGGATAAAATAAAACCTTTTTGTCCTCACGAGTCCAAAGATTTCCATATAGGTACCTGTGTTCCAGTTTTATCCCTTTACCTAACATGAAAAGCAGACGACACTTGCAAAAAAAATCTTGAATAACTAATTTTTTCATTTTTTATCTCAAAAACATAGGTTATGAGTCATAACCTATGTTTTTGAGACAAAAAATGAAAATATATTGAAAATTAATTGGCGATTTTTGAGAATAGCGCTGGCCGGTTTTGGCCGTCAAAGGGCCAACACAGAAATTACAAACAAGGTTATATCTTTGGGCACACTCATTTTCATATTTTAGGTAAAACTTCTTGATTCTGAAATTCGACTTATCTCTGAACATCACAAGTATTTTATTCGTCAAAGTAAATGACGTGCTACATAAAATCCAAACGAATGCATATCTGCAACCACACGGACAGAAGCGGGGACAAGTGGTTCCTGAATGTATGCTACCGTATTACGATGAGAGCAATAAACGTAGGTAAATTATGACGAAACTTTCTATAGCCAAGTTGCTTGGATCTGAGACAAATTGAACTTGCACCAGAATTTCGTGGTTGAAATATATATGAACAAATAATTTTTAAAACACTTACCATGTGATCATGATATGACGAGTAGTTGAAGATGAAGTGTTCCCGTCATCCCAAAAGTGCACAAAATACGACAGTTTGGATGTTTGTCGCCGTGTCATGCACCAACATATGTACTACGTCAATAAAAGTTGGTATGCTCGTGATTTAATCAAAGAAAGAGAAACGTGTGTTCTTGAATTCGTAAGAGCTGCAACAATGCAACTGTAAATTCATTACGGCACACCACTTACGTACCTCGAGCATTCATCTCAATTTTAGGCTGAAAATCAATACGTGCATGAGTTCGTTTTCAACATCATTCAACCCCAAGGTTGATTTTGTGTTGTGTTACCAGGACATAGCCCCAATGGGATATCTGAAAGTATGCACATTCTCCAATTTAATTATACATCGTCCTTTTTTCAACCAATTATCCCAACAAGCGTGCGCTCTTTCCGAAACTGTCCTGACAATGAGGACGTTTTATAGAGATAATAACGATGGAGTTCGTACTCCTGACTACCGAGCCCTGAAGGTGTTTCTCCCATACTGACTGGTCTAACGCGCAACCTTAAAAGGGTTCAGTGGCAGCTTAGCCAGGGGGCACAAGGGGCACGTGCCACTCCACTTTTTTTCCACGGATATGTTTCACAATTACACAATGAGTTAAAATGGGCGCATGCAAACATGTCAAAATACAGGCGTTCCTGTAACATTATTTGAAAATCCAAACAATATTTAGCCAAAGAATCCCACGTTTGATCGCTTCGGTCCGTTTCTTCTTCTCCAAGTATCTCCCAACCCGAAGGCTAGCCATCGCGTTGGATGTTGGTTGAAGTAGAAAAAATGGACAGGACAGGGACCACACAGCTGCATATTGATCTAAACGAGAGACTGCAGCGAGTCATGGTACATTTACCGATATACGATTGTAACCTTTTTCACACTGGGTCGAACCATGGTAGCATTGTAGATTTGTGCCCCTCCACTTCTATCGAGCTTCCGCCGCCTATGAAAGGGTTGGAATTCAGGTATGTAGCAAGAATTCGTTCAGGGTGAATAATAATTTGGACTTTATGGACCTCTGATGGCCGAAGGTCACCCGCGACTGCTGCGTGCAAAAGCTGGTGGAGAGCATGAGAGCGCTATCCCTTTCTATGGAATGGGTCCTGGGAGATTATTCAAGTTCAAGCCCACGAATGTGAACCTGTGACCCCAACGCTTTTTATTCAGTTATTACTAGGAAGCATGATGCGACCTGGTTTTTATTTTAACTCCGCAAAGTAGAGAGTGTTTAAATTTATTGGTCCTCAAGTTTAATTATAAGGAATGATCGTTCAATTCTGTCTATTTCTTGAGTTATGACCCCCCCCCCCCCCAAAAAAAAAAAACAAAAAAAAAAAACAAAAAAACAAAACAAAGGCCAAACTCTTTAAATGCACTATGTTTGGCCTTTGTTTTTTGAGTTCATAACTCTAGAAATAGACAGAAACAAACGATCATTCCTTATAATTAAACTTGAGGACCAATAAATTTAAACACTCTCTACTTTGCGGAGTTAAAATAAAAACCAGGTCGCATCATGCTTCCTAGTAATAACTGAATAAAAAGGCATAGTTTTCTAAAATTATGTTTGAAATAACGATACATTTCTCTGAAACATGTTCTGTGTCATTAAAAAAACTATTGACCAATGAATTGTGTAAGTTAACACTAACGTCATTGGCGACGCCCACACAAAACTTCAATCTCCTTTTCCACTTGACGGTAGGGTGCTGTCATTCAAAGCAACACTGAATTAAATTAAATTTAATTCTGATTTTGACCATTTCCTGAGAAACTGAAAACACAGTTTGTAAATGTGGAGTTCGATATAAACCCAGATGACATGAAGTTGGTTGAACTTCGTCTCAGAAAGAGTTCATTCAGTCTATTTGGAAATTGGAAAGTTTTGTTGGCGTGAGTTTCATTTGTGGATTATTATGACCGGCCGTTGTTTACGTTTGATTTCGGTGAAACGATTAACGCAGACGATCACCTATTGCATATAAACAAATTGAACATGGAATAAAAAGCATGATAAGGATTTCATTGTTTATTAAATTTTATTTTGAAAATCTTTTTAATATGATGAGATAAATATTAATTACTTTTCATGTTGAAACAATATGAGCGTACAGGGTTTCTTCTTCATTCACTGTGCAACGTAAATTTTAAGACAAACATTGGGGGTGTGATTTAGGGCGGGCCTAATTTTCGGTTCATTGTGTTAAGAAACAAAGACAGAAAGAAATACTTTAGCCAATCATTTTGCCTGAAAATGATCTAACGCACTGCTTGACTTCAGTTATTCTGAACTCTATCATGATGTGATCGACTGCCTATATAACGCTCATGGCGATATGTTGCTACTTATGTCAACCCCTGCACAGGAAATATTATCTTATACGTGAGAGATACTAATTCCTACGTAAGAGATACAAACTCCTACGTAAGAGATACTAACTCCTACGTAGGACTCTTGCGTAAGACATACTAACTCTTACGTAGGACATACTGACTCCTACGTAAGAGATACTAACTCCTACCAGTGGCATAGGGGATTGGCCCGCAGGGGGGGGGGGGGCGTCTAGAAGAGGGGCCCCCGTCTTGAAGGACGTCCCAACTCTGGAGGAAAGTGGGAAAGAGAGAGAGAGAGAGAGAGAGAGAGAGAGAGAGGGAGGGAGAGAGAGAGAGAGAGAGAGAGAGAGAGAGAGAGAGAGAGAGAGAGAGAGAGAGAGAGAGAGAGAGAGCGAGACTGTGTACCAAATACACATAATTTCAAGCTCTCACTTCCATACGACGTACCATTTGTAGTCTATGTATTATTCTTTTAACCCTTTACCTAACGTAACGACCAAAACCGGCCAGCGCTATTCTCAAAAATCGCCAATTAATTTTCATTATTTTTTTCATTTCTTGTCTCAAAAACATAAGTTATGACCCCCTCGTTGGAACGAGCTCATCGAGCTCGTTCCAACAAGGGGTCATAACCTATGTTTTTGAGACAAAAAATGAAAAAAATAGTTATTCAATAATTATTTTTGCAAGTGTCGTCTGCTTTTCAGGTTAGGTAAAGGGTTAAGTGAACGCTACATCATTGTAACTTATAGGGGTGAGAAATGAACAATATACATACATGGTGCCTCTCAAGTCACACATGTTGGGCGTGCACGTGTGTATCGTTGGATGGTGGGGGTGACACTTAAAACATGTAATGAAAAAATCTACAGAGTCGTACTTTTAGAATCGATCCTATAGGCTATACCTTCATTTAATTTATGGCGTATGTACTACGTGAAATCCTGTATGTTGTGCACGGAAACAACACTAAATTTGTTCCATTTTTAAAGACAACCACCATTAAGAAAGGGCCTCCGTCTCTATCTCGCGGGGCGGGGTTGGGGGGCACAAGATTTTCCGCTACGCCACAGACTCCTACGCAAGACATACTAACTTTTACGTAGGGGATACCAACTCTTACGCGAAGGAGATAAAACAATTTCTCATGTGACACTAATACGCTTCCATAGGAATCGATGGACAGCGATTAAGAGAAAATTCATTGTTTTTATTTTCATCTTTACTATAATTATTTTCTCAAATTGCGCTCAGAAGAATTCTAGCTATGAACAACTTCGCGCATCTACACCAAGGGAAATAAAACATGTTGCTCCTAGTGGGTTTGTTGAGATTATGCTGTAAGAAAGGTTCGATAAACGTCATAATAAAATGTAATATTACCATAAAACGAGTGATAGAATTCGTTGCTGCATTCGTCTTGAAGGTTATCATGTTTTATTAACTGTCTTTGAGGGATTACTTATTATTAGTCCTCACGCCCGTTCAACATATATCATGGCTTTGTACAAATCTGTTACAAGCAGCTAATTTTGTACACGTGCACGTTATCATAAGTGCATACAAAAATGTGGGTATAATATAATGGACATAACAAGTAAACTGTTTGAGTGCTGGAAGCCCATATTTGGGCTTTACTCTGAGGCGCCCGTAGAGCTGCCTAAAGACTTCCCACAGCACAGTCGCCGTGGACTGGTCGCAATCCACACGTTGGTAGTGATGTCCACGCATACGTTTACCAGGTAATAAAAATCATTATCAGCAAAATTTTAATTAATGAATCCGGTACTTCATTAATTAAATGTTTGATGATTATTCCCACAATTAGCGTTTGGAATCTAATATTATTGCGCCTATGGAAATATTGCTCACCCGTGGAAAGTGACCAGTGCATGGCAGCTGAACTGTATTCTGTGGCTGTGCATCTGATTATCTATGAAGTTAAGTTATTAGGTCTGTATGCATTTGTCTTGTTATAATTTGTGGGAGAGTGCCAATAGGCACTCTCCCATAAATTACAACAAGGCGAAGACATGTGAACAATTTTTAAGACTAAAATAATTCAGTACTTTACCAGTTAACAATCTGCAGCCCTTTGCTTGTCATTTTGAAAATTCCGCTGGAATAATTTCGGAAGAATGCATCACTTAATTCTACATCCAGACCTCACGGACGTTTGTGGCTACATAGTCATGGTTCGGGGTGTGTGTCCAGAAAATTTACAACTGTACACCCCCACTCTATCTCACCACACCTTAAGTGAGAATTGTCCCACTGCCACCTGTTAATTTCAATCACTGAAGCATCGACATGCACCATCTTCCGTTGTGTTTGAAATATATTACCTTTAGTTTCTAGAGTGTTGGAAATCGTCTCTTGGGTACACCAAGGTGCCATCTGTAATGTTTTATACAGCTTTTATTTGGAAAATAATTTTTCGCATTATAAGCTGTTGTTTAGTGAAAAATAATTGTCTTCTGGGCACCAACCACAACTGTTAGTGTATTGGAGGAACTAATATTGTTCTGTAGCACAGTTAACCGAGTTGTAGAGGGTGGACTGTTTTCTCCGTATTGTTGTTTATGGTGTGTTATATATATATATGCGATATCAAGCTGAATGAATTCACCCTGACCGTCGCTTTATCCTGGCACAGACGCTTTTTTCTGGCAGTTTGCTTTTTTGCGCAAACAGTGGAAGTTAATGATTTTTTCGCGTTTAGTATAATATCCATTAAGTGTTTTAAAAACTGAAGGACGCATAGTGTACACAAGACGAAAACATGGTTTGACCCACATTGTTGCAGGCATGACTGGCTTTAGAAACTCTGCTATCTCATTCCTAATAATAAAATAATATTTCACAAGGACAATTGATAGCCAAATTTTCTTCAGATATCCAATAACAAAGCCAGTAATGCAAAACACTTCAAGATTCAACAGCGGGGATGCGCGCAGGAAAATGCCAGCACTGTCGGTTTTTATTTTAAAGAAGGGCTCAACGATGTGCTGTTTATGTTTGTCACGTGACACCCCTTATCAATATGACCAGGCAGCGATTTCGCAATTCTGGGAAATTCAAACAAGTGTCATAATACTTTGTAAGTAATACGCAAACTGTGCAGTTTTCATATGATGGGCCTGTAATTTGAAGGCGATTGGTCTCATACTTTTAAAATGCATTTTATATCGGTGCTTTGTCACCCGAACACAACAGCCTTCATTTTGTTGCTTTCATTTTCTTGAAAAATTTGTTTAGGTTTATTTGAATTTTTTTTTATGTATTTCCTCATTTAGGATTTTCATAGTAAATTTGTTTGTCGTTAAGTATATAGCACCTGAACATATGAGACTGAGTCTGTGCAGTCTAGAAGTAAAATATGTAGAGAACTTTTGAAGTCAAATTTAAAATCTGAAGAAAGCTATCTGAATCTAATTTTTGAGAGATTCGGACACACAAAAAACATTAGCTGCTCCTTTATGTTTGGGTAAAAGAACGAAGGAGAGGAGTAACAAAAGCCAGCAACAACCATTTGTGCGGTGTATACTGTCTGGACAAAGAGAGATAGCTAGCATTTCGAACTTGGAAGGAAAGGTACGATCATTCGAGGGTACCCACACATCATATGCCATAGTGGCTTGGTAGGAATATACAGTACGTGGAGAGTGGATTGTAACTAAATCACCCGCGGAGTGGAGTTATCACCCAGGCTATAACTTTCAAATTTTGTACATATCGACAAAAAACACAAGCAATGTTTCAGTCAATGGACCTCTGGGTTTAACCCAGAGGTCCATTGGCTGAAACTTTGCAGGTGCTGGTTATGCTTTGCAACAAATGTGCAATTATTCCTCGGGTGGAATCTCCACTCTGCGGGTGATTTAGTGATAATACACTCTCCACGTACTGTAATATATAGAGGATATCTAGTGTTTTTGAGTGGATATCGAAAATTATCTCATGAGTGACCGAGACAAATGTTTATTTTTCACGAGCGCTTGCGCGAGCGAAAATTTCGATTTGTCTCGGTCACAAGTGAGATAATTTTTAGTATCCACTCAAAAACACTAAATTTTCTTTTTATTATACGCTTTTTATAAGAATTTGATAATTCCTCTCGTTTCAATCTTGAATTGATGCATGAAAGTAAACAGCGCATTGAATCATTGAAACGCGGAAGTGATTTGATGGATACTCGGAACAGATAGAGTTTTGCAATCTGATTCAGCTGGCGGGTTTCTGGTCTAAACATGACCTGAAAGTCCGTAATATAAGCTTTTGCTTTGGTACGTCCTTTGAAAGTCCGTTCTATGAGTTTTTGGTTTGGTACGTCCTTTCAAAGGACTTACCAAACCCAAAACTTATTTAAGTTATATTACGGGCTTTCAGGCCATGTTTGGACTAGCGGGTTTCATGCATCAATTCAAGGTGAATACGTGATGAATTATTGTTGGAAATGATCGGTATCCACTAAAAAACACTAGATTTACTTTTTTCATTATTCGTTTTTAGAACAAATTGATCATTTCCAATGATAATTGGACTCGTATTCACCTTGAAGTGATGCTTTGAAAGGCACCATTTTGATTGATACCATGGAAGTGAAAATTTCTATATCCTCACAGTGGGGGATACGATTTCTATCTTTCTGCAATTTCTTCGATAATCTATCGTTCAGCGTATAATAAATATACAAAGCCTTTTGGGGGACTTCCGCATTTCTGCATTGAGAAACGTGAACATATACAGTTAAAACTAGAAGCCCTGTCATGAAATGCGCACAAATAGCACGTCGATTTGCGCGTTAATCTACGCGTAAAGACCATAGTAAGGCTATCAAATTCTGTACATATGGCCTGTGCACAAGCAATGTTTCAGCCAATGGACCTTCGGGTAACCCGGAGGTCCATTGGCAGAAACATTGCCTGTGTTTGCTATGAGTAACCAGGAGAACCTGCCGTGCTTTGGATGCCATTCGATATGGCAATTGTGCGCAATTCCTACGCGCAATTAAGCCTAGATAAGCGCACAGTTCGTGACATGACTTTTAGTTTTAACTGTATAGCTCCATATTTAACAGCGAAAACGTCGGGGAAGGGGGCGGGCACGCGCACATGGTAGATTACACTCAAAATAGGTTAGAGTCATTGAAGATCCTACCATCATGTCTTCATTCCTTTCGGTTGCTGTTGTAATATTGATTTTCGAAAGATCAAGATCGACAAAGATGACGAGTATGTCATTAACCCTTTACCTAACATGAAAAGCAGACGACACTTGCGGGGGCGCGGTGGCTCAGTTGGTAGAGGTGCAGGCTGCAAGCCGAGAGGTCCTCGGTTCGAATCCCACCTGCGGCAACCGCGTTGTGTCCTTGGGCAAGACACTTCACCCCAATTGCCTACATGGGGGCACGATGACGCTGTGTACTGAGGCGTACTGCACGTCGATGGTGCGCATGTCTTCAACCAATCTAACCCTGCCTGTGCTGCGGTGCAGAGTTCAGAGTTACGATGTTGGAGAGCTGACAGCTGCTCGTCGTTGCTCGGTGGTTCTCTCCGGGTACTCCGGCTTCCTCCACCCGTAAAACTGTCACGTCACGATTAGCCATTGTGCATAAATATGTGACCTTAAACATCAATAAATAAATAAATAAATAAATAGACGACACTTGCAAAAATAATTCTTGAATAACTAATTGTTTTCATTTTTTGTCTCAAAAACATAGGTTATGACCCCTCGTTGGAACGAGCTCGACGAGCTCGTTCCAACGAGGGGTCATAACCTATGTTTTTGAGACAAAAAATGAAAAAAATAATGAAAATTAATTGGCGATTTTTGAGAATAGCGCTGGCCGGTTTTGGCAGTTACGTTAGGTAAAGGGTTAAGTTACAGAGCTTTGCCACCTGCGGACAAAGTTTTACGGTCATAAGAAAGAATTTCGCGCGGAAGCGATACCCGCGTCCTCCTACGATAAGTATAGTTTATTTATTTGATATGATTTTCTTTCCTAGAATTGCCTTAGAACTCGGCTGATATGACATCATTCCACGCCGATTGTTCAAAGTCAGATTTCTTCCCCTTGATTCGCTACTCGGCGCAGCCATTGTGTTCACATTTACAGCGAAAGCTTTCATCGTTATTCGTCGAAAACAATCAAGCAATAAAATTGGCATTACCAGGCAAAAGGGAGTAGTTTTTGTATGGCGCGGAATGATTAGGTACATGAAGAGAAAAGGGAAGAGAGTTATACACAAAATTCAAAGCAAACTAAGATTCAGAGTCGTAAGCAGAGATTCATCGAAGTTTCATCTTCTAGTTCAACAATTCCAATGTCGCACACTGGGGAAGCCGTGACGTTCGGATTGCTGAACTAGAAGAAGAAACTTCAGACTTTACTACAAAAAGATGAGAAACAATAACACTGTGAGAAAACTGTAAAATTTTATAATTATTTGTTTTGGTTTAATAAATAAAGAGGTTATTACTTGTTTAGTGTCATATAGGACTAGATATCAGCCCTTGGTAACTTCACATCAGCCTTCAACCGATATTTTCAACCTTTGGTCTCAGGATGATATGAAGTTACCTCGGGCTGATATCTTCGACTTTTGGTCTCACGATGATGTGAAGTTTCCTCGGGCTGATATCTCGGCCGATATGAAATTAACCAAGTAATTACCTCTAATTATTAAAGATAATAACACTTTTTGAGTGATGTACAGATTTTGACTTACCCGTCATTGATACAAATAAGGTTTATGTCTTTTGACATACTGCGTGAAAGACACCCCCGGTGTTTGTAGGTAACTGCTGAGTTGTTGGCCATCTCTGTTTAACCATTTACCCAACGAATCGACCACATCCGCCGGTGTAATATGCAAATTCAACAGCTGAAAAAATATTATTTTTCTAAATATTTCAACAAAACCATATCATGTGACCCCTCTTTGGAACGAGCTCGTCGAGCTCGTTCCAATGAGGGGGTCACATGATATGGTTTTGTTTAAATTTTTTGAATAACTAAAAAAATGATATTTAAAATAATAAATTGCGTTTGGTAAAGGGTTATGCGTGATCAAATAATGTTATAGAATTTTAAATTATTCCGACCAGCAGCACAACGATAGTGTCGGTGGGTATTTTTTGCAGAAAAGATAACAGGCTCTACCCTAGAATGTTTTGTTTGTTTAATTGTGGTTTGATAAATTAGTGTGCACCGAAATAGCTGGGTGTACAAAAGTTAGTTTAGTGGAAAATTAATGGTTTCACGGTGCTAAATATTTTCCTATAGGCAACCATTATAACCTTAGTGTGAAAAAAATGATCTCATCATTTTAATTAGGGCATTCAAATATCTTTGTCAAGTAAATCCCTTCAGACAACTGTTTCATCCCTCAAAACTGGGGAGCATGCAACAATTAAATGAGAAAATAAATGACAAGAAGGAAACTACCAATCACGGGCCTATTTTTTCGGGGAATTTCCAATAAAACACAACAATAGTCAATTGTATTATTAGGCCCCAAAATTCATCAAATCACCCCTCTTTTTTCTCTGCAATATTCAGCAATGATGCAAGATTTCAGTACAATGCCTCATTCATTTTTAAATTCAATATTGTTTTCTCAAGGCTGCTTAGTATCGAAGGAGACATCATTTCCGAGTGCAACTTTTCAAGGCGGGTAACTCTGTTTCAGATATTTAGTACAGTGATACCTACAGTACATGGAGAGTGTATTATCACTAAATCACCCGCAGAGGGGAGATTCCACCCAAGCAATAATTGCAAATTTGTTGCAAAGCATAACCAGCACAAGCAAAGTTTCGGCCAATGGACCTCCGGGTTAAACCCGGAGGTCCATTGGCTGAAACATTGCTTGTGTTTTTTGTCGATATGTACAAAATTTGAAAGTTATAGCTTGGGTGATATGTCCACTCCGCGGGTGATTTAGTTACAATCCACCCTCCACGTACCGTATAATAAACCCCAACTCTGCCAAAGCACATTTGATCTATTTTATGTGATAAAAGAATCATTTCTGCTTTAAAATTCAACTTTTGGTTCCTACTGTCTCAAAAACATAGAAAATATGTTCTTTTAAAAGAAAAGTGTCCAAACTGTGGGAAATAGACCCAAGAAAATGGTATTGCCCCAGTAGATTGTTCTACTCTGAAAACCAGTGTGTAAGTTGGGATGGGTTGAAGCTCACAACTTCAGCAGAAAAATTCTAACAGCAGCATAAAACTAAAAAACTGCATAAGTACACAATACTCTTTGAAAAAAGCACATTATATAAAAATGTGTCAAGAATAATAGTCTTCCACCGCCTCCATCTCCAATTTGTTTTTGAAAAATCGGGATTGAGGCTATAAAATTCATAAATATCATTAGACACCCCCATGTTATCATAACATTTAATGTAAAAAAAATTCCACTCATTAACATGGTAAAAGTATAGACCTTAATTAGGCCCCCGGGGTGCCACGTTTCATCACAAACTTTTATATAATTCATCATTTGAACGATATTGATAAGATAAGACGTCTTGTCATATTAAATGTCTTAGTTGTGACAGTTTTTGAATCACATCCGGGCTTCTAAAAAGATTTTACATTGCTTTTTGATGAATATTTTCAGTTTTAGTGGAAAAAGCCTCAATTTTTCTCAGGAAAGGAACCTAGGATCATTGGTATGACACTGACAAAACCCCAAAACGCAGTTTATTTTCCAACAGTATGAAAAGGGGGGTGGGGTGGGGGCAGATGTCTGAGCGTCGGATGTTAATTACTGAAAATATAAAAATGTAAACAATAGCATAGCAAGGGTTCGAACCGACGCCGGGAGAGTTTCCTTCGGTACCAATCGCCTTGCGAAACTATAGTTTCGGAAGGCGGTTTGTGCCGAAGGACACTCTCTCGGCGTGGGTTCGAATCCCCGCTTTGCCATTATAAACAAAACAGCGTCCTTGATTCTATTGCACGCAGAAATTTGATAGAGAAGTTCTCACTGATTTTCTTGCAGTGCAGTATGTAGAACTGATGCAGTTACTTGATGGATAACTTGAACATGTAAAACCAAGTGAATGAAAAACAAAGAAGCACTTTGTGAGATGGAAAGACAGACAAACAGACAGATGGACACTCATAACATGTAATCTCACAATTTGGAAATAGAAATAAGAGAGAATAATTGACTGCCATACAATGAAAAAAGAAAAGCCAGAACAAGGCTGCCGGACAGAAAGACACGGTGGACTATGAGTGTTGCAGTCTTAAAGCAAATCAGATGGAACAAAAAGTTTAAGCTATTAACACTTACGCTGTCGAAAGCGACTATAGTCACCCATTTTATGATGGTTATCTGTACGCTCTGGTGCAGATCAAACCTACCATCTGATTACTTGCTGGAAAGGGCTCAGAGAGATAGAATTTCAAGTATGGCATGCATTTTATTGAACTTCCTCGCATACAGGTGTACATAGAAGTCCTCCATATATGGTTAAAGTGAGCGTGGCAGTAAAAGCGTTATCATCAGTCTAAAACAACTTGCCAAATGTTTTTCATGAGCTGAGTGATCCAGTATGGGGTGGGGTGGGAACTTGGATCTGAGATTGAACATCTTTCACAGTTGTTACTGCAAGTTTGTGCTGTATTTAAAAAAACATCCTCCCAAATATGTTCCAAAATGCTCTTTGGATAAAGGAATTGTTTTCTAATAGCTTTCAACAGCTTACTTTGGGAAGAACTTCCAAATATCAGTGATTGGGAGTATAATATTGGTTTTCTGGCTGTGTGCTTATATAGGATTTTGGGAGTGAGTTGGCAGTTTGGAATCTCACTATATACAGACTACAGTCTAACCGAGGACTATAGGGGGAAACTATGGTTTTCATAAATCTGTTAACAGGGTAGATTTTGCTGTTATTTGGCATTTCTTGGCGATCATTACTGTGTGTTTCTGGAAGCTAAATTTGCCCAAGTTTAATGAACTGTCAGCCTGTGCCATGAACGCACGATCATATTGCACACTGATGTTTGTGTTAAGAGTATGTTGTGAGTGAAAACGAATTGTTTTCAACACAACATCGTTTCAACACCATAAACTCTACTAAAATGATAGGCGACCGCACGGTTTCGAAGAAATGGGTGCAGTTGAGCGCCGAATGTGTCAACTGAAGGCGATAAACCCCTTATATTAAAAAAATGACTTTTAAAAATGAGAGCTCAAATGCTGCTTTCTGATGCCATTTTACAGGGAAATTAATTGATTTTTATATTTCGATTTGTGTTGATGTGGGAATACGCTGCGATCGCCTTTGATATTGCCCATCACTGCTTTAGGGGATATACGCTTCATTTACACAATCATAAATAGTACGTTGGGAATAATGTGTCACTAAACCTTCCACGGAGTTGAATTTGCCGGCATTCAACATTCAATCTTTTGGTTTTGAAAAAAAATCGAAAAAAGAGGAACAACGAGGTCCTTTGGCTGTAACTTTGCGCGTGGCCTTATGCTTTTAACAGAGCTTCGGGTTTAATATATGGCTTTCTGCTTTAAAACTTCCCGTAACAAGTATTTTTTATGGTGGAAAATAACACTACAACTAAGCCTGGAAATAAGCAACCTGTCATTTGCAGAACGAGGTCCCCAGATGGGGAATTTGCTGATACTATCCCATATAGTGGCCCAATTTATCCTCTGGGTACCTCTTTCTGATTAGGCTTGATACCTCGATTCAGATTGCGGTTCATAAAGGATAAATGTAGTGATGCTACCCCACTGTACAGGGTAGCATCACCAAATTCGCCCTTTGTGACCCTATTCTGCAGATGACATTCTGCTTATTTCCAGTCTTGACAACAACTGGACATTGGAGCATCTCTTTCTCTGTTTCTTTCTATCTTTTCATTCACTCTTTTTCAGTATATGTAGGCGTGTGTGTATGGCAGCGGGGAGAGGGGTTATGAAATGGCGGCTTTCAAAGCATCACTTCAAGGTGAATGCAAGCCAAATTAGCACTGGAAATTATCAATTTGTTCTAGAAACGTATAATGAAAAGAAAATATTGTGCTTTTGAGTAGATACCGATCATTTCCAGCAATAATTCAACACGTATTCACATTAAATTGATACATGAAACCCGTTAGTCCACACATGGCCTGAAAGTCCGTAATATAAGTTTTTGGTTTGGTACGTCCTTTCAAAGGACGTACCAAACCAAAAACTTATATAGCGGACTTTCAGGCCATGTTTGGACTAGAAACCCGCCAGCTGAATCAGATCGCAAGACACTATCTGTTCCGAGTATCGATAATATCACTTCCGCGTATCCTTGATTCAATGCGCTGTTACTTTCATGCATCAATTCATGGTTGAAATCAGATTCTTATAAAAAAAACGTATAATAAAAAGAAAATCTAGTGTTTTTTTTGAGTGGATACCAAAAATTATCTCACTTGTGACCGAGACAAATGGTTATTTTCGCTCGCGCAAGCGCAAGCGCTCGCGAAAAATAAAACATTTGTTTCGGTCACTCATGAGATAATTTTCGGTATCCACTCAAAAACACTAGATATCCTCTATGTATCTCTATTTGTCTCTTTGATGGCTATACATTTTAGTTCTTTTGAGATATGAAGCTCCAGTTTGGTACCTAGGAGTTAATGTACGTTGGAATTAACAGATACATTTCAATTGTCTCCCATCACGTTTCATTGAAGGTTATAGCCCTTTGCGTACGTGGGGGGGGGGGGGGGGGGGGGGGGGGGGGTCGTTCGTCGGGTATTTCCGTCTGTAGTGAAATTAACGGTTGTATACTAACACTAACGTATTAACACACTGATTCTTTTATCCAACACTCACGACGTAATGAAAATATCACAGCTTAAATATTGTTCCATTTACATCCCCACCGCCATCATTATTTGCCATCTGGAAAGCATCACAGTTATAGAGATTTCAACCTCTATCATGATTGTCACACGACTTCAGCACATGGCCAACCATTCAGCGAATGGTCAACAATATTCGTCAGTCAATCAGAATGATTTTCAAGAAAGTTATTTCCTCGTAAATATTCTACACATGCTCGATGAATTTAACATTAATTCTCTCCACACAGATCCTAAAATACGACCACAACCGGCCAGCGCGATTTTCAAAAATCGCCAATTAATTTTCATTATTTTTTCATTTTTGTCTCATAAACATAGCTTATGACCCCTCGTTGGAACGAGCTCGTAGAGCTCGTTCCAATGATGGATCATAACCTATGTTTTTGAGACAAAAAATAGTTATTCAAGAATTTTTAAAGTCACCAAAACATAGCTTTTATAATTTATATGTCTCGTTTACTCAATTCCTTTTCTGTCTCTCCTGCCATGAAAACTCTTAAGCCTTTAGGCCCAAAAAGTTAAAAATCTATTTCTCAGGCCATCCCGCGTGATCCTTTTGGCTTTCGCATGCTCTGTTTTTATAACCAATGCAAACTGAAAAAAATAAAACTCATATGGTTTATGTCCGATATTTTAACCAAGTAAATAAAATTGATAAATTTGTCCCTTGAGTGCAACAAGGCTTGCAATGCTTTAGCATTGTCAAGCCTTCGTGCATTCAAGGGACGAAATACACCACCATCCATGCTATGCTGCAGACTGTGAAGCCTAAAACATAACACAAATCAAGAAAGTGAACTTTTGATGGTAAAAAAATAATTACAAAAATAAAAAATAAAATAAAAAACCTCCCGCCCACACGCAATTTTACTAAACATGGCCAGCGAAACAGATCTATTTTGTGGGACCTTACAAATACACGCTATTTTAGTATCTATGCTTTTACAATGTTATTGAACAAAAACAGTTTTTGCTTCTTCTTTCTATTTGTTCTAAAAGTTGCTGTCGTGCCAGGTACCGTGCTTGTTCTGTATTTATGATATGGATACCGTGACAGCTCACTATAAGATTTCAGCTTACTGCTGAATCCACTATATACTTTGATGTAATCTACGTCATGCTGACTTTGTAATATGTAGACGTTACACCATAGAAAGCAAGTGATACAGTTAATTGAATATCCATTTTGCCAGTGAAAAATATTCAATTAACATGAGTATACAATTAACAGGGAATTGCTCAGTTTCCTGTGGTCTGGAGGTAAACTGGGCATGCATTCTATTATATCTTGTTTGACAGAGCTCATAGAGCTCTGTCAAACAAGATATAATAGAATAAATGCCTGTATTGAAGATAGTGAGGCAAAAAATGTTGATAAATAAGGGGAATTTAGTGCGTGTCACAGTAATGTTTCGACATATTACAAAAATTTATATACAATTAACAGGAGTTTACTCTACAGCCCATAATCAATTAACAGATCAAATTTGTACTGAAGGTATGATAAATGGATCTGTGTTTGAAATTATATTCAATTAACAGGGATATACAGTTAAGAGATATCCAATTAAGTGGGCTCCACTGTATTGAATGTACAATCGCGAGGGTTTTCACTCGGTCTTTGTCCGAGAGAACATGCCCGAGCGATTGTATGTTCAATGTCGCAAGCTGATATGGTGAAACGACTTGTCACAGAGTTGTTTTATGAGACAAACAAAAGACGCACAATCAGCAAGAAAGACTCTATATCAAGTCTCGAATAAATTAACTTAATTTGACATTTTTTTCTCATTCTTTTCAATACTTTTGTTTTTTGGAGTCAGCAATATCTCGCAAAAGTTACACGGGGAACGACAATTTTGTTATACTTTTGGGTTTTATTTTTTGTGTAAAGCGTTACATGATATTGAATGAATTAAAGGTTTTAGCGCGCTAAGGCGCGCAGGGCGATGTGGGATTTACCAATCCCTTGCGGCAAGGCTAACCTTATGTTATTTTATTTCACTTGCATCACACAGGCCTAGCTTCCTATTGCTGGGTCCGAGGTGGTATGCACGCGGTTAGAATTTCCGGCAGATTACATTGGCGTGATAGATTGTCAATAATCAATCCCTCAACGCCATTAAGACTATTAGAGAGTGGACTTTATTCGGTTCCAGCTTGGCAATGGTAGAGATTTGATTCCCACCATGGTGGCTGTATAATATCACCAGGCGAGGAAGTTCAAAATAGTCAATAGCTACTTTAATACAGATCACTGAAACCTTATATTCATCGCTCAGGTGCTGCAGAGCTTGGGGTGATAATTGTTGAATATAGTATATGCTCTTATCAACTCTTCCAAATATATCAATTGTATTAAACACGGGAGTGACGTCATAAAACTAAATGTTTCCCAACCCAGACTTGATTTGACCGAACCTTTGATGTCATTTATGTTTATGAATGAAAACTCATCACGGATGCCGTTTTATGATTACGCCGCCGTAGTTCCACTAATTGTGGTAATATCTTTTATTTACATGCATGTTCTATGAAATCCCCATCTACAGCAACACTAAACCATGCGGCAAATGAAAATCTGTTTCGCACATATGTGCGGAACGGAAATCGTTGAGGGTCTGTTTATAAACAGAAGCGAAATTTTACTGGAATTATCTACAAATCGTGCAACGCAATTACAATTTGAATCACTAGCGATAGCTGGAAATCGTCCCCTGAGTTTCAATGTGTTCTATGTGCCAGTAGGCACATAGAACACATTGGAACTCGGGGACGAAACAGTAACATGGGTTCCCCTCGCAAATTTGGTTACCGATAAAACGTGTTACATTTGTTGATAGTTGTCAAATGAATTGTTCAGTGTCCTAATATTTTTTTTATAGACGTGAAGGCGTGTAATAAACACAGAACAACACGCGTGTGTGAATGGGTTAATCGATATGGCACCTGGGCCATCGCGAAAGGATAAAATTCAAGGCCTGTGGATTCTCGTTCTATCCTTCCGCGCTTGCACTCGTGCCATATCGACTAACGCATTCACACACGCGTGTCGTTCTTTTGCGAGGTGAATGAAACACTTATTGATTGAAAATCTATGGCTAAATAACGAAAAAATACATACATTGTATCAACAGCCGTCTGTGCGCGAACTGCATGAAAAGTGGGTAAACAAATGACCCATAACAGCGTCGACTTTCGAACGGAACTAGACTGGTGGCCTGAGAGATCGAAAATGTATAGAAGAAAATCTGAATTGAGGATGAATTAGATTAGATGAATGACAGGTTCTTCCTCTCTGCATCCCGACAAAAGTCAGACCTAGAGACTTACCCAAAAATAAATACAATATTGAAGAATTGCACTTACTAGCATAATTCTGTATCTTGATTCTGGGGCTACTACTAAATGTCCTCGTCCATCAAAAATGAGTGTGTTGTGTTTCATTTTGTATTGACAAGACGCCAAGAAAAATGTTTGAATGGGAATAAAGTAGACTTTAACAGCCTACCTACTGATGTCAACGTATTGTAATTTCAAGCTACAAACGTTTTCCATAATGCAACTGGGAATTTAACCAATTCGATCTTGTTTTTCGGAGCTGAATGAGCTCAGTCAAACAGGAGTGAACTGGATAAATTCCTAGTTGCATTATTGGAAAATTGATACTTCATGTTTCGGTATTTTAATATCGGTGTGGAGGGGTTAACGGATGACTTTACATTCGAAAACAAACCAAAATGAAAAAGTAAAGCATGTACAGATAAATCGCCAACAACTGTCAGACACTCGAAGAGGCTGAAAGAAAGATAAGATTCAGGTTCGATGTTTTAAGTTTAACCCTTTACCTAACATGAAAAGCAGATGATACTTGTAAAAAAAATTCTTGAATAACTATTTTTTTTTCATTTTTTGTCGCAAAAACATAGGTTATGACCCTCATAACCTATGTTTTTGAGAAAAAAAATGCAAAAAATAGTGAAAATTAATTGGCGATTTTTGTGAATAGCGCTGGCCGGAGTTGGCCGTTGCGTTGGGTAAAAGGTTAAAGAAACGTCTCAAATGAGCGAATATAATGACAATAAATGTACGTACGCATCTGTCTCGCTGCTTTTGTCGACTACGCATTCCGGACAATGTGCAGGCAGTGGGGCGGGGTAACATTCGGCACTCTATCCACGGTTTTACACGGGATGGGGTTTTAGTCATTTTTGTTTGGTTTAGCGTGGTTTGGGGTTTTTAGTTCTGTTTCCACCACCGATAACATGCTGAAAACATAGTTATTTATTTATTATTTATTTATATTGGTGTTTAAGGTCACATAGTTTTGCACAATGGCAAATCATGACAACAACATGAGTATCAACTGAAGACCAGGAGTGAGCGTTAATAAGCTATGTTGCCCATTTTAGAGACGGTTTGCACCTCCCAAGCATTGGCGACTGGGTCCTATTTTACCAGTAACCGCAGTGAACAGGCACTGCTTCACTTCCCAGGGTTCCTGGGGTTCCCGGGGTACCCGCGGGGAGAAAACACACTTACAATTGAGTTTGAGATCCCTTTTATCACGCGTGACGGAAGGCAGTTCGATTTGTTATGTGATAAATATAATTCTAAAATAATTTTAAGGTAGGATGTATTTTTATACTTCTTGAAATATTCTAGACATCTGATTCGACAATTACTAATTCATAAATACCAATAATTACACCAGTCCAGTGATCTACACAGATATAATTACCTTGGTCAGCTGGATGAAAACGTCATGACCAAATGTAATTCATTTTCCAATGAATACATCTGGTCGAACTTTGACCCGCATTTACGGTACAGCACAGTTGACAGAAGGTAATTCGGGCGGTGTTTGGGCGGGTTTTTAACTTTTAGCGCCTCTCGCAATGATCAACTCCGCTGCTGTTTCTTTGGTGACATTTCCCAACTGTGGCATAAAGCCCGTTACTAAAATACTCGTTTCCATTTCTAAAGTTGTAAAAATTGAAAATAAAAGTTGTGCGCTTTGTCTTTTGTGTGAGGGTGGTTTTTCGCCTCGTTTTTTCGTACATGTTTTATTTCGTCTTTCTGCTTTGTTGTTTAGTAAAAAGTAGTTTAAACAGTTACGGAATGTAATTATAAGAACTGAATGCAATTTTTATAATCTTTATTGGAGTATGAACGTGTGGGAATGGGTACAAATTATGTATGAATCCCTTGGAGTATGAACGTGTGGGAATGGATACAAATTGTATGAATCCCTTCGGGATTCATACATAATTTGTACCCATTCCCACACGTTCATACTCCAATAAAGATTATAAAAATTGCATTCAATTCTTAAATGAAAACAGAGTTACAACGTTATCGCTGACGCCGAAATGTTAACGAGGGGTAGTGATTTAACTGAACAAAGGTGGCGCCGAAAATGATGCCGTGGCAGTACTTGTACTATTCCGGTGAGAGATATATTTTTACATTCGTTCAGGGCCAATTACATGTGTGAAGACAACACTCTCGTTTTCTGGAAAACCAGAACTGATGAGAAAACTACAGAGGTGATGAGCACAGACACTCGATGTATTATCGGATTTTATCAATTTTATCAATTTTAATAAAATATATACAATATTATCAATACTAAAAAAGTAAAGGTATGACACTTCGAAATTTTCAACAATCTTTCATCGATCTCGCTTAAATAAACGCCAAAATGTCGTGTAATTCGCGGAGCCACTGAGATTTCGAGCCCAAGATTGACGAAATTTGACTTTTATTCGCATTTATTTCACTTTTTATTGACTGAAACGACAGAGACGTCTATCCCCGTCACCTGTTATCCGGTAAACAAGCAATGAATGCAACGCCACGCGTTCATTGGTCAATATAAAATTCAACACATTATTTTTCACTCTAAATATAGTTTCCTCCTTGAATCGACAACCACCTTCCACCTCACCATCATAGGTAACCTTCAACGGTGTGATTCCAGATACACCATGCCCTCCCCAACCTCCCCTTCAGCTCCACAATTTGCCGCTCGAATCCAACACACTTCTCAAACAACTGTAAAATATCCCTGCAGTTTGCACACACCCAGCTGCTGTCCGTTGACCGACCACCACCATACCTCATATCACAATGTCTGCACGCCTCTGTATCCTCAATCTCCCCCACCTGCACCCCTCGACTCCCCCGACCACCTTTAGTGACCATTCTTACCTCCATATGGACACCCGTCGGGCACTTACCATTCATATTCACAAATATAAGATACAGGACCTAATGACCGAAATCGGCAAAAAGCAAAACACACGACAAAAGGCAACTAGCGTAAAAAAGATCCAAACTCGGGAAAACCTATTAGGTAAACTTCCTAATTTTACTCTAAAATCCTCCCCTAACACACATACAAACGAAATATATAAATGTCTCTCCTCAATGTAAACTAATAAAAAGAAATACTTATAAACAACTCTAGAAAACAATCTTGAATTTTCTTCGTGAATGGTAATCACGACGATATCATTATACATGTCTTTAGCAGGGTACACATCCCCATGTATCCTGTTTGAATTGTATATACACTTCGACTGCAGCCAAGGACCCGTATAATTGATAATAACACATTAGATAAATAGACAGAACGCGATGTGTGTTTGAATCGGTGGGTGTTTTACATAACGAGATGGAATTGCGTAGTCATATTTCGCGAGAGCTGTAGACAACTACGCCATTCAAACACACATCGCGTTCCGTGTTTATTACATGTTCCCATGCATTAGAATTCATTTAAGTAAACAAATTTTAATCCCGTTGTTTAAACCCAAAGGTGAGAATGCAACATTGACAAATCGTCCCCGAGTTCCAATGTGTTCTCTGTGCCAGTTGGCACAGCGAACACATTGGAACTCAGGGGATGAAATGATAATAGATTTTAAAGGCAGTCCCAAACAGGTCTAGCATTCCAAAAAACCTCCTCAATTTTTTCTAGGCGTGCAGTATATATATAGGCGTGCAGCACTCCTGCTCTCCTAACGAATGCCAGGCCTGAGAGTTTCTTGTTGGAAATAATTGATTTCGAACATTATCTCATTTTTGGTTAACTTATTTTTTTTGTAAACCGACTTTATTTTGCTTTGGACGTTTTCATTTTCACACTTCGCGACAGACGATCAATAATTATTGTATAACGAAATTTGAAACTTTTCGAAGGGTAACTAATGACTTTACGAGAAAGGAACTAGTATAAACGGGACGAGGTAAAAAATTCCAGCTTGTACATCACAAGTTAATTAAATACAGAAACATTTATGTGATAGCGGCTATTCCGTTAAATACAAGGGTTTAACCCTTTACCCAACGTGACGAGAAAATCCGGCCAGCGCTATTCTCAAAAAGCGCCAATTAATTTTCATTATTTTTTTCATTTTTTGTCTCAAAAACATAGGTTACGACCCCTCTTTGGAACGAGTGTCGTCTGCTTTCCATGTTAGGTAAAGGGTTAAAGTTTAATGGATGTGTAGTAAAGTTAAGTACGTTTAAAACAACAGTTATCTCCACTGTTCTTGTATAGAACGTGGAGAGTGGATTGTAACTAAATCACCCGCGGAGTGGAGTCATCACCCAAGCTATAACTTTCAAATTTTGAACATATAGACAAAAGAGACAAGCAAAGTTTCAGCCAATGGACCTCTGGGTTTAACCCGGAGGTCCATTGGCTGAAACTTTGCTGGTTATGCTTTGCAATAAATTTGCAATTATTGCTTGGGTGGAATCTCCACTCTGCGGGTGATTTAGTGATAATACACTCTCCACGTACTGTATGTCAGCATGATTTCTGAGTAACTTCTTGCTGATAAAAGTTTTGAGCGATTTTGGGAGATATCTAGAAGCGGTTATCAACACATGACTACTTAAGGTGTTATATAAGTAAGGGAAATGTGTTTACTTTGAAATTCCCACTTCTGATATTCCATAAATTCAAATTAAATATACACAGATTATACATCAAAATGAATGTTCTGATGTACAGAATACGAAAAATATATACAATCGACTCATAGAGTTGAGAACACGCACCAGTGGTTCCTGGACGTCTGCTGCCGTATTGGTACCAGAACTGATAATAAAAAAATATTTCCGGAGAACTACTCGTGGCCAAATGTGTTTCGGATATCCAGTAACAAAGCTCGGCATTGAAAACACTTTACGACGAAGCAACAAGACTGCATTTCGGGAAAGGACAGAACTCTCTGAATTTTTATTGAAGGTGGAATCCATGACCGACAGGTATGTGCATATCACTTGATACCATGAAGTTTCATCGAAAAACAATCACGTGATTCTAATTAAACTCGAATGGGTGCCATGATACCTTTCAAGTAATATGGCACTTATACAGTCTCCATATAATAATAGTGCGTGGTACGAAGGCGATCTTTTTCATTAATTGATTTTATACGGCATTGTATGTCGATGCTTTTTCGGCCCATATGACCTTGACCAAGATGTAAACAAACAGACAACGAAAACAAGGCAGAGAGTTTTGGAATTTACTCACACGCAGCTCTGTCGCTGTGTTTTGAAGAATTTTGATTTCCTAGCTTTGTTCTTGGAAATATGAAGCACGTTTGGACACGAGTTGCTTTTCTGAAATATTATTTTGTTGTCAGTTCTGGTACGAATACAGTGGCAGAATTCCAGGAACCATTGGCGCCTGTCGTTAACTCTGCGAGTTGACTGCATATACTTTTCGAGCTCTATGCATCACAACCTTCACTTTGATGTATAATTTGTGTATATTTAGTTTGTATTTATGGAGCATCAGAGATGGGAATTTCAAAGTAAACAAATTTCTCTTATTTATATAGTACCTTAACACTTCTTGCAGGCAAACAAGTAGAGTGAAAGAAAGTATTATCATACTCAATTGAATAGACTTGATTTCTGATTTGTCAATCAAATTTGATAATTTCGTGATTATTTAAGAATTGAATGCAATTTTTATAATCTTTATTGGAGTATGAACGTGTGGGAATTAGTAGAAATTATGTATGAATCCCTTCTTCGGGATTCATACATAATTTGTACCCATTCCCACACGTTCATACTCCAATAAAGATTATAAAAATTGCATTCAATCTTTATAATTACTTTCCGAAACTGTTTAAACTACTTTTTACCAAACAACAAAGCAGAAAGACGAAATAAAACATGTTCGAACGATCGAGGCGAAAAACCACCCTCACACAGAAGACAAAGCGCACAACTCTGAGTTGAGCGCCGGTTTTCGGCATTGACCCAAATTTGTCAAATTGCCATTCTTCGCAACGAAACTTGGAATGTTCAAAACAATTTATTTAACATATCAGTAAACTATAATCACTGATCACTGCGAGAGGCGCTAAAAGTTATAAACCCGCCCAAACACCGCACGAATTACATTCTGTCAACTGCGCTCTACCGTAATGTGGGTCAAAGTTCGACCAAATGTATTCATTGGAAAATGAATTACATTTGGTCATGACGTTTTCATCCAGCTGACCAGTAGGAATTGAGTATTTGGACCCAAAACGTATAATTACATTAACAATGTAATTATATACCAATAACATGATTTTGGAGGGCGTTACGTTTATTAACGGCCCGACAGGAATGATTAACAGCCAGAGGGTCCATTAACAGCCCGAGACGAAGTCGAGGGCTGTTAACGACCCGTAGGCTGTTAATCATTCCTGGAGGGCCGTTAATAAACAGGGACGCCCAACAGAATCTTGTTATTACTATTATTACCACTTCTAAAATGGTTAAATCCAATGGTTCTTCATCAAGTTCACTTGATGCGAGTTTTCGCAATGACATTTAACCAAAAGACATGTGTCGTCTGTTTCTAGATAAACAAAACGTCTCGTTGTCAATCACATGATAGATTAATTTAAATATTTTTGTTTGCCACGAAAAATTGGCCTTCTCCCGAAATCTACTAACAAAAACCTACCGTAATGAATTAATTACACTCACCTTGACAATTCGAATGCTTCATCGCAATGGGGAAATCACACAAATTTCACGTGTTCTTTTTAACATTCATTACAGTTAAGCGCGTTTCATCATCTCGGAACCAGTGGCGCGTTTGGTATGACGGATTACATAAACTGTAACCGAAACCAGGGCTGATAACGAAAGATTTAGCCGGAAGCGGGCTGTTAACCACGTTAACACACAACGTCCGTCTGTGCATTATGCACTTTTACTGTAAAGGTATAATTGTGTTAATATACTAGAGAACGCACGCCAAAGTGGTAATAATGTTCGTTCACTCCGCCCACTCTTGACAACAATCAACAGTGCAGATGTTAATTTATCGCAACGAGCGCTGTTTTGCATTATCACCCGCTTGCCCGAAAATTGCCAGCTTGGAACAGTACCCTAAGCTGCCTCCGACCATTCATGAAGTTTCATGTCACCTCAAAATGTTCTTTCAAATGTAATTAACTTGAGATTTGTTTCAATATTTGCACCATGTGTATAAATCATTAATTTCAATTAACAGGTAGTATAAAACAAAACATACTAACATTCACGGACGTATGTAGCATCTCGAACTTGAGTGGTGGGGGAGGTGGAGTGCACAGCCATACAAGGGCACCCACACCCTGATAAAAATCAGTCGTGGATCACGTGCCTTGGCTGGATAATGAGAGTACAATGCACAAAGCATCTCTACATTAAGAAAAATGTACATTTTTGGCCCTATATTATACAAATGTGTGAAAAATGGAACCAAAATGCCCTTTTCTTCTCGACTTTAAAGGCTGCAGTCGAAACAAATCAAACGAGGAAACCTGGGTCACATCTTATGGATAAACGTCGTCCTGCTAATCCCCAATAATATAGCAATAGCGGGTTGGTGAAGATAATGCCCCCCCCCCCCCCCCCCACCTCTCTCTCATCTCATCTCTCTGCCTCTGTTTTTCTCCCTTACCAGCCCCTCCTCTCTCTCTCTCCCACACGTTTAACAATTTCTGGGAGAAGTTGGGAGAACTTACCACCTGTCTCCCAGTGATTGCATCCCGCTAACTTTTTATTTAATGTGTTATGGTAGATTAGCATCCCCTGAAACAATGAACGATATCGCGTGAATAAATTGGTTTTCTACAGTTTTAATCTGCCGCGACACATTTATTAAAGGTCAGCATGTTTATATCGTTACATCTTATTTTAAACGTACTTTCGAAAAAAGAAATGACCTTTCATTCACTGAGAAACAATTATCAAGAAATGTGCACCGAAATATGCTACTCGAGTTTACATTAAGATTAACCCTCTATCTAACGTAACCAAACAGCGCTATTCACAAAAATCACCATTCAATTTTCATTTTTGTCTTCATTGTTTGTCTCAAAAACATAGCTTATGACCCCTCATTGGAAAGAGCTCGTTCCAATGAGGGGTCATAAGCTATCTTTTTGACGTCCCAAAACATTTATTCAAGACTTCTATTTGCAATTGTCATCTGCCTCTCTTGTTAGGTTAAAGGGTTAAGCATTCATGAGACGGATTTCAAAATTGTACTTTAAGTTTTTGAAAGTAAGCTGCATTGTTTTTTACCACTGACATCAGACAATCTGTCTCGAGCAGTAATAGGAGAGCGTTGCAAGATAACATATCACTGTGTCCCCAGTTCACATTCTTCTCTTTAAAATTTCTTTGTAATGAGTTTCTGAAGAGACGATAAAGTCTTAAGCACAAATATATTCTGTCCCCAAAAAAGATAAAAAAGAAGAAGTACTGAAAAAGAAAACACGCGTGATAATGCAGGCTGGAATTTAGGATGCACTTTTCGTTCAAATTATCCTTTGTGGAAACGAGATGTTGCAGAAAAAGGCATTAATAACATGTAATATACCACACGTTTTGACAACGAACCCTGTTAACGACGTAGTTTCTTTTGTTATAATTATTATAGCTCAAACGGTTTGATACAATGGACCCCTGTTGAAAAAGGAAATCATTTCCAGTTAGCTAATGGGAATCTATAAACATATCTCCCGTTCAGTACAACAAGGTGCCATCTGCATTGCAAATGGTGCCTTGATGCACCCGAGATATGATGTACAAGTTATAAACTAAAATACCTTGCAAAACTCTTGAGAGGTTTTGAATTTAGTATAAATGTGACGAATCAGATTCCCTTCAAAGACACGGCGGATTTGTCATCAGCTTCGATTTAAGATGAGATCAAAATTTCATGCCCCAATTTCAAAAGTTGGATTGTCCACACACGACCAGTAATGTGCATCAATAGAGTCGGATCGTCTGTATACGACCATTGCTATGTATAAAGAGGACAGGTGCAGGAACGAATAATCCCCACAGAGGAAACTGTTGCATTCTATTATATAAATTGTGCACACAATGTGCAATAGCAAACAAGGACCTATCTCGATACCCCCGGTCAACAGGCTTTTTCACATACAAGGCGCACGCACGTCCACTTGATTTCCATGTCACATTTGGGGGGTCTCTTCGGGGATATCACGGGTGACGTCATTGTCACATGACCCAACGGCGCCTTGGTGAGTTGTCATGGTAACCCGTAGATCCGCCATGTTGTGACGTCATTACCACAGTGATTAGTAGTGACAGTGTGCATGCACAGTGCGTGTTGTTAGGGTCCAGATGTTTCCGTCGTCCATTTTGGTAACTGAAAGCCGCCATCCTTGTTTCTAAGGTGGCACGTGGTAGCTATGTGATTCAAAAGCCTCTAATAAGACGGGGTGTGTTCGGAGGGTTTGTTCGATCAAATGGGTATAAACTAATTACCACAACAACCCGACAACCATTTTTACTAGTACGGATTCCTGCAGAATCCTCTACTTCTATCTACCCATCTATGTTTTTTTTGTGTGTATTCCCAAACCCTATTTGATTGTTTCCTGTTAAACTCCAATATCGTGGAAGTGCATTTCAGTTGGAACAGTGCTAGATTATTGTTACTATTTTTAACTTTCCTCGTCTGTTCTGACTAGTTCTAACCCCATTCCTGATACTCATGTGCTTGTTCCTAACAACTTGAGTCATATTTCGTTTATTCAGATAATCACTCCATTCATCTAAACCCACCCACTGTCACATCATTGTCTGATACAATGTTCCCAAGAAGAAGTCCAAGTGTTAATAGAGCATCTGATATCGTTGTGAGTAGTGGGACATTACATTTCATCAATGGTAATCCACGCGAAAACTCAATGAAAAGTGGATACAAACAGCCCAATAACCGCGTCCAATTTCTTACAGAATTATACTGGTGGCCTGAGAGCTTGCCTCACATCTTGCAAGCTTTATTCTCGAGAATCGGCATATTCCTTATAAACATACATTACGTTTATTAATTCTGGGGAATTTTTCAACCCCATATGCACCTTATTTGGGCTTGCTTATTAAAATTGCTCTTCCATCAGGAAGGAGATCTCCAAATCAGTAAACCTTCACAAGATTGTGAGTAGGTGATATTTGCGGATTTACGACCACTTTGTACATGTACGTGTACAACATACGCACACGATGCGTTCACCAACATGGAATTCAGTGTTAAATCGCACGCTTGTTCACAAAAATGTACATTGGTAGGTAATGGTCTTGAATCCCCCATGTTTTTTTTGTGACTCCTAGATCGCACTTTTAACGTTCAAATACTCGTGGTGAACGCGCGTTTTTAAAAAAAGGGTGAAATTGTACATCTTCACTTTTATCTTTTACTTTAAAAATTTTTGTCGACGTTCCCATCACAGATCAGACCATCGATCCATCGTTGGCGAACGCGAGCAAAAAATTCTGGGCCATCATCAAAAAAACGGGCTGCGGATTCTAGACCAGTGGTCCAGAACCCGCAATTGTTTTGAAACGGTGGGTTTTTCCCATTTATGACGTCATTAGGGGAATTCCCCACTATGGGAATTCCCAAACTCAGCTAATCGAGCGATCGGATCGCTCGATTCTCCGTCAATCGACCGATCGGATCGCTCGATTCTCGTAAACTCGATCATACGGAGTTATCTCCCCTCGTCGTGGGGTGGGGGAATATCCTAGGAAATAAATAAAGGTGATCGATATATATATAGGAGAGAAAAAAAAAATATATAAATAATAGTTATTTAGATAAATAAATATATCAAATCAAATAGATAATAAAAACGTAAATCATGAGCGATTCTCAGGAAATTAGAGTGAGGTTTCTTTTAAAAATGCTGATGAGAGCCTACGCATTCTGCGTGAACGACCAACTAGGTCGTCTCTTGTTAGAACGATGCGTTGGATGTCGGGATCACCTAGACTTCGATCACGAGAATCATTCGTGTCTGTGGATGGAAAGGGAAGATATGGTCGTCAAGTATTTCGAACCGGCGTTTGAACGCGTTCAAATCAATGAAGTGATCGCGTTTTGGAAGAGATTACTCTACTGTAAGAATCGAAGCAAGCCCACAGATTCGGAAGAACAGAAATTGGCGCGTAAAAGTCTGACTTTACGAGATAAGGGATGCATCTTGAAATTATTGTTCAACGAAGCATACGTCTAAGTTTTCTCGTTGATATAAAATAAGGGAGAATAGAAAATAAAAATAAATACACACATAAATTTTTTTATCTAATATTAGAAAGAAAGAAAAAAACACAAAATGAGAACCAGAAATAAATTGTATCCGACGTTAGTGGACGATGAGGACGAGAAGCCGAACGGCGTTTTGCCGACGGCGCCGTCGCTAGAAGAAAGAGAAAAAGGAGAGAGGTATCGCATCGATCAAATCAATAGAATCCAAGAGTATCTAATTCGAGAGAGAGATTCTCGTTGTTCCCTCAAGAAGAAGTATTCGCGTTTCGTGACAGTCATCAACGCGATCGACACGACACTCATCACGATTTCTCTGGGTTTACACGCGGCCGGCATCGGATTTTTGTCGACCGCGGTCAGCATTCCGATCGTGTTGACGGTAGAAGTAGTGGCTCTCGCCGCCGGATTGTTTAGCACGCTCGGAAACTTTTTGAGTAGGAAATTATATCTGAAGGTGAGGAAACATGACAAGATTTGCGTCTTGGCCAACTCCAAGATTGACACAATATCCGAAATGATCTCTATGGCGTTGAAAGACGGTAGGATATCGGACGGAGAATACTTCGCGATATCGAGCGAGAAAACGAAATACAATGCCATGAAAGAAGCCGTGAGAATCAAGACTCGTCAGATCATCAAGGAAGAGATGAAGGATTCTCTCGTGGAAAAGGGGAGGAAAGAGGCCAGGGAGGAATTCAGTAAGATGATAGAACTCAAGAGGAGCGATTGAAAAAAAAAAATATATATAATAAGAACAGAATTTAAAAAAAAAAATATTAAATTTATATATAAAATAAAAAACGAAATTAATTTAAATAACTCTTAAAAAATGTATTGCATAAAGTGTAAGAGAGTTACCGAGACGAGTAATTCTAGAGAAGTGTGAAGTAAAAACGACAGACGGATGCTTTGCGGAATTTGTGATGTGTGTGGTTCTGTCAAGACGCGATTCGTCAAAAAAAAGAACGTGAGCAAAGGTAAAGGCATCGCGAATAAAATGATCAACAATCTACCTTTCGAAATGCATCTGCCCGGTCACAGTTTCACGGGACCCGGAACGAAATTGAACAAGAGACTCAATGCCGATCTGACTCCCAAATCTTGGAGCAAACCTGTGAATAGGGTGGACGCGGCCGCGTACGATCATGATCTGTGCTACGCCGGACATCCCGACACCAAGACTCGCAATGACGTCTGCGACAAAAACATGTTGCGGAGATTGAGAGGCATATCGAATCCGACCAGGAGAGAGAAGATGAAACGTTCGCTGGTCGGCAATCTGATCGGTGCGAAACGTTGATTCGGATGGGGCATTCAAAAAAAAAAAAAGCGCATCTGAAAAGAAGAAGAAATGATTATTGACAAGCGAATTGGCCGAGGAGTTACACAAAACCATAGTGCGTAAATTTCGAAAGAGAAGGGTGTTCGTGAAGGGTCTGGATGATATTTGGTCTGCCGACTTGGTCGACATGAGATCGTTTTCGAGGTGGAACGAGGGCGTCAAATATCTATTGACGGTCATCGACGTGTTTTCCAAATACGGTTGGATCAGAGCTTTGAAGAATAAATCGGGACCTCTCGTCACCGAGGCTCTGAAGAGCGTGTTCGACTCGTCTTCTCGAAAACCGAGTGAATTGTGGGTGGACAAGGGAAAGGAATTCTACAAAAAGGACGTTCGTCGATTGGTAGACCTCTACTCGATCGAAAACGAAGAGAAAGCCAGCGTGGTGGAACGTTGGAATTGAATGATGAAGGAAAAGATGCACAGATACTTCACGGCGAATTCGACCAAGAAATACATATATGCTCTGAACGGTCTGGTCAAAGATTACAACAACACCCGACACAGATCGATCAAGATGACTCCCGCAGAAGCTAGCGATCCTCGAAACGAAAAACGGGTCTACGCGAATCTATATCCCAAAAGATCTAAGATCAGGAAGAAGTCTAGAACGCCGAAATTTGCGGTCGGTGATCGAGTAAGAATCTATGCTTATAAGAAGCACTTCGAAAAGGGTTATACTCCTCGATGGACCTCGGAAATCTTCGTGATCATCAAAATATTTCACACTGATCCGGTGACTTACGAAATCGAAGCTTTGGATGGAGAAGAGATCATCGGAAAGTTTTACGAACAACAATTACAGAAGACAAAGTTTTGAGGAAGAAGACAAAATTTTTTTTTATTTACTCTCTTTGACATTTTCTTGTTTACACACATATATATAAGAATAAAAAAATAATAATAAAAAATAATTAAAAAACTATTTTTAGATAAAGAAAGCAAGTTAATTAATAAACAAAAAAACTAAAAAAAATCCTTTAAAATGACAAATATACTAGATATAGCACAAAGCATAGTGAAAGATGAAAGTATTCAAGAATATGAGGTTCACGAATACGAACCGGTAACTGGAACGAGTTTGAACAATGCGGGAGAGATAAGAATCAACGTCGAAACTCAAGATCTATTCGTACATCCTAGCGAGAGTTACATAGTGGTGCAGGGACGTCTCACCAAAGAAGATGGGAGCGACTACGCCGAAGACGACACGGTTACTCTAGCCAATAATGGCATCATGCATCTATTCAGTAACATAAAATACATGCTATCCGGACAAGAGATAGAATCTGTGTTTCATCCCGGTCAGGCCACCACGATGTTCGGACTCTTGACGTATCCTGATGATTTTTCGAAATCCAGAGGACTTAATCAGTTGTGGGTGAAAGACACCATAGGCCCTGCTAGCGCAGGCGCCGCTGCGATATTCGACTACGTCGTCAAGACCTAAAGGAACGTTTTCGTTCAGGATACCTTTGAAACACATCTTTGGATTTGCGGACGATTACAACAAGATCATGTACCAATTCAAACACAATCTGACGTTGATTCGAAAAGGAAACGATGATGCAATAGTGAGACTCACTGTGACCGATGCAGGTAAGATAACTCTACACAAGATATCGTGGAGCCTTCGATCGTGGAGAAAGCGCATCTCTATAAGATCATAGAATCCAAGAGTAAATTACCTGTGGGATTTAGAATGAGACAGTGCGACACGGCTAGCATTCCTCTCTCCACAAATCACTTCGATTGGAGATTGACGGTGAAATCCGCTTCCGAGAGACCGCGTTTCATCGTGGTTGCGTTTCAGACCGATAGGGATGGGTCTCAGGAAAAGAATGCATCGCTGTTCGATCACTGCCATTTGAGAAACATGCAAGTGTTTCTGAACGCCACGAGATATCCAGCAATCGATTACAACGTGTCGTTCGACAAGAACGATTTCTCCAGACTGTATGGCGATGCCGCTGATTTTAGAAAGAAGTATCACGGTCTAGACGAATTGATGAGCAACCCTAACATATCTCCCGGCGAATACAAGTCGATGTATCCCATGTTCATATTCGACGTCAGTAAACAGAGTGAACGACTCAAGAGTAGCGTCTTAGACATTCAGATCAAGATGCAATTCGATAGGAACGTTCTGAGAAAAACCGAAGCCTTCACCCTGGTCCTGTCGGACAGAGAATTACAATTCGAATCAGATGGAAATAAGATGTCAATGATTCGATGAGAGACGAGTGTGCGAAAAAAAATAAAAAACAAAAAACAAAAATAAAAAGTAATGAGTAATTATTAAAAACAAAAAAAACAAAAAAAAATAAAGTAATGTGATCTAGAGAGATTGAACATCTTTCTAAATCTCATTACTTTTTTTTTGTTTTTTTATGTTTTTAATAATCACACATTATTTTTTTTTTAATTCATTATTTTCCACGCGTTCACTGTTTGTTCAAAGGATTTAGTTCGATCAGTAGACTCACCACGGAAGTGGTGGCTACGGGATTATTGGTTTTCATAATGAAATTAATCCTGTCTCCGGCATTCACTTTGAGAGGCGTGCTGAATGTGCTAACATTCGCGTGTTGATTCTCAGTCTTTTTGACGCTGTATCTCTTATCACTCTCTACACCATTCACCATGAGATTGACGACCGCTCTGTTATTCAAATCTGAGGAAGCTAGACTCATTCGAAGGATTTCACCTCCCAACGGCATGGGATATCCCACCTGATGATGTTTCGATCTGCTACCTCCATTTCCGAAAGACCACTCAGCTTTTCCCTCATCTAAGGCGCCGGCCTCTTCGGCCCACACAGTGATCAATTGTCTAGCATATTTAACTTTCTCCACCACCGAAATCAGGGTGCAGGCATCCGTCATGTTCACGGGATCCGGTAGATTCGTGAGCGCGTGTCCACCCATGTCTAGTTTACCTTCCATGATGTCACCCTTTCTCCAGACCAAGTTGTCGTCCACGTACTTCCTGCTGACCGTGCTGGAATCAAATTCGGGATCGTGACTGAGTCCGAATAAATTCTCACCGTTCATGTCAATACCACCCTCCATGGTTCCGCCAGATTGTTTGTTCAGGTAGAGATCATCCACTTGCGATTCTAGGTATTCTTGCGATTGTATCACGGCAGAATCTACATAGCCCTTGCTGATTGCGGTTGAGTCCGCATCCGTGTTGTCGATCTTCGACAGATTCAATATCTTGTGGAATCCCACATTCAGATCCGATTTCATTTCTCGTCTGTCAGACTTTCTCTGTTCCAGATCTACGTAGTGTTTGGTCGCCACGTCCTTGGGATTCGTTATCTTGTTAGAATTGGCGTTCAATTCCGAGTGCATCGTTTTCAGAACGTATCTTTTTCTCAGGTGTTCGCTGAATCTCGCATGAGAGTCATCCGCGTATTTCTTGGTCGCGGCATCGGTGGGATCTATGGGATTCGCGACGTTCACCAAACGTTTGGATTCAGATCGAGATCGTCGGTCATGGTTTTATCCACGTAATTATCCAGCAGGATTCGTTCGAAATCGAGGTTCCCCCTGTCGACGTATTTTTTAGTCGCAGCATCTGCGAGATCTATCAGCTCGGGAAGATTGTAGAGCTTCTTATCGTTCATGTTCAAAGGTTCTTCTCGAGGTTCGTATCTCCAAACGTAACGTTTGTCCAAGTTGGCAACGTCGTAACCATCGTCGACTTCGAATGTCTTCCTTTTCTTTCTCGGGTTGACTTTTTCGTCATCACTTCTACCAAATTTATCGACTGGCATGTTGTTGTGGGATTTTTTTGTTTTTTTAGAAAAATGTATTCAAAACGCAGTTTATTAAAAATGAACTATGTTATTTTATTTTTCGTTTTTATTCGATTAAAATTTTTTTAAAATAATTTTTTATCTTCATATATACTATAAAAAAAAATCTCTCTCTAATGTAAATCATTGAGAATGTCTTGAAATCGATCTCCTTCAGACCATCTCTTGAGAACGTAGAGACACAGGTGACTGCAAAACACTTGATGTGGTGATTGCACTTGTTCCGTGTTGTAACGAACCATCAATTTGTTGAAATAGTTCTTTATTTCTTTTGGCGGCGCGATTCCGTAGCTGTCAAAATAATAATTTTTCTTCTTCCTGTTCTTCATCCACGCCACCCAGTGAGTGCCTTCACCCGATGAGTCGTCTAGATTTAAAATTTCGCATTCCGATTGTCGAGGTCTTCTCTTCGGCAAGGCATCTCTGGAAAACACTCCTAGAAAATCTTTGATTTTCAAATCTTTTGCCGCATTCAACAGATCGATGTTGGATAGGGGTTCATTGGGTAAGACGACACCTTCTACGGATATCTTTATTTTCTTATTCATAAATGTATATATTTTTTTTTATTTATTTTAATATAATTTACTGAAAATGACGTTATTTTTTTTTTCTATTTTTTTCTTTTTAAACTAACTTTCTCAATGTCACTATCGATTTCTATAATTTTGTGTTCATCTAATTCTTCTTGATTTTCTGAAATCCTATCATCCACAATCATATCTGGAATCTTATCATCCACAATCGTATCTAGAATCCAATCATCCCCATTCATATCATCTAAAATTAGATCTAAAGTCCAATGTCCGAGTGCTAAAGTGCTTATTTTATCGTCTAACACGAATCTCTTATCGTCGTCGGCCGTTAGCGAAATCTTGTTGACTATTTCGGTATACAAGTCTTGATTTTCACTTCGAATCGATTTCATAGTCTTATACACCGGACCACTTCCTAACAGACAATCTTTATACTCTTGGAAAGAGATGTTTTTCTTCACCACGCACGCTTTAACTCCTTTGCACTTCTTGATCTCTTCATCATCTTCTAGACGATAAGCATACAGTTTGGGTCTCAAGCCCACGAATTCGACGATCTGTTTACTGCCGCTCTCGTCTTTAAATTTACCCAACACCTTCTTGTTGTCATTCGATTGAATGTTGGATGGGTAATCGATGGGATAATTGCTCGTGTCGAACCAATCGGCCACGTCCGGAGATATATCTCGGTAGACGTCTTTTGTCTCTATCTCGTAAACTAAACTGTCCGTGTCGGTGAACAGTAGTTTGGCTTTGTCACCAAATTTTCATTTGACGTAATCGTAGTGAAACTCGTACATCAATCGCTTGCTGATATCTAAGATGATCGGTCCGAGATAATATGGTTTGTTGAACTTCAGGTGCGTCTTTTGCATGTAAACGGCCACTAGATTTTCGTCGAATATGGTTCAGTGTTTGTAATTGGGTTTTGCCACTAATTTTTTAGCTCTTTTCTCAGACGTGACGAGTCGAACGTCGGTTCTCTTCCTGATGTTTTCCATCGATTTACCGTTATCGCAGTTGTTCATGAGTTTGAAGAAATCTTTTTCGAAATCGTTCTCGGCTTGAGTTCTGAGATTCGTGTTGAGATCGATGTATTTTTTCATCCAAGGCTCTTCGTCGAATCGAATGATGCGATGTATGTCGACTAATTTCATCCCGTAATCGACATACTGTTTCAAATTCTCGCTGTAGATGACGTAGTTACGTTTGTTAAATAAATTGGGAATGAGTTTTTCCTCGTCTCCTTCGTTCGGTTCCATTCGTTCAGGAGCTAGCAGATAATCGTTGTGTGAATCATGTAATTCTTCCGGATAGTTCAAATCGACTTCTAAAATGCAAGGATAGTCTCTCCATTTTTGCATCTCTTCCAGTTCCTTCACCCATTCAAAATTTCCAATCGGTAAAGGATGACTCATAGCCCAACCATACAGATTATTAGCGTTCCAATACTGTATGTATTTAGTTGACCGTTTCAAATTGAAACCTTCTTTCATGTAGGGATTGTTAGCCTCAGAATATCTGTGAGAGATCATCGAGACGCCACCTCTTGCAGCCCTTTTGAACATGAGCAACATGTCCACGTCGGATAATAATTCCAATTGGACTTCGGTGGTCTTCAACAGAGCGTCCCACGCCAGACCGGGTGCGGTGAAATACCAAGCGGGATCCAGATCGTAATTTTGACGACAGACATCTCGAAAATTTTCGAACACGTCTGCCAAGAGCAGAACGTCGGTCTTTAGATAGAGATCGTGATAATCTCTCATGGTTTTCATATCGAATGATTTCCACACGTTTTTGGCGTGTTCGTAATTCTCGTCGGAAATGTCGGATTCGTATAATTTCGAATAAAAATCTTCTTTCGAAGGTAGTGCGGTGTCTTCAAATCTCTTTAGATCGTTCATGTAATCGTAAGGATAGACTCCTTTCCTCAACATGACGTCTACTCATTCTCCAAAATGTTCGCTCGTGATTTTAAATTTATCCTTGCTCATGTTATCGACTAATTTTTCCAGAGCGGTCAACATGAATTTAAAACTGTCGATGAAACGTATGCCTCTATGAATGGATTTCGTTTTTTCTTTCAACGTATTTCTGTCGATTACTCTTTTCTTCTCCATGAGCTTCCATTTCGTGAAGGAAATGTATCTTTCTTTGCTGTTCGTGATGCAATTTAATTCTTCGTGTGAGGTGCCGAGATTTTTCACGAACAGATGACTGTCGTAACCCGAGAGATTGTGAAACATCACCGGATAGAAAGCGGCGTCTCGATATTTTAAATTACACTTGCTGTGAGCTGGACCGCGATACAGACCCGTGTAATGATCATGGTCTCTGACCTTCTTATTTTCCTCCGAATTCTCGTCGAACAATTGTCTGCATATGTGACATTCAGTGGCTCTGTTATTTTCGTCCTGCTGCTCTCGCGTGATGATCATTTTCGCCGGAGTTTTGAATTTGTCGTATAACATTTGGATTTTCGATTCTAACTCTTCCACGAACCTTTGTGCCACGTCGTCATCTTCACACTGTTTCGTGTAGGTGAAGGGACCCATGTCGTGTTGGGAGTCGAAAGCGCATTTCACGTAAATGCAATAGCCTGAAGGTATGTGTTTTTGATATCTTTCGACGTAACTTTGAAGAGCGTTGGGTTGACAGGAACTCATTTTCGCGGTGAAACATTCGAAATCGGCGTACACGACAAATGGTACTTTTAACCTTCTATTGTGATTTTCAAACTTCACGATGGTGTTGGGTTTAGGCATTTCGACGGCGACACCTTGATTTTCGTTGCAATATTTTTGATGTTTCGCTAATGATTTTTCGCTGTGAAACACGTTCATGCAATTGTAACATTAAGATATCTTTCCTTTATGATTATTATTTTGTTTCGACAGTAATCGGGTCGGATGTTTAACCCAACAATAATGACGATTGTCACCATTCGAAATCAATAATAAAATAATCGTCTTTTCTCTTCTGCAATACGAAGTCTGTCTAAGAGGATAGATCGTTCGTTTTTCGTCATCGTATCCAAGGACGTTCACCGCTACAGTGGGATTTTGAGCCTTGAAACGTTCAATATGTTTTAACTCTGTTGGAAAAGTCACTCCGGTCCAATTGAGATTTTTAGAAGTTTCCTCATAATGAGAAACTCTATCGGTGTGTATTTCGACAGGGTATAAAGCAGAGGTGACTGCCCATTTAAAACACTGATCATCTTTATTTCTCACGTTGACCGCGGCGTGTTTCTTAGTCAAGAAATACGGTAATTCCAAGTAGGAAGATCCTTTCAACAGTTCGTTTTTATTCATGTGAATTTCGAGTTTCAACACCTCATCAAACGTCCAATTACTACCTTCATGTTGATAATTTGCGATAGACATCAACATCTTGTCTTTCATCTTTTCGAAAACGTCTGATAGATCTGAACCTCGAAATACGGGTTCGATGTTAGATCTGAAATATGCATTTTTCACGATGCTCTCGCCGGATTTCACGTAAATTTTATTCATTATGCATTGGGGTATCATCTTAATTTTTAATCCCACGTTCATGTGTTCACGAAACAAATCCAATACTTCTTTCTTCACCCGTTCCATGAACAATTTCGGATCGACTTTCTTCAATGAGGGAATCACGTCGAAAGTTTTAAAAACGCCTTTGATCGCACTCTCCCGTTCTACGGGTTTCGATTGGAATAGTTCCGCAACGAGTTGTGGTACATATTCTTCTCCTTTCTCTTCGTCGATTGCTCATTGAATTTCATTCGATATATCTCGTTTGTCTTGAAACTGAAGTGCATCACTCATTTTCGTTTTAGTTTTTCTTTTCTTTTCTTTGGAAACTTGATGTTCTTCAACGGCTTTTCATTTAGTCGTCTTCTTATTTTTCACAACCGATGCATCTTTTGACGTCGTTACTATCGACATTTCATTTGCCTTTCTAGCGTTTTGCAAATATTCTTGTATGACTTCAATTTTTTTTGATTTAGTTCTATCATTTCTGAAATCTGAAATTTGTAATAGTTTACAAATCTCGTTTAACTGAGGTATGGTTTTCTCATTTAAATTTACCATTGTTTTATCTGTTTGCTTCATTTGTAAGAATATTTTTTTTTTTTTTGAATTTTGTATTAAATAATTTGTTAAAAATGTTTTGCTTTTTTACTCTTTTTATATATACAGTCGAAACCCGTTAACTCGAAGTCCGCGGGACTCACCGCGAACTTCGAGTTATCCGGGTGTTCGAGTTATCCGTATTTGGGTAATCAGATGATTTTGACGGGCGAAGGGAAACAGAACATCATGATATAAAGTTACTGTAGTTAATGGTTGCTCAGCTTTAACTCGTGCCATAAACATTTGTTTCAGCTTTCAGTCACTCTGAATTGTTTGTACAGGAAACAAATCTTGGAGATGTGTACTTTGTACGAAAATAAATCATAACTTAACCCTCAGTTTGTTCATCTTATTTATTTAAAAGTATTAAAAATAGGAATGTAAAAATAGGAATGTACATAACGAGGAATGCTACAACAAATCGGGTCGGCATGAATGCGGACAAACAACAAAATCATAGGGTCATAAGCTATGTTTTAAGATTAAAATGTAAAACTTCATAAAATTCCAATGGTGCTTTCTTTGAATAGCACTGGCCATTTTGTTCTGTGACGTTCGTTTTTCTCGGACAGGATGGGGAGGGGGGGGGGGGGGATTTTGAAAAGTTTTTTTTTTCTCAAAACATAGCTTATGACCTCTCACTGGGGCGAGCCTAGCGAACTCGGTCCAGTGAAGGGTCATAAGCTATGTTTTAAGATTAAAATGTAAAACTTCATAAAATTCCAATGGTGCTTTCTGTGAATAGCACTGGCCATTTCGTTCTGTGACGTTCGTTTTTCTCGGACAGGATGGGGGGGGGGGGGGGGGGTTTGAAAAGTTTTTTTTTCTCAAAACATAGCTTATGACCTCTCACTGGGGCGAGCCTAGCGAACTCGGTCCAGTGAAGGGCCATAAGCTATGTTTTAAGATTAAAATGTAAAACTTCATAAAATTTGAATGACGCTTTCTGAGAATAGCACTGTGACGTTCGTTTTTCCCATTGCATATCTACACAGGTTATTTAAAATAATTAGTGATTACAGATTGTTTTTTATGCACACTATTGAACTGGTCCTTTGACAGCTTGTCCCTTATTTTTGAGAGTTCTTTAAGTAGCTCTTCTGACCCTGGCGTAGCCTGAAGATAACCCCTAATCGCGTCACACCCTGACAGAGCCTCCTCCACAGAATAACATTTTTCTACTTTATCACCATTGGCATCATCACGATCATTTTCATCATCCACATTTTCGCTCTCTTTTGACGCTTTAACTTCGTCAATAATGTTTTCAACTGTCATGTCAGAACAAATTGGAATGTTATCATCTAGATCTAGATCCATGAATGTTTGCATGTTGTCTTGCGTGAGTCCGTGTTGAACAAGTCTTGACAAAGGGACATCATCTTCTGGGTCACTTTCATCATCTAAATCATCATCTGAATTTTGTACCTCCACTGTAAAACCTGTATGTTTGTAACAATTTGCAATTGTGCTTGGCATTACGCAATTCCACGCCTGTTGCATCAGATGGAGGGCGTCTAAAACAGACAATGTCATTTCAGTTTTTTGATCAATGGCACAAATGTAACGCATTAAAACACGTTTCCTGTAATGGACCTTCAAATTTTTTATTATTCCCTGGTCCATTGGCTGAGTCTTGGATGTCGTATTAGGGGGTAGAAAAATCAATTCAGTTGCTCGGAGTCCTTCAGTGTGAGGGTGTGCAGGACAGTTGTCAACTATCATTGCAATCTTTCTTCTCTGGCGTTGCATTTTCTTATCCACTTTCTTTACCCATTCATTAAAAATTTCTGAAGTCATCCAGGCTTTTTTGTTGGCTTTGTATTCTGTAGGAAGAGACCGAACATTTTTGAAACATCGGGGATTTTTAGATTTGCCGATAATCAACAGTGGTAATTTATCAGTCCCATTCATATTCGCACACACCATTGCCTTCAATCTTTCCTTGCTTTGCTTTCCTCCATGGCAGTCAATTTGCTTAAATTCCATCGTTTTATCTGGCAACAGTCGATAAAATATGCCCGTTTCATCTGCATTGTAAATGTCTTTGGGTTCATACTTTTCCAAGATAATTTTCCGTTTGCTGAACCAGTCGTCCATTTGTGGTGAGTTCATATCCACAGCTTTTGCTTCACCACAAACTTTCTTGAAGGCTATTCCATGTCTCTCCTTAAATCTACCCAGCCATCCTATAGACACTGAAAAATCTGTACATTCCAGTTTTTTTGCAAATTCATCTGCCTTCATCTGCAACAGTGGACCCGAAATTGGCAGATTTTGGTCTCTGGCAAACTTAAACCACTTAATCAGGGCCGACTCCACGTCTTCAAAAGTACTTCGCCGCATTCGTGCCCTTTTAACACCAAATGTCAGGTATCCTTCCTTGATAGTGTCTTTCTTTTTAATCCAAGTCGAAAGAGTGTTGGCTGGAATGTTAAATTGTCTTGCAATTTCTGCTTTTGATTTCTGTCCATTCTCTACCATAAGTATGGCCTCGTACTTTGTCTCTATACTTTTTGTTTCGAGTTTCCTTTTCACTCCCTTTCCACCTGTTGCCAATTCCAATTTATCATTCTTAGACGGAGTTTTGTCACAGTCGACTTCTTTGCCTGATGCATATGGCTCCTCTCGTAATATTGACGTTGCCAGAGTTTCCATTTTTCAAACTGAATGCTGAAGATGAATGAATGAAAGGTTTTAGCGCGCCGAAGGCGCGCAGGGACGATGTGGGATTTACAAATCCCTTGCGACCCGGTTAGCCTTATTTTTTTTCACTTGGATCTTGGATCACACAGGCCTAGCTTTCCTATTGCCTCAAATGGGGTCTGAAGGGGTATGCACGCGGTTAGAATTCCTGGCAGTTTGCATTGGAGTGATAGATTGTCAAAGACCAAACCCTCAAAGCCATTAAGACTATTGGAGAGTGGGCTCTATTCGGTTCCAGCTTGGCGATGGTAGAGGTTTGAGTCCCACCATGGTGGCGAGCCAGAATATAATGTTGTGCGAGCTGTGTACTGAGGCGTACTGCACGTCGAGGGTGCGCATGTCTTCAACCAATCTAACCCTGCCTGTGCTGCGGTGCAGAGTTCAGAGTTACGATGTTGGAGAGCTGACAGCTGCTCGTCGTTGCTCGGTGGTTCTCTCCGGGTACTCCGGCTTCCTCCACCCGTAAAACTGTCACGGTCACGATTAGCCATTGTGCATAAGTATGTGACCTTAAACACCAATAAATAAATAAATATAAATATAATGTTGTGCGATGGCAATTTTAAGGGAAAAGGAAAAAAGAAAACCAAACAGCAACGCCGGTTTGGTAGCGGCCCCGGTATATGACCATAGCGGTTACAAAAAAGGAATGGAGAAAGCTCCAACAGTTTAGTTTGAAAAATGAATGCTGAAGGAAAAACCCTCACAGCTTTTAAACATTATCGTCAGCTTGGACACAACTCAATCAAGAATGTCTTTTTTGAAAATTAATCAACGAAATCAACTCACACAGAGTCTTTTTTCTTTGATCACAAAAACAACAAAGATGTGTGATTAATGTTTAGCAGGCGAATTATGACTCAAATCACACACAGTCAAAATAAGAACACCGGTAATCCGTTGTTTGACTACTGCTATTGTTCCGCTAATTGATTTGTCACCTATTCATCAAAAGGAGTCAATCCCAAACAATGGCGTTTCTGATTTGCAAGCAACTTCACACCTCGACTGACTTCGATTTAAGCCAGTCTAATTTGCACTGACTTTCTCATTTGGGCCCATGTAATTACTTCGAGTTATACCAGTTATTCGAGTTATCCATATTCGACTTATCAGGTTTTTATTAATACTAATTGCACATAGATTTTTTCGGGACCGATGACTGACTTCGAGTTATCCGGGTTATTCGAGATAACCGACTTCGAGTTAACGGGTTTCGACTGTATATAATAAAAAAAAAAAAAAAAAAAGTTAAATTTTAAATTCAATTTTTTTCTTTAATGCGTTTTTTATTCAAAAACAATTTCAGACCGCTTTTATTGCTCGCTCGCAAACCGAACACGTTTTCTCGTCTTCGGAATAACATTCTCTACAGTAACGCAGGTGTGCGCACGGTAGAAACAAGACGTTTGCGACACCTTCGCAGACCTGACACTTGGTGGACGTTTTACTCGGCTTGTTTTCGACGAGTGATGATAACTCGTCCGCTTCCGCCATGAATTTGATGAGATGTTCTAAAGTTATGAATCACTTCGATTGGAGATTGACGGTGAAATCCGCTTCCGAGAGACCGCGTTTCATCGTGGTTGCGTTTCAGACCGATAGGGATGGGTCTCAGGAAAAGAATGCATCGCTGTTCGATCACTGCCATTTGAGAAACATGCAAGTGTTTCTGAACGCCACGAGATATCCAGCAATCGATTACAACGTGTCGTTCGACAAGAACGATTTCTCCAGACTGTATGGCGATGCCGCTGATTTTAGAAAGAAGTATCACGGTCTAGACGAATTGATGAGCAACCCTAACATATCTCCCGGCGAATACAAGTCGATGTATCCCATGTTCATATTCGACGTCAGTAAACAGAGTGAATGACTCAAGAGTAGCGTCTTAGACATTCAGATCAAGATGCAATTCGATAGGAACGTTCTGAGAAAAACCGAAGCCTTCACCCTGGTCCTGTCGGACAGAGAATTACAATTCGAATCAGATGGAAATAAGATGTCGATGATTCGATGAGAGACGAGTGTGTGAAAAAAAATAAAAAACAAAAAACAAAAATAAAAAGTAATGAGTAATTATTAAAAACAAAAAAAACAAAAAAAAATAAATAAAGTAATGTGATCTAGAGAGATTGAACATCTTTCTAAATCTCATTACTTTTTTTTTGTTTTTTTATGTTTTTAATAATCACACATTATTTTTTTTTTAATTCATTATTTTCCACGCGTTCACTGTTTGTTCAAAGGATTTAGTTCGATCAGTAGACTCACCACGGAAGTGGTGGCTACGGGATTATTGGTTTTCATAATGAAATTAATCCTGTCTCCGGCATTCACTTTGAGAGGCGTGCTGAATGTGCTAACATTCGCATGTTGATTCTCAGTCTTTTTGACGCTGTATCTCTTATCGCTCTCTACACCATTCACCATGAGATTGACGACCGCTCTGTTATTCAAATCTGAGGAAGCTAGACTCATTCGAAGGATTTCACCTCCCAACGGCATGGGATATCCCACCTGATGATGTTTCGATCTGCTACCTCCATTTCCGAAAGACCACTCAGCTTTTCACTCATCTAAGGCGCCGGCCTCTTCGGCCCACACAGTGATCAATTGTCTAGCATATTTAACTTTCTCCACCACCGAAATCAGGGTGCAGGCATCCGTCATGTTCACGGGATCCGGTAGATTCGTGAGCGCGTGTCCACCCATGTCTAGTTTACCTTCCATGATGTCACCCTTTCTCCAGACCAAGTTGTCGTCCACGTACTTCCTGCTGACTGTGCTGGAATCGAATTCGGGATCGTGACTGAGTCCGAATAAATTCTCACCGTTCATGTCAATACCACCCTCCATGGTTCCGCCAGATTGTTTGTTCAGGTAGAGATCGTCCACTTGCGATTCTAGGTATTCTTGCGATTGTATCACGGCAGAATCTACATAGCCCTTGCTGACTGCGGTTGAGTCCGCATCCGTGTTGTCGATCTTCGACAGATTCAATATCTTGTGGAATCCCACATTCAGATCCGATTTCATTTCTCGTCTGTCAGACTTTCTCTGTTCCAGATCTACGTAGTGTTTGGTCGCCACGTCCTTGGGATTCGTTATCTTGTTAGAATTGGCGTTCAATTCCGAGTGCATCGTTTTCAGAACGTATCTTTTTCTCAGGTGTTCGCTGAATCTCGCGTGAGAGTCATCCGCGTATTTCTTGGTCGCGGCATCGGTGGGATCTATGGGATTCGTGACGTTCACCAAACGTTTGGATTCAGATCGAGATCGTCGGTCATGGTTTTATCCACGTAATTATCCAGCAGGATTCGTTCGAAATCGAGGTTCCCCCTGTCGACGTATTTTTTAGTCGCAGCATCTGCGAGATCTATCAGCTCGGGAAGATTGTAGAGCTTCTTATCGTTCATGTTCAAAGGTTCTTCTCGAGGTTCGTATCTCCAAACGTAACGTTCGTCCAAGTTGGCAACGTCGTAACCATCGTCGACTTCGAATGTCTTCCTCTTCTTTCTCGGGTTGACTTTTCCGTCATCACTTCTACCAAATTTATCGACTGGCATGTTGTTGTGGGATTTTTTTGTTTTTTTAGAAAAATGTATTCAAAACGCAGTTTATTAAAAATGAACTATGTTATTTTATTTTTCGTTTTTATTCGATTAAAATTTTTTTAAAATAATTTTTTATCTTCATATATACTATAAAAAAAAAATCTCTCTCTAATGTAAATCATTGAGAATGTCTTGAAATCGATCTCCTTCAGACCATCTCTTGAGAACGTAGAGACACAGGTGACTGCAAAACACTTGATGTGGTGATTGCACTTGTTCCGTGTTGTAACGAACCATCGATTTGTTGAAATAGTTCTTTATTTCTTTTGGCGGCGCGATTCCGTAGCTGTCAAAATAATAATTTTTCTTCTTCCTGTTCTTCATCCACGCCACCCAGTGAGTGCCTTCACCCGATGAATCGTCTAGATTTAAAATTTCGCATTCCGATTGTCGAGGTCTTCTCTTCGGCAAGGCATCTCTGGAAAACACTCCTAGAAAATCTTTGATTTTCAAATCTTTTGCCGCATTCAACAGATCGATGTTGGATAGGGGTTCGTTGGGTAAGACGACACCTTCTACGGATATCTTTATTTTCTTATTCATAGATGCATATATTTTTTTTTATTTATTTTATTATAATTTACTAAAAATGACGTTATTTTTTTTTTCTATTTTTTTCTTTTTCTTTTTAAACTAACTTTCTCAATGTCACTATCGATTTCTATAATTTTGTGTTCATCTAATTCTTCTTGATTTTCTGAAATCCTATCATCCACAATCATATCTGGAATCTTATCATCCACAATCGTATCTAGAATCCAATCATCCCCATTCATATCATCTAAAATTAGATCTAAAGTCCAATGTCCGAGTGCTAAAGTGCTTATTTTATCGTCTAACACGAATCTCTTATCGTCGTCGGCCGTTAGCGAAATCTTGTTGACTATTTCGGTATACAAGTCTTGATTTTCACTTCGAATCGATTTCATAGTCTTATACACCGGACCACTTCCTAACAGACAATCTTTATACTCTTGGAAAGAGATGTTTTTCTTCACCACGCACGCTTTAACGCCTTTGCACTTCTTGATCTCTTCATCATCTCCTAGACGATAAGCATACAGTTTGGGTCTCAAGCCCACGAATTCGACGATCTGTTTACTGCCGCTCTCGTCTTTAAATTTACCCAACACCTTCTTGTTGTCATTCGATTGAATGTTGGACGGGTAATCAACGGGATAATTGCTCGTGTCGAACCAATCGACCACGTCCGGAGATATATCTCGGTAGACGTCTTTTGTCTCTATCTCGTAAACTAAACTGTCCATGTCAGTGAACAGTAGTTTGGCTTTGTCACCAAATTTTCGTTTGACGTAATCGTAGTGAAACTCGTACATCAATCGCTTGCTGATATCTAAGATGATCGGTCCGAGATAATATGGTTTGTTGAACTTCAGGTGCGTCTTTTGCATGTAAACGGCCACTAGATTTTCGTCGAATATGGTTCAGTGTTTGTAATTGGGTTTCGCCACTAATTTTTTAGCTCTTTTCTCAGACGTGACGAGTCGAACGTCGGTTCTCTTCCTGATGTTTTCCATCGATTTACCGTTATCGCAGTTGTTCATGAGTTTGAAGAAATCTTTTTTGAAATCGTTCTCGGCTTGAGTTCTGAGATTCGTGTTGAGATCGATGTATTTTTTCATCCAAGGCTCTTCGTCGAATCGAAAGATGCGATGTATGTCGACTAATTTCATCCCGTAATCGACATACTGTTTCAAATTCTCGCTGTAGATGACGTAGTTACGTTTGTTAAATAAATTGGGAATGAGTTTTTCCTCGTCTCCTTCGTTCGGTTCCATTCGTTCAGGAGCTAGCAGATAATCGTTGTGTGAATCATGTAATTCTTCCGGATAGTTCAAATCGACTTCTAAAATGCAAGGATAGTCTCTCCATTTTTGCATCTCTTCCAGTTCCTTTACCCATTCAAAATTTCCAATCGGTAAAGGATGACTCATAGCCCAACCATACAGATTATTAGCGTTCCAATACTGTATGTATTTAGTTGACCATTTCAAATTGAAACCTTCTTTCATGTAGGGATTGTTAGCCTCAGAATATCTGTGAGAGATCATCGAGACGCCACCTCTCGCAGCCCTTTTGAACATGAGCAACATGTCCACGTCGGATAATAATTCCAATTGGACTTCGGTGGTCTTCAACAGAGCGTCCCACGCCAGACCGGGTGCGGTGAAATACCAAGCGGGATCCAGATCGTAATTTTGACGACAGACATCTCGAAAATTTTCGAACACGTCTGCCAAGAGCAGAACGTCGGTCTTTAGATAGAGATCGTGATAATCTCTCATGGTTTTCATATCGAATGATTTCCACACGTTTTTGGCGTGTTCGTAATTCTCGTCGGAAATGTCGGATTCGTATAATTTCGAATAAAAATCTTCTTTCGAAGGTAGTGCGGTGTCTTCAAATCTCTTTAGATCGTTCATGTAATCGTAAGGATAGACTCCTTTCCTCAACATGACGTCTACTCATTCTCCAAAATGTTCGCTCGTGATTTTAAATTTATCCTTGCTCATGTTATCGACTAATTTTTCCAGAGTGGTCAACATGAATTTAAAACTGTCGATGAAACGTATGCCTCTATGAATGGATTTCGTTTTTTCTTTCAACGTATTTCTGTCGATTACTCTTTTCTTCTCCATGAGCTTCCATTTCGTGAAGGAAATGTATCTTTCTTTGCTGTTCGTGATGCAATTTAATTCTTCGTGTGAGGTGCCGAGATTTTTCATGAACAGATGACTGTCGTAACCCGAGAGATTGTGAAACATCACCGGATAGAAAGCGGCGTCTCGATATTTTAAATTACACTTGCTGTGAGCTGGACCGCGATACAGACCCGTGTAATGATCATGGTCTCTGACCTTCTTATTTTCCTCCGAATTCTCGTCGAACAATTGTCTGCATATGTGACATTCAGTGGCTCTGTTATTTTCGTCCTGCTGCTCTCGCGTGATGATCATTTTCGCCGGAGTTTTGAATTTGTCGTATAACATTTGAATTTTCGATTCTAACTCTTCCACGAACCTTTGTGCCACGTCGTCATCTTCACACTGTTTCGTGTAGGTGAAGGGACCCATGTCGTGTTGGGAGTCGAAAGCGCATTTCACGTAAATGCAATAGCCTGAAGGTATGTGTTTTTGATATCTTTCGACGTAACTTTGAAGAGCGTTGGGTTGACAGGAACTCATTTTCGCGGTGAAACATTCGAAATCGGCGTACACGACAAATGGTACTTTTAACCTTCTATTGTGATTTTCAAACTTCACGATGGTGTTGGGTTTAGGCATTTCGACGGCGACACCTTGATTTTCGTTGCAATATTTTTGATGTTTCGCTAATGATTTTTCGCTGTGAAACACGTTCATGCAATTGTAACATTAAGATATCTTTCCTTTATGATTATTATTTTGTTTCGACAGTAATCGGGTCGGATGTTTAACCCAACAATAATGACGATTGTCACCATTCGAAATCAATAATAAAATAATCGTCTTTTCTCTTCTGCAATACGAAGTCTGTCTAAGAGGATAGATCGTTCGTTTTTCGTCATCGTATCCAAGGACGTTCACCGCTACAGAGGGATTTTGAGCCTTGAAACGTTCAATATGTTTTAACTCTGTTGGAAAAGTCACTCCGGTCCAATTGAGATTTTTAGAAGTTTCCTCATAATGAGAAACTCTATCGGTGTGTATTTCGACAGGGTATAAAGCAGAGGTGACTGCCCATTTAAAACACTGATCATCTTTATTTCTCACGTTGACCGCGGCGTGTTTCTTAGTCAAGAAATACGGTAATTCCAAGTAGGAAGATCCTTTCAACAGTTCGTTTTTATTCATGTGAATTTCGAGTTTCAACACCTCATCAAACGTCCAATTACTACCTTCATGTTGATAATTTGCGATAGACATCAACATCTTGTCTTTCATCTTTTCGAAAACGTCTGATAGATCTGAACCTCGAAATACGGGTTCGATGTTAGATCTGAAATATGCATTTTTCACGATGCTCTCGCCGGATTTCACGTAAATTTTATTCATTATGCAATGGGGTATCATCTTAATTTTTAATCCCACGTTCATGTGTTCACGAAACAAATCCAATACTTCTTTCTTCACCCGTTCCATGAACAATTTCGGATCGACTTTCTTCAATGAGGGAATCACGTCGAAAGTTTTAAAAACGCCTTTGATCGCACTCTCCCATTCTACGGGTTTCGATTGGAATAGTTCCGCAACGAGTTGTGGTACATATTCTTCTCCTTTCTCTTCGTCGATTGCTCATTAAATTTCATTCGATATATCTCGTTTGTCTTGAAACTGAAGTGCATCACTCATTTTCGTTTTAGTTTTTCTTTTCTTTTCTTTGGAAACTTGATGTTCTTCAACGGCTTTTCATTTAGTCGTCTTCTTATTTTTCACAACCGATGCATCTTTTGACGTCATTACTATCGACATTTCATTTGCCTTTCTAGCGTTTTGCAAATATTCTTGTATGACTTCAATTTTTTTTGATTTAGTTCTATCATTTCTGAAATCTGAAATTTGTAATAGTTTACAAATCTCGTTTAACTGAGGTATGGTTTTCTCATTTAAATTTACCATTGTTTTATCTGTTTGCTTCATTTGTAAGAATATTTTTTTTTTTTTTGAATTTTGTATTAAATAATTTGTTAAAAAAGTTTTGCTTTTTTACTCTTTTTATATATACAGTCGAAACCCGTTAACTCGAAGTCCGCGGGACTCACCGCGAACTTCGAGTTATCCGGGTGTTCGAGTTATCCGTATTTGGGTAATCAGATGATTTTGACGGGCGAAGGGAAACAGAACATCATGATATAAAGTTACTGTAGTTAATGGTTGCTCAGCTTTAACTCGTGCCATAAACATTTGTTTCAGCTTTCAGTCACTCTGAATTGTTTGTACAGGAAACAAATCTTGGAGATGTGTACTTTGTACGAAAATAAATCATAACTTAACCCTCAGTTTGTTCATCTTATTTATTTAAAAGTATTAAAAATAGGAATGTAAAAATAGGAATGTACATAACGAGGAATGCTACAACAAATCGGGTCGGCATGAATGCGGACAAACAACAAAATCATAGGGTCATAAGCTATGTTTTAAGATTAAAATGTAAAACTTCATAAAATTCCAATGGTGCTTTCTTTGAATAGCACTGGCCATTTTGTTCTGTGACGTTCGTTTTTCTCGGACAGGATGGGGAGGGGGGGGGGGGGATTTTGAAAAGTTTTTTTTTCTCAAAACATAGCTTATGACCTCTCACTGGGGCGAGCCTAGCGAACTCGGTCCAGTGAAGGGTCATAAGCTATGTTTTAAGATTAAAATGTAAAACTTCATAAAATTCCAATGGTGCTTTCTGTGAATAGCACTGGCCATTTCGTTCTGTGACGTTCGTTTTTCTCGGACAGGATGGGGGGGGGGGGGGAGGGGGGGTTTGAAAAGTTTTTTTTCTCAAAACATAGCTTATGACCTCTCACTGGGGCGAGCCTAGCGAACTCGGTTCAGTGAAGGGTCATAAGCTATGTTTTAAGATTAAAATGTAAAACTTCATAAAATTTGAATGACGCTTTCTGAGAATAGCACTGTGACGTTCGTTTTTCCCATTGCATATCTACACAGGTTATTTAAAATAATTAGTGATTACAGATTGTTTTTTATGCACACTATTGAACTGGTCCTTTGACAGCTTGTCCCTTATTTTTGAGAGTTCTTTAAGTAGCTCTTCTGACCCTGGCGTAGCCTGAAGATAACCCCTAATCGCGTCACACCCTGACAGAGCCTCCTCCACAGAATAACATTTTTCTACTTTATCACCACTGGCATCATCACGATCATTTTCATCATCCACATTTTCGCTCTCTTTTGACGCTTTAACTTCGTCAATAATGTTTTCAACTGTCATGTCAGAACAAATTGGAATGTTATCATCTAGATCTAGATCCATGAATGTTTGCATGTTGTCTTGCGTGAGTCCGTGTTGAACAAGTCTTGACAAAGGGACATCATCTTCTGGGTCACTTTCATCATCTAAATCATCATCTGAATTTTGTACCTCCACTGTAAAACCTGTATGTTTGTAACAATTTGCAATTGTGCTTGGCATTACGCAATTCCACGCCTGTTGCATCAGATGGAGGGCGTCTAAAACAGACAATGTCATTTCAGTTTTTTGATCAATGGCACAAATGTAACGCATTAAAACACGTTTCCTGTAATGGACCTTCAAATTTTTTATTATTCCCTGGTCCATTGGCTGAGTCTTGGATGTCGTATTAGGGGGTAGAAAAATCAATTCAGTTGCTCGGAGTCCTTCAGTGTGAGGGTGTGCAGGACAGTTGTCAACTATCATTGCAATCTTTCTTCTCTGGCGTTGCATTTTCTTATCCACTTTCTTTACCCATTCATTAAAAATTTCTGAAGTCATCCAGGCTTTTTTGTTGGCTTTGTATTCTGTAGGAAGAGACCGAACATTTTTGAAACATCGGGGATTTTTAGATTTGCCGATAATCAACAGTGGTAATTTATCAGTCCCATTCATATTCGCACACACCATTGCCTTCAATCTTTCCTTGCTTTGCTTTCCTCCATGGCAGTCAATTTGCTTAAATTCCATCGTTTTATCTGGCAACAGTCGATAAAATATGCCCGTTTCATCTGCATTGTAAATGTCTTTGGGTTCATACTTTTCCAAGATAATTTTCCGTTTGCTGAACCAGTCGTCCATTTGTGGTGAGTTCATATCCACAGCTTTTGCTTCACCACAAACTTTCTTGAAGGCTATTCCATGTCTCTCCTTAAATCTACCCAGCCATCCTATAGACACTGAAAAATCTGTACATTCCAGTTTTTTTGCAAATTCATCTGCCTTCATCTGCAACAGTGGACCCGAAATTGGCAGATTTTGGTCTCTGGCAAACTTAAACCACTTAATCAGGGCCGACTCCACGTCTTCAAAAGTACTTCGCCGCATTCGTGCCCTTTTAACACCAAATGTCAGGTATCCTTCCTTGATAGTGTCTTTCTTTTTAATCCAAGTCGAAAGAGTGTTGGCTGGAATGTTAAATTGTCTTGCAATTTCTGCTTTTGATTTCTGTCCATTCTCTACCATAAGTATGGCCTCGTACTTTGTCTCTATACTTTTTGTTTCGAGTTTCCTTTTCACTCCCTTTCCACCTGTTGCCAATTCCAATTTATCATTCTTAGACGGAGTTTTGTCACAGTCGACTTCTTTGCCTGATGCATATTGCTCCTCTCGTAATATTGACGTTGCCAGAGTTTCCATTTTTCAAACTGAATGCTGAAGATGAATGAATGAAAGGTTTTAGCGCGCCGAAGGCGCGCAGGGACGATGTGGGATTTACAAATCCCTTGCGACCCGGTTAGCCTTATTTTATTTCACTTGGATCTTGGATCACACAGGCCTAGCTTTCCTATTGCCTCAAATGGGGTCTGAAGGGGTATGCACGCGGTTAGAATTCCTGGCAGTTTGCATTGGAGTGATAGATTGTCAAAGACCAAACCCTCAAAGCCATTAAGACTATTGGAGAGTGGGCTCTATTCGGTTCCAGCTTGGCGATGGTAGAGGTTTGAGTCCCACCATGATGGCGAGCCAGAATATAATGTTGTGCGATGGCAATTTTAAGGGAAAAGGAAAAAAGAAAACCAAACAGCAACGCCGGTTTGGTAGCGGCCCCGGTATATGACCATAGCGGTTACAAAAAAGGAATGGAGAAAGCTCCAACAGTTTAGTTTGAAAAATGAATGCTGAAGGAAAAACCTTCACAGCTTTTAAACATTATCGTCAGCTTGGACACAACTCAATCAAGAATGTCTTTTTTGAAAATTAATCAACGAAATCAACTCACACAGAGTCTTTTTTCTTTGATCACAAAAACAACAAAGATGTGTGATTAATGTTTAGCAGGCGAATTATGACTCAAATCACACACAGTCAAAATAAGAACACCGGTAATCCGTTGTTTGACTACTGCTATTGTTCCGCTAATTGATTTGTCACCTATTCATCAAAAGGAGTCAATCCCAAACAATGGCGTTTCTGATTTGCAAGCAACTTCACACCTCGACTGACTTCGAGTTAAGCCAGTCTAATTTGCACTGACTTTCTCATTTGGGCCCATGTAATTACTTCGAGTTATACCAGTTATTCGAGTTATCCATATTCGACTTATCAGGTTTTTATTAATACTAATTGCACATAGATTTTTTCGGGACCGATGACTGACTTCGAGTTATCCGGGTTATTCGAGATAACCGACTTCGAGTTAACGGGTTTCGACTGTATATAATAAAAAAAAAAAAAAAAAAAAAAGTTAAATTTTAAATTCAATTTTTTTCTTTAATGCGTTTTTTATTCAAAAACAATTTAAGACCGCTTTTATTGCTCGCTCGCAAACCGAACACGTTTTCTCGTCTTCGGAATAACATTCTCTACAGTAACGCAGGTGTGCGCACGGTAGAAACAAGACGTTTGCGACACCTTCGCAGACCTGACACTTGGTGGACGTTTTACTCGGCTTGTTTTCGACGAGTGATGATAACTCGTCCGCTTCCGCCATGAATTTGATGAGATGTTCTAAAGTTATGAATTGAGACAGGGTCTTGTTCGCGATGTTTAACGCATCGTACAATTGTTCCTTGGTGTATCCGAGTTGTAACATATCCATCAATAATTTTTGGTTTTTATCTCTATCCCTCTCTTCATCTTGGATTTTGATCAATCCCAACGTTAGGATCTTGTTCAAATAATCGCATTCGTCTTTTTCAATATTACTTATGTGTTCTAGTAAAGGTACGTCGTGAGGTTCCCAATTCATCAAATGTATGTCACAACAAAAACATTTGACTTTGTCACCTTTACCCACGTAAACGAAACCCGCGGCGGCTAAATCTTCGGGTTTTTGAGCGAGATTTTTAAACGTTTGAAGTCTTGCACGTTCTAGACTATAATTCGGATGTTTGGACTTGATCATTGTTTTTACCTCAAAATTGAGTTTGTAAGAATATTTTTTTTTTAACTTTTATTTATATATAAAGAGAAATAAAGAGAAACTTTTTTAACAAATTATTATTTAAATACAAAATTTAAAATATACATTATTTGCAAGAATTCATAAAAAACAAACAATCGATCATGACAACAACACCTAAAAGATGCGAATTGAAATTGAAATGAGACGAAAGGTATGAGAAATCCGGTTTTAATATCTATACATTACAACAACACGATCCCATCGAATTGAACGAGGTTGAGATGGTAGACTTAGAGCGCTACTACTTCGAATATCGAATGTGTTTGAAAGTGGATGAAGCCGCGCTCGATTTGTTTTACGAGTACCAAAGCGATCTGCTGAATAATATCATCGTCGCCGAAGACAGAGAATTCGACAAGGGTGATTTATTGTTGTCCTATGGAGGTTACATATATCCAATAATCTCACCCGAACTCGTGAACAAATCGGGTGGTGATTCGCCTATGAAAAAAAACTCAAAAGAGTAAAGATAAACATTCACACCATTTTCGTAAGTGGAAAAATGACGAATGTCAACATGCGAATAACGGACTTGGAAATATAAACAATAGAGAGATTGAAATGTTAAAATTTAACTTTTTATATATATATAAAGAGAAAAAAACTTTTACTAAAAATTTTTACATTAAATAAAAATTAAAAATTAAAAAAACAACTTTTTTATATATATATAAAGAGCAAAAAAAAATAAACAAACTTTTTTTAAACAAATTATTATTTAAATACAAAATTTAAAATATATATTATTTGCAAGAATTCGTAAAAACAAGAAAACTAAATAATCGATCATGAATACAACAACACCTAAAAGATGCGAATTGAAATTGAAACGAGTCAAAACATATAAGAAATTCGGTCATAAAATCTATAGATTACAACGACACGATCCCATCGAATTGAACGAGGTCGAGACGAAGGGCTTAGAGCACAAATACGACAAATATAAGATGCCTTTGAAATTGGACGAAGCTGCGCTCGATTTGATTTACGAGTACCAAAGCGATCTGCAGAACATCGTCATCGCCGAAGATAGAGAATTCGACAAGGACGATTTGTCGTTGCCCTATGGAAATTACATATTTCCAAACATCTCATTCGAACTCGTGAAGAAATTGGGTGGTGAGAGCGAGTTGACCGATGTAAAAAAACTCAAAAGAGTAAAGATAAACATTCAACACATTTTTGAAAAAGGAGAAGACATGAGTGTCAACATGCTAATAACGGACTTGGAAATATAAACAATAGAGAGATTGATTTTTAGCAAAGAAAAATGAAAAAAAAGTAATAAGATCATCTTTAGATCTCATTACTTTTTTTTTTTTTTGTTTTCCTTCTTCTTCACTATCATCATATATTATAATAACGTTTCCTTTTCTCTCAGTTTTCAGCGTCGATTCTTCTTCTTTTTTTCTTTTTCTTTGTGATATGATACGTTTATAACAACATTTTTGTTTATCCGAATCATAATTATGAACGAATGTTGTGCATCTCTTGGTAACACTCGCATCATTACCATTCTCTTCAGAAGGTAGTGGTGACCGTGGAAAGCATCGTCTCATTCTCAACCGTCTATCCCGCGCTTTATCTATCTCTTTCATTAGTTCTTTCCTTAGATATCCATCATTAGCGTCTAACCATTTTTTTATTTTTTCACTCTCTAGCTTGCGATGTTCGTCATTATCGTCAAATTGTTTCTCCACCTTTTCATCCAGGTGATAAATTTGTTTTACCCATTTTAAATATATTATTTTATACTTTCTATGATTTATATTTTATATAATTTTATATTATAATAACATATTCAAAATCGGTATATTCTTAAATGGCGAATTCTCACCGAGCAACAAACCCTTGCCGAGTCGCTCAACGTTCCGTCCACTCTTCAGATAGAGACCGTTTCCTCTCAGAGAGTTGCCACCTCTAACGGGTTCTAGATACAATCCTTTACCGCTGTCGTCTACGTGGACGCGACACACAGCTCCTCCCTTCTTCAAAAACAGTCCGCTGCCATCCATTAATTTATCAACTGCCGAACTAGCGAGTCCCGTGAGAGCTCCCACGCCGAGAGTCTTTCCGAGAAAGGGTAGCGCCTTTGCGGCGAAGGGTAATGCTTTTGCGGCTATTCCTGCCAATAGCGGTAGGAAACCACCTTTCATTCTCAAATTGTATCTCAATTGAGTGGGACTCATTCTCACCGTCAACCCTCTTCCATCGTGAATCGCTTTCTCCATCCTTTTGATTTGACTTCTGGTCCAGGCGATCGAATCCTGACCGCCTCTCGTCAGATCTTCGTGAGTGAATTTGAATCTCACCGCCTCACCTCGAGTTGTTAACGCTCTCTTAAGTTTCTTCCTCTGTCCTGCGGATATGTTCACGTTTTTAACCACGTATTCTGTCATAATTCTGTTTTTTTAAAAATATATTTACTTCAATTGTTTCTTGTTTAATAATTATATTAAAATAATTTTGTAAAATTAATATTGCGTTTATTTTATTTTTGTTATCTATATATATAATATATATTTTTTTTTTGCTTTTATATTTCTCTTATGTGAAATCGTATCGTCACTCTCTCTCCGCGAAGATCTAACAGTTCACCATTTTGATCCGTCAACGTGGTTTTCAGACTATACAACGTATCTAAAATCACTGGTAGATAAACTAAATTTCGAGGTCGCTCCACGATCTTATAACCCGGCGACACGTTTGGAAAGAAGGAATAGATCGTCGGTTGAGCGCTGCCATTCACGTAGCTTCCAGCAATCACGTCCACGTTCACCAGAATGCTATTAACAGCGAGAATGTCGACCGTATTTTCAGATGCCGCGTGGCCTCGATACATCTTTCGATTGAATCCCAACATCTTGCCTATAGAATCGTCCGTGTTGAAATCCACTCGAAAATTATCTTCCAAATCCAACATCGTCTGTAAGGTATTAGGATTGGGAGCGAGTCTGATCTTGTTGCTTCCCTTTCCATCCGTCTTCATTCACGTCTGAATGTAATTGTTCAAATCGTCTATGTCGTAACTCCCTTTAGGAATTCGAATCTCCAACCAATCCGTTCCGTCGGAATACTTGAACGAGTTATTCTTTTCGGTGACGTTGGGGAAGGAATAATAAGTCTCCAGATTCACCAACGCCATGTCGTATCTTTTCTCTCTATTCAATTCGATGGAAGGTTCGAATTTCGTAGCGAATCGAGTCGAATCGCCAGTCACCACGATTTGAATGGATTGTTTTGCAGCCATATTCTCGGCTATCCGTTCTAACAATTCTCCATGTTCGAACATTATATTTAATTTTATTTTATTCAAAACTAATTATTTGAAGATTTATTATTTTCTAAATTTTATTTTCACGCTCTATCTTATTATTATTATCATCGGAAACATAAAACTTGTCGAATCCGCACCGATATTTTCCGCGATTAAATTCGCTTGTCAAATCGATCACGACGAAATTGTAAAGTCAACCATCCCAAACCCTCTTGCAGAATCTCCTGAATTCCGCAGCGCTCATGTCGTTTGCGACGTGATCGCCGTAGATGTGATTGAGATTCTTGAGATCTTGGCGAAAGAGACATAGAAAATTAGCGTTCTCCCTTATCGTCTGTCTGGGTAATCGAAAATAATTCTGCGACAGGTAGAAACAGTCCACGTTGCTGTGTCGACCCCTAACGTAATACGATTCGCATCGGTTCTGTCTCTCCAAAAGCAGATCGTCGAAAATCATGAGATTCTTATCTTCCGATTTCCGTTCTCTAGGATCCGGAACGTCGCTAGCGTTCTCATAAAATCGACACTCGACGTTCGAAGATGCATTTCTCTTCATCAGCTCCGTCGCCGCACCGTCCAAAATGGTTGAAAGTGGAGCTTCGCTCTTGTCGAATTCCTCCCTACTGTCAAAGATTCTGGCTATGACGTCCTTGGGCAATCTGCGATCCATGCCCTCTCGAAGCAATCTGTATTCGGGTTGAAACAAGCTCTTGCCAAACACGAACAATCTGTCGTAATCCAACCAGTCGGGTCGGGACAACAGATTCATCAACAGATTGGTCTTTCCACAATTCGATTTTCCTACTATCAACCCTCTTATGCTCTTGGGAAAGAACTCGTTATTCGACCTCTTGGTCGCGGCGTCGTTCCAAGACATATCTTTAATGTTCATCTTTGTTTTATTTTTTTGTTTGTTTGTTATTTTAGATTCTTTTCAAACGCAATTTTTTTATGTTTTTCAAACTCTGTTTTTAATGTTATTATTTATTTATATCGCACCGTCGCGAGTTCTCTTCAATCCGGATCCACACGTCATTTTGGCTAAATCTTGTATGGGCACCACAGCATCCTTGAAATCTTTCCAACTTTTCGGCGTTCGCTCTAACGCAGCTCGCTTCGCCGGCGGACTGATCAACTTGTCGATCAACGCGTCGGCTGCCCTCATGCCAGCCACAGAAGCTATCCTACCACTGGCTTCGAAAGCGGCTTTCTTACCAGCATCCAAAGCCGTCTTCTTACCGACCTCAAACGCGGTCGATGCGAGTTTTCTACCCGCGTCGCCCGTGAACGCTCGCATTATAGAATCGACGATGCCAGAACCGCCTTGAACGTAAGTCCTGACGTATCCCCTGTTCTTTATCACCAACATATTTTATTTTTATGATATATTTTTGTTTTTTCACTGGTAAACCGTTTTGTTGTTTTTAAATACTTTTATTATTCAGTGTAAAAATTTACTGTTTTATTTTTGTTTGTTTGTTTCTCTCTACTTATTATATACACATCAATCCTTCAATTCGTTCATCAGCCTTTTATACTGGTTTTTATTCAAAACCTTCTGTCTTAACAATTCGTCAGATATAGCAACTATCTGATTATCTAATCCCGTGTTACCAGCCCGTCTGCTCGCCATCAACAAACTCAATCTCTGAGACAGAGCGTCGGAATCGCTCGGAAGAAAAGTGGTTTTCACCCCTTTGCCAGTCACCGATTCGACGAACTTCTTGTCTTGTTCATATCCCATATGGGTTTCACCACTTTCGTCCACTTGTAACCTCTGTTGGCTTTGGGTCTCGTCTCTCTGGCATCGTTATTTCTCTTCATGGCGTGGGTCTGAACCAGAATGTCTCCGTAATTATCGAAATCCTGTTCCGTGTAATCGCCGGGCTTGTCGTAAAGGAGCAATCTGCGCAGACCATCGGTCAATTCGTATTTGTTCGAACCCACGATCAATTCATCATCGTCAATTTCTACTTCTGTGTCTCCTACAAAAATCCTTCCCTCCGAATCCTTATAAAATCCACACGACTGATCTCTCTTACCGCCATCATCATCGGACGATGCGACGCTACTAGTGGTGATAGTCGAAGCTGTATCGTCGCTCTCGCTCAAATCTGTTTGAATTCCCGTGGGAACGTAATCCGGTGTAGATTGAACGGAATACCGATTTCCAAAACTAGGAGGCAACGAACCCATTCTCAAAGAACTCTCCTTTATGGGTCTCAATTCTTCGACTATCTCCTTCCTGCTTCGCCCTTGACCCTCCGTCACGGGTTTAAATATTTTTGTGGCTTCGCGTTTGAGTTCCATCTCACCAAGACGTCTGCTCCTGTCAGCAGACTGAATGCCCTTCTTAGGACGTTCATACTCGCCTAAAATTAAATCTCGGCGTCTAGGATCCATCTGTAAAAACATCTTTCGTTTTTAATTGTTAATGTTCCTTTGAGTATGCTAATATGAGTTATTTATTATTTTCAAAATTAAATGTATAATTATTTTTATGTTATGTTTTTTTTTCTCTCCTATATATATATATCGATCTCTTTTATTTATTTCCTAGGATATTCCCCCACCCCACGACGAGGGGAGATAACTCCGTATGATCGAGTTTACGAGAATCGAGCGATCCGATCGGTCGATTGACGGAGAATCGAGCGATCCGATCGCTCGATTAACTGAGTTTGGGAATTCCCATAGTGGGGAATTCCCCTAATGACGTCATAAATGGGAAAAACCCACCGCCTCAAAACAATTGCGGGTTCTGGACCACTGGTCTAGAATCCGCAGACCGTTTTTTGATGATAGCCCAGAATTTTTTGCTCGCGTTCGCCAACGATGGATCGATGGTCTGATCTGCGATGGGAACGTCGACAAAAATTTTTAAAGTAAAAGATAAAAGTGAAGATGTACAATTTCACCCTTTTTTTAAAAAACGCGCGTTCACCACGAGTATTTGAACGTTAAAAGTGCGATCTAGGAGTCACAAAAAAACATGGGGGGAGTCAAGACCATTACCTACCAATGTACATTTTTGTGAACAAGCGTGCGATTTAACACTGAATTCCACGTTGGTGAACGCATCGTGTACGTATGTTGTACACGTACATGTACAAAGTGGTCGTAAATCCGCAAATATCACCTACTATTGTGTGCTATTCTTTTTTTAGCACGGTATATTTATTATTTATTGTGGTAATCATGATGCATAAATGCTTATTAGTTTTCTGTGATAAAACTAACTGCAATACTGGAAAATAAGTTGGCATTTTGGAACACAAGAGTATATAAGTAAGGAAAATTTGTTTCCTTTGAAATTCCCACCTCTCAAATTTCAGAAATTCAAATTAAATATACACTAATTATACAAATTAAATAAAGGCTGTGATGTTTAGAACACAACAAATCTATGCATTTAACTCTAAGACCTGACACCTGGCATCAATTGTTCCTGGAAGTCTGCTACCATATTCGTACAATAACTGATAATCAAATCTTTCACGAAAACAACCCATGACCAAATATACCCGAGGTAGCCAAGAAAAAGGCTAGACAAAACATTTCACGATGTAGGGACATGACTGCGTTTGGGGAAATGCCGCCAACTCTGTCTGCATTTTTATTAAAGAGCGAAACCATTGCCGGCGGACATGTGTATGTCACGTGAAACCGCGAAATTTAATCGCATAATTATAGAAAATTCAAACAGGTGTCATGATACCTTGTAATTAATATGGCAACTGTGTGCCGTTCCATATGACGACAATCTGTAGTGTGAAAGCGATCAGTCTCATTATTTCATTTTAGACGACATTGTTTATCGGTGCTTTTTCGGCCCTGTTGACCTCTACTAAAAGTAAACAGATAGAAAAATAAAGCCGAGAGTTTTGAAATGTACTCCCACGCAGTTCTGTCGTCGAGTTTTGATGAATTTAGATTTCCTAGATTTGTTCTTACATTTCTGAAGCACAAATGGCCACGAGTTGTTCTCGTGGAATATTATTTGATTATTTAGCGCGCGTAGTAACTGCTCAAGATCATGCAGTACAGAATTCTCAGGTCGATCCAACTGACTTGGAAAACAATGAAAAATGGATCCGTACATATTACTGGATCCACTAATATGCGGAATTCGTTACTAAACTGGGATTCACCGCATCAAATGTTATCAATATTCGTGTTGAGTTTTATCACCACCAAACCTTTTTAAAACCATCTTTGTTATGTCATCCGCCCTCGATTATATTAGATGAGATGTCTGCGTGAATATTTTCCTCCAATTCGCGATATGTCTGTAGAGTATATTTGAGCATTCTGCTTTGTTTATTTTGTGTGGAGGGTGGAGTAGTTTTTTCCAAGTTTTTTTTCGAATGGAGAACTTAACCCCCAAAGTATAGACCCCACCTCACCTCGTACAATAAGCTTGAAATTCTTTAAAAAGACTTTTAGAGAACCACCACTGAGAATACATTGAGATGTTGCCGTAGCAGTTCCTCTAAAAATCACCTTGTCACAGGCGTTTTGTCCCAAGTCGAATTTCGTACCGGGACGATTCGTCCAAAAAAGTTGATCTTTTTTTTAGGGGGGGGGGGGGGGGGGGGTGCTTGTGTGTGGGAGGGGTAGCCTTTCAAGTGATTTCGAAGGAAGATATTAACCACCGTAGCCTGAAACCCTGTCCAATAAACTTGAAATTATTTTCTTGTGAATCACCAGTCACAATGCTTTGCCTTTTCTTTTAGTGAGAGATTCAACTTTTTTTCACAGAATGTTTCTTGCTTATGTTCTAATACGAAGAGATTGCATGATATATGCACAAAATAAGAGTGTTTCATGGGCAGTTTCTTGCTTGTGCTTGCCAGATACTGTAGCCAGATTTCCGCGACTTCCATGTCAGTGACGCATAACTAGTTAAGACTACAGCAAAAGTTCAAAACCAATTGGAACATTTACACTGGTACATTAAAACCAAAATCAAGAGCATAATTTATGGTAATCCAGAAGTATCATATTATTGTGTTCAGCTTAAGAATAGTAATAAGTTGTCACTGTCACATTTTTGCTCTCCATCCGTACTTATGAACAATCTTCGCAGTTTTGAATACCAAAAAATGAAAAATTATATAGAGCGTAATCTCTTGACTGGACTTGTTACGTGAAATAATTCCTGAAAGGTGAGGGATGTTGTACAAGCACGAGTGCGCGAATGCGCACGAGTGTTTTATAATATAGTCCCTCGCCCCGAATGAATTATTTCACGTAACCAGTCCAGTCAAGCGATTACTCTGTTTATTACTTTTCATTATTAACGATAATTATATTATTTAACCCTTTACCTAACGTAACGGCCAAAACTGGCCAGCGCTATTCTCAAAAATCGCCAATTAATTTTCATTATTTTTTCATTTTTTGTCTCTAAAACAGGTTATGACCCCTCATTGGAACGATCTCGTTCCAATGAGGGGTCATAACCTATGTTTTTGAGACAAAAAATGAAGATAATAGTTATTCAAGAATGTTTTTTGCAAGTGTCGTCTGCTTTTCATGTTAAAGGGTTAAAAAACAGTGAAGTTCCCATTACACCCACGGCAAAGCGTCTTCGTTTGCGCGCACGGATACATGAGCCAATTGCTGACTGCATAATTCACTTGTGAAGTTATCGTTTATAATCAAACCCGGAAATCCCAGTAAATCACACTTTGGAAAGTAATAAAACATTTTTTTTTAGATATTTGACGCCATCGAAAATAGCATGTCACCTATTTTCAAGCTAAGTTTCCCATTACTTATAAAGCACCTTACAAAATATTGGTTTTGAAATATGAAGGTTGATACTGATTGAAAGAAGGTTGTTCATTATGTTCCAGAAACAATTGTAGAATGTTGTCTTGCGTGTAAATGTTAAAATCGAACGTCTCATTTTGATGACGACTGTACTTTACTTCCCTTGCTAAGGGGATGTGTCTCAGCTTTTCTGAAACATTTCTCTCTGAGACATACATCTTGATAATTACTTTTTAAAATCTTAAAATCTTAAAAATATGTCTCCAGTCAAAACTGAAACAAATAAATAAGTTTCACAAATATTTGTAACTGAATTTGGTTGAATGATATTCTTGATAACGTAAAACATTTTCATGAATGTGTGCATTGAAAATTCCTCTTCTCAAAAACCCAAAGCCAAATTTTGTCCCTGAAAAAGTTTTGTTCGAATATACTTTTGGTAGCAAGAAGTTAAACACCGATGTTATGCTATAGACCAGTAAATCGATGTTGAAAATGGGAGGCGTGCTTGTACTACTCGCTAACATTTGAAGTAATAATGCAATAATGTTAATAATGTAATGTTAACGTCTAGAATCCACCGCAGTGCTCTCTGACTTACATTATTACCCCGTATCATAGGCGTACGCACCCTTCGTTCATTCTATAACATTCTCAGCTCAAATCAACGGAGCATGCTGCTCCACAGACGGGCACACAAGGCAAGCACTTCAACAGGTCCCTATTTTACACCTAGGTACGGTGGGGATTGCGCAGTACTGGTGAACATTCCTAACGTCCACAGCTGGCATGTGATGCAACGTCGCAGAATCACACGCTCAAACTCCGCCGATCGCACACTAGCCACTACTGCATCCGAATCAATCGCCGAATAGTCACCCATCCAAGGATTTACCGGGCTCAACGTTGCTCAACTTCGGCGATCTAACGAGAATCGGTCTCACCTCGCCAGTGCTCCCCGTAAAGCACACTATTGTTGAGTCCTGACATTGAGAAAATGTTTTCAAGAAAAAACATAAACGAACATCTTCACACTGTTCACTCCACTGATGCACAGTACATAGGGATTCAAAATATATTACGAATCAGCTTTTAGCAGCAATAACAAAATTTGTTTGAGTTTGGTACAATACCTGAAATACAACCTCAGTGGAACAATCGTAAGTCAATCAGGTGATTCCACACGGAATGAATTATTTATTTACTTATTTATTGGTGTTTAAGGTCACATACTTACGCACAATGGCTAATCATGACGGTGACAGTTTTACGAGTGGAGGAAGCCGGAGTACCCGAGAGAACCACCGAGCAACGACGAGCAGCTGCCAGCTCCCCAACATCGTAACTCCGCACTGCAGCACAGGCAGGGTTAGATTGGTTGAAGACATGTGCACCAGCGACGTGCAGTACGCCTTAGTACACGGCGTCATCGTGCCACCGTGTAGACAATCGGGGTTGAGTGCCTTGCCCAAGGACACAACGCGGAGTCCGAATCGATCGCTCAGACGGTCACCCATCCGAGGACAAATCGGGGTCGACGTTGCTTAACTTCGGTGATCTGACGAGAACCGGTTACCGCAACGCCACCGCGCCCCCACACGGAATGAATGAGTGAAAAGACCTAGCATTACTGGCCTTTGAAGTTGTCTAATTTTGCTGTTTACATACCAATTCTCGGAAAGTGAAGATTGATTAGTTTGAAGTCTAGGAAGGCTACATTCTTCATGGTGTTTTGTTCACATTTTCATCAGGCTTGACATTCTTTAGGAGTGCTGCACGCCTACTGCACAGCTAGGAAGAACTGAGGAGGGCAATGTTTTGCACCCCTTGATTTTTTTGTAATGCCAGACCTGTTTGGCACTGCCTTTAAAATCTATTATCATTTCGTTTCCTGAGTTTCAATGTGTTCTCTGTGCCTACTAGCACAGAGAACACATTGGAACTCGGGTACGATTTGTCAAAGTTGCATTGATTCGCAATAAATCATGACCCATTCTTTGTTTCATTTCGATACATTTTGAGTGTTGAAGACAGTCACATAAGAATTGTATGCAGCATTTTGAATAATGAGAAGATGTGTGTGTCAATTTTTCCACTGTGTAGCTGAATGTAGTACCATTTTTCAGTAACAATATTAATACTTTGAAATGAATATAACCGAAATAGCATACAAGTTTTTGCATTGAAAATTTCAGGTGCAATTGCACTCCCAAGCAATCTGAGGAGGGCAACTGTTTTGCACTCCTTGGTTTTCTAGATTGCCAGGCCTGTTTCATGCACACATTGTATTATTTGGTCTATTTTCCACGAACAGATTTCAATCCTTTACAGAAAACAAATGATATCAACATTTGTTATATAAGTTTTTATTCTCCCAGTTCTTAAAAAAAATTAACAAAGCCGTATCATGTCAACCTCATAAGTTTAAACATATTTTATTTTCCATAAATACAGCAGAATTTGATTGGAGTGCAAATTATTCAACTTATTAACAACTCCTCTCCGAACATAATTATAAAACAATGTTGGCAACAAGCTAGTTGTGTGGAAGGAAAACAAGGAAAAAAAAAACAAAAAAACAAAATAAGATACAGAAGAAAAACAAAAAAACCCAAACGACAGAAACTAGAAATAAAGGGTTACAATTCACCGAGTTTGCCTTCATCAAAGCTACTAACTAAACGGACACCGACAACGAGAAACATTGGACAGTATGCTAATGAAAACATTTGTCAGAATTTTATGCAAACCTCCCACTGGATGTAATAAATAACTCGGTTTTCTAGAAAATTAATTCGTTTTGTTGCTCGGTGAGCTCTGGCTTTCCGTACAGAAGATCTTCTATAGGACCAATCTCCAGCGTGTGCAGACTGTTTACAAACGACAGTCTCAAACTGGTATAATGGGAGCAGACAAAGAAAAGATGGTGTGCATCCTCCCATGGATGACCACATGAACACTGAGGTGATGGGGATTATTATGATTCCCGATGAGTCTGGAGGTGGGATGGGGAAATCTCAACCGAGGGGCAAGATATTTGAACCAGACCCGAGGCTTGCCGAGGGTCTGGCTCAAATATCTTGCCCTGAGGGTGAGATTTCCCCATTCCCACCTTCAGACTCATCGAGGATGATTTTTCTCCCCACACACGAGGATTACGTCATTATAGATAATTGGCGGCCACGTGCTGACATACCCAATTTATCAAAACGTAGTCCTTTCGAAAAACGAACAATTTCATCGGAAAAATCGTACAAAAGTTAGGTATATACCATAGGTATATACTAAAAAATTGATTTATAACACTGTCCGTTAAGGGGTTAATGAATTTGCGCGTGTCAAACTCTAATGTAAAGGGCATTGTGAGATTATTGATCGATCGATAAATTCGCGCAGTGATATTATTAAATCTTCAGAGAAACATGGGGTTGAAACAAATCAATTTTAATATTTGAATAATAATTAAATATTGAGTCTATATCAACAAGGAACAGATAAATAGGTAATAAACGCAATCGTGAAGCCATTTTGTTTATTGTTTATTTACAATTGTGCAAACGATGATGAAATAGTTCCGGCGACCTAATAAAATATGCAAATGAGTATGTCACGTGGGGTGGGTGGGATAGAAATATCAAAATATCCCACCCTGCTGTCTCACCCGGGACACGCGTATGTTTCACGTATGGTGGGGGGAGAAATATGGTTTCGAAATTTGTCACCGTTCAAATCACTGCAGTTGTTCCGGAGTTTACAATGGATAATGTTAACTGTTTTCTTCCCCATTAGATAGTATGATGGAGGCCTTGGGTTGGGATTTAACAATGAATATTTATATTTGAATTCAGAAAAACTTTGAGCGTTGGTCAACTGGGAGAGGAGACCATTCCACAGTTGTGTTGTGGAAGGAAAAACGATCGTCTAAACCGCGCGGTTCTTGTCTTATAGAGAGTGAAGTAGGAACGATCAGGCAGGTTATAAGTGGTGACATCACCAGTGCGAGTGGGAAGCAGGTTGCTAAGGAACGAGGGTGTTTCGTTATGAATGATTTTGAAAAGCGTACATAGTCTATGTTCTTCTCACCGCTTTGAGAGCGATACCCACCCGCGTTCTACTGGAAGTCGTTCATTTGAGGTAGAGCGTGTAATTCCAATTATTATACGAGCTCCGCCATATTGCAGATTATCAAGGTCGTGTAGTAGGTAGGAGGGGACACAGTCTCAAACAATATCTCCATAGTCCATGAGCGACAAAATATGTGTTGAGTATATCTGTTCAAGGGTTTTCCTATTAAGTTTAAATTTAATTTTTCGCATTTGTGCTAGCCAGACGTTCACTTTCTTACATATTTCGTTAATTTGAAAGTTCCAGTTTAGAGCGATTGTAATACTATACCAAGGTGTTTATGTGCGTCAACTACACTAATTGGGCTGGTATCGAATACTAAACTAGAGTTGTGGTCATCTGTGGTACTTAATGAAAATCTGACAACTTTAGTTTTGTTCGGTTTAAAGGTCACTAACCATTGACACGACCATTTGTTTATGCTTTCAAGGTCTTTATTTAGTTGAGATACAAGATCTGTGAACATGAGTTCTGATTTTGTAAGGCATGTATCGTCAGAGTACCTTCTTGTAACAGCTTCAATAATCTCCGATATGTCATGTATATATACTAGGAATAGAAAGAGACCCAAGGAACACCTGCTTCTAGTTTCTGATAATTAGAGAAAGTTCTATTGACAAGTACCCGTTGTTGTCGATTGGACAGATAATCTGATAGCCACTCAAGGAGTGGGCCAGATATTCTGTATTGCTGGAGTTTGAAGAGGAGTCCTTTATGCCACACTCGTTCAAAAGCTTCGGATGTATCATAAAAAATGACACAAGTATTTAATTGCTTGGCAAGAGAGAGACAAAGGGAGTGGTAGAGGTGCAGTAACTGGAAAGTGGTACTATGTCTGGATAGGAAGCCAGACTGAAGCTGGTAAAGAAATTCGTGTTCGTGAAAGTGATGAAAGAGGAAATTCAGTGTCACGTTTTCGAAGAGTTTTCCTAAACATGGGTGCAGGGAAATAGGTCTATAGTTCATTCTGCTGGACGCGTCACAATTTTTGTAGATCGGAATGACATCCGCTTTCTTCCGTATATCTGGAAATACTTGTGCAATGATTGACTTTCGGAAAAGCGTACGGAGGGGTAGGGCTGCAGAATGTGCTGTTCCCTTGAGCACCTTTACACTGATTCCTTCGTGACCGTGAGCTTTATCGGCTTTTAATGAATTAATTACATCTGTTATGTCCTGTTCACAAAAATCAATATTGCTCAGAGGGTGTTCGCATTTTAAAGTAAAGTTGGGTAGACTATGACCAACTTAATTAATGCAGCCGTTTTCTATAAGTGTTGCGTTTAGCAAATTCCGCTTTTGCAGAGTCAGTGCAACACATAGTCTGGGGATGGGCCTGGTAATTTTAAGAGAGGGGTAAGATGATGGTTGCTTTTGGTGACGAGATAGCATTCCTGATAAGTTGCCAAAATTGTTTAGGGGAGGGCGCGGATGTTATTTGTTCCTGTATATGGAGTTCATACTGGGCCTTAGCATATTTCTTCTAGTTGTTGACAGTGTTTCGGGGACGTCGGTAATTATTCAAGTCGTTTTCATTTCCAGAATTTAAAGCCTTTTTCCTGAACCTATTTCCACGACGCATTTCAGTACGAAGTTCGGGAGTAAACCAACTTTTGTCTTTAGGGCGTATCATTCGAATTTGGGATGTATTGATCCAATATAATCAGGTATATTTCTGTGAATATTTCAGTAACAGTGTTAATATTGTTAGATGAGTTCTAACAATGAATCCCAATCCACGGCACTTATAAGTTCATTAGCTTGGATAAAGTCTGCTCTTTTGTAGTTCCGCACATCACGTGGGAAAAGTTGTCTGTGCTCATTATTAAATATTACATATGTATAGACGGCCATGTGATCAGGTACTCCCAGATCCATAGTACCGGAATCCAGAGTATGGACAGAGTCACTAACAAGAATGTGGTGAAGTAAACTTTGGGTTGAGGGTGTTATGCGGGTTGGAGTAGTGATTACGTTACTCATGTTATAGTGTGTGATAATTTTATTGTAGTTTCGCTTCCCGACTCAGAAGATCCGAGTTTAAATCGCCCCCAAGGACCAGGGAAGGACTGATTGCCAGTGCATCGTCAATAGACCTATCTAGTAATTTCCATGAGTCGTAGTGTGAAAACTGCTGTGATCTACAAAACACCCCAAACATGTACCTAAAAGACTTGAAATCTACCTCGAAATACATTATGGACTCATCGTTGATGTTTTGCGACTACAAAATATCTATATTCGCTGGAGGGACCGAGAAGCACTGTTGTCTATTCGCAAAAAGTAAAAATTACAGGTGTGATGATGCACAAGAGAGACATCTCGCCTCCAAACTGAAAGACTGAGATGTGTCCACCAACAGAGATAGCTGGAATGGTTTCGATTACTTTCTCAGAATACCCATCGCTGGGGTCGAGATCTTGTCCATTACTCTTGGGATCCAAATAAGCAAGCCCGTATGTTCGTTAATGTTTTAACATTCTGTCACACTATACTCAACGTATTTCTAAGCGTGCTTTTATTTAAAATAGACCTTAGAAATCTACAGATAATAAGATGGTCATCTTTTCTAATATAATTTGGATTCTCTTGGTCCATGGTACATTTGCAGTAACTCAATAGATAAACAAAACTATAACGATATGCAAGTCATTATACCAGCATTAATGCAGCTATTTTCTAAATTTTATTTTCTCTGAAAAATATCTAATTGCCACCCTGTACTCTTATTCCGTCCTGTACTGTCATTGGGTTTGGAACTTTTTCCACTATGTGCACTTATTCCTTCCACCCTGCATGTTTATTTGGATCCCGAGAGTACGCGGTGGATGCAGCCGATTCGTTAGGTGGAACCGAGGAGCGCCGTTGTCTACTCGCAACAAGTAAAATTTGCAGAGCGACAGCACGCCTCAAAATCGAACGACAGCTATAGGTGTCACAATCTGACAAGGTGTGCACTTGTGACCAAGAAATTAATGTTTTATAAAGAGGCAAAAATTATGAATTAAGCAGTAAATATAGTCCATAAAATATGAAGATATTTCTTAGTATCTGATCGGGTATTTCAAACACCTTTTTGACAATTATGAACAATTATTTATTTTCAGTCATGTCAACATGGTCGTTTCAGTGATACGAAAACCGACAGTGAAGAGATAGCAGCATAAAGACAGCTTTTTGATGTGTTTCCTTTACTTCTGGCCTTATTGACCTCGACTCTCCAATTGACTGATCATGAGACGGCGCATTCAGAAATCAGATTTAAGTATTCACAACAAGGTGAATTATTTTAAAGTTGTAACGATTCATCATCTTCAAGTTACCACTTCGTGTCATCGACCCTATGAAGGGATCTCGCTTTTCAAATAGAGGTAGACACTTTTCCGATGAATTACTGGGCTGTAGCACGAGAACAAAGTGATGAAAAGCAGCCAGGTAGAATATTTTGCGTGTGTAACCCCTCCAGCGTCATTTTCTTACAAGTGGTACCAGGGCGTAGGAAGCAAAGGGACAATGTCCTAGGAGGGGCATGGTGGAAACAAAATACATAAAACTACGTTTCAATAAGACTAAAATCGTCGCCCTCTGATTGGACGAGAGCTCGCTTAGTTTTTTCTCTGTTTACGGCTCCAGTGGCATATGATACCGTCTGGCGTCACAACGCGAAATATTTGAAAATACGATAACAATAGTAGGATACTCAAAGAGCATACTGCCTATAAAATCGTATTTGTCGAGGCTAGCAGGGTATTTGATGACTGGATTCGCATCACAGAATGCTAGTCAAAAATGGCCAAATGCTAACCATTTTTCTTTCATATTGGCCTTATATTCACTATTTATCATCACTTTTTGAAACCTAGATGGAAACTGCCAAACAAATTTTTAAAAACAAAAAATACCCTGGCTAGTGACCATTCTATGGATGTTTACTCACAACCCACTTTTAAAAAGTGGAGGTGACTCCATCTCAATTCAAATCATCAATATGTTCATGGTTTGAACTGAGATGGAGTAACCTCGTCTCGAGGATGGGGAGGGTGCTGTGTACCCTGTACCCTCGGTTCCTTTGGCCCCGAATACAGTCCCTAACAATTGCCCCTACTGCCACAGTAAGTACAATCGAAAACTTGCAACACCTTTACATTTCTTCGGATTGTCCAACTCCACTATATTTCCGCGATGATCGACTATTCACCACGGCGTTTGCTAACAGATGTATAGAATATACACATAGTAGCTTGGTGTACCAAATCTTCACCACGAGTGGTGAAGTGGTGTTAACCACGAGCCTTCGGCGCGCGGTTAACACCACTTCATCACGAGTGGTGAACATTTGGTACACCAAGCTACTTTGGGTATATTTTATTTATACCATGATCGTCGGATTATTAAGAGTCGCTATTATTTTTTCTCGATTTTACTGAGCACCAGACGTACATACGTGCGAATCTGTTTTTGTTTACACGAGCATCGGTGGTCGGTACTTCCGCTGTCAATTTTATCGCCGAAACGAAATGAAAAAAAGAAACTGAGCCTTTTTCGTTTTAATAACATAATGACATACTATTTCGAGTTATGGGTGCTTTATTAACATCAGACAATTCATGTTTGTTAATTTTTGGCATCTTATGAGGTAAACCCATTTAAAAACGTAATAAATAATTGCAACTTCCATTCTTCGCGAGGCGACGTGCGATAAATTTAGACATTCAGGTCGACGTCAGCAAAGGTCAACGGGGAAGTAGTTCTATTGTAGGTGTAAATTTTAACTATTGAAATCCCATTGCTGGCATGTTCATCACGGTTGGTGTGTAAAGCTAAAATTTATGTCATAGGCTTTTCATATATAGTAGAATAGGTAATCATGGTATAAATTACAACCACTAACAATACAGACTGGGAGCAATATTATGGTCAGTTATTATTTTTTTTGGTTTTTTATATTTTTTTATTGACATATCCATTGTTTATAAACAAAAAAGAACAGTATTGTGTACATTATTTCTCATAAACAGGGTAGAATTGCAAAGATTACGGTCAGTTATTTATTAAATATGATTTTCTTTCTCAAAATTACCCATTATCAAGCTCGGAAGATATGACTCAAAGTGCGTCTGATATCACGCCGATCTTCGCCGATATGAACCTAGCTAGAGTAGTCCCCTTTATGCGTTACGTAACCAATTTTTTACATCGAAATCATTAACCCTTATTTGTCAAACGCTGTGATCAAAACTGAAGTTACTTGGCATAAGGAAGTAGTTTAAAGTTTTTGTGTGGAAAGGAATTATTTATGCCAATAAGTACGGATTAGGTGGGTGAAGAGAAGTAAGAAGACAGTTGTACGGAAAATCCAACGCAAACTAAAAGTCAGGATGGGGAAACCTAGACGTTCGGATAGCTGAGCTAGGAGGAGAGAAAACTTCAGACCTTGTGAACAGAATGAGAAACAATAACACTGTCAAAAAAACTGTAACAGATCTGCGAACATATTTTATTACTTTTCCGTGTGATTTACTGGGATTTCCTGATTTGATTTTAAAGGATAACTTCACAAGTGAATTATGCAATCAACAATTGGGTCATGTATCCGTGCGCGCAAACGAAGACTCTTTGCCGTGGGTGTAATGCGGATTTCATTGTTTTTTTTTGTTTTTTTTAACCCTTTACCTAACATGAAAAGCAGACGACACTTGCAAAAAAATTCTCAAATAACTATTATTTTCAGTTTGTGTCTCAAAAACATAGGTTATGACCCCTCATTGGAACGAGCTCGACGAGCTCGTTCCAATGAGGGGTCATAACCTATGTTTTAGAGACAAAAAATAAAAAAAATAATGATAATTAATTGGCGATTTTTGAGAATAGCGCTGGCCGGTTTTGACCGTTAAGTTAGGTAAAGGGTTAAATAATGTAATTATCGTTAATAATGAAAAGTAATAAATAGAGTAATCGCTTGACTGGACTGGTGACGTGAAATAATTTATTCGAGGCAAGGGACTATATTGTAAAACACTCGTGCGCATTCGCGCACTCGTGCTTATATAACGACCCTCATTTCTCATGAATTATTTCACGTTACCAGTCCAGTCAAGCGATTACTCTCTATTGAATAGCGAGCTTGAGAGAGTGTGACTGGCTTGTTCGAGATCATTTCAATATTTGGGAAAGGCGTGAGTTGGCAGATTGGCAATATAAAGCATTCTCGGTTTTGGATATACTTTGATGACTTTGAGAAATAAATATGTTGATGATATGTACAAATTTTCGCGGCATTACAAATGGAATATTTACAACATATTTTAGTTTTTATTGGCCAAAAACAAGTACCGAGACTGAAAAGTTGATATATTGTTAATAGTTTTCACAGGGAGGGCGATGGGCCAGTGGTTAAGGCATTGCACTTCAAACCGAAACGCAGACGATATCAAAATTTATTATTTTAAATATCATTTTTTCAAATTTTTCAAAAAATTTCAACAAAACCATATCATGTGACCCCTCGTTGGAACGATCTCGACGAGCTCGTTCCAACGAGGGGTCACATGATATGCTTTTGTTGAAATTTTTTGAAAAATAATATTTTTTCAACTGCTGAATTTGCATATTACGCGAGCGGATGTGGGCGATTCGTTAGGTAAAGGGTTAAAACAATAATAGGGGCGCGTTGGCTCAGTAGGTAGAGGTGCAGGCTGCCAGCCGAGCGGTCCACAGTTCGATCCCCACCAGGGGTAAATGCGTTGTATCCTTTGGCAATGTACTTAATCCCAAATGCCCACATGTGGGCACGGTGACGCTGTGTACTAATGCGTACTGCACTTCGATGGTGCACTTGTCTTCAACCAACGCTAACCTTGCTTGTGCGGAATTAGTACGTTAGGGAGTCTGACCGTTGCTCGCTGCTGCTTGGTGGTTCTCTCCGGGTACTCCGGCTTCCTGCACCCGTGAAACTGTCCAACACGAGGTAACTCTGGGTCTCGAAAGTGTCGTGAAACCCTAATCAAAAATAGTTTTCGTACAAGGTGAACGTTATGACGTTTGATGAAGTGAAAGCTGTTACACTGTGGTGTTAGAGCTTTCACGCGATCAAACGTCATAGATTGGGAGGAGTTACCGGATTGATTTACTTGACTCCATCTTGTGAGGGTGGGACTGTTTGAGTTTTGATGTTTTTCGCGGACTTTCCAACAATCCAGTTGTATCGAGATCAGTGAATAATACCTATTGTAATATTAACACTTTGAACCCCAATGACCGTTTTCCGGCCCAGTAACATGGTACGTCATAATTTCATTAAGTTATATGGCTGCTAAGTGAATGTGTGGGGGAAATGAATCAAGAATTTTCAACGTGCAGCCCAAAGGCTGCACGTTGAAAACATTGATTGCTCAACCCCTAAATAATGAATATGAACTCTTCCAATTGCTGCCATTGAACAGAATAGGACGATTTCACCAGGGTTCAAAGTGTTAAAAACTAGATAAGACTCTCTTTTAGCCTTCTCTGTTATAGTGCAATATTTGCCTCATTTTTTACAAGCTACTCGGGTTACTGCGTGAAGTATTTTGTCATCGGGTTGATTTATAGAATATTCATTCAGATTTTAGTATCATTATTCACTACGGCCAGGGGCGGACTGGGCCAAGAAAAGTTACCGGGAAATGAACCAATACGGTCCCCGGACCCGGAGAAAAGTTTGATTTTTCGAAATGAACTAAAGCTGCTTCCTTGCATCTGAGTGATCAATGGCAGTTCACACAGAGAACATTTGGATGGCATTTTTGTATCATCTTCATCACTCATTCGATAAGAATGCTATCAACAGGGGTGGGGAGCGCGGGCCCATCAATCCGACCATAATTCGGGCCAATAGGAGAAAATTTGGATTTTTCAAATTAAAAGAACGCTGTATCCTTGCATCTGAGCGATCAGTGGCAGACTATACTGCTGATATAGCGAAGTGTTCTCTACAGTACGTGGAGAGTGTATTATCATTAAATCACGCGCAGACTGGAGATTCCACTCGAGCAATAATTGCAAATTTTTTGCAAAGCATAACCATCGCAAACAAAGTTCCAGCCAATGGGTCTCCGGGTTAAACCCGGAGATCCATTGGCTGAAACTTTGCTCGTGTTTTTGTCCATATGTACAGAATTTGAAAGTGATACTTTGGGTGATACTCCACTCCGCGGGTGTTTTAGTTACAATCCACTCTCCACGTACTGTATGTGGACTGCCAATAGCATTCTTTGCAATCAGATCCATTTCGTCTGTTGGGCGTTTTCATAAAATACCATACGTTCAGTCCATCTCTGACTACTGCCTTCGCAATCTATTTCCCTGTCACACTAACGTTCAATTTTCATGTTTCTAAACGAAAAGTTCACCTTTTTATCCCACCTAATTGTTTATCGCTACGATATAGCATCAACGTTTGATACGGCGTTAAGCTCCAATAAATATATTTTTTTTCTGCAGACGGAATGAAAGACAAACTAAAATAGTAAAATATTTTAGTTTACAAGATATTTTTATTCCAATAAAAAAAGACTGATCCAAGTGAACATATTAAAATAACTGCATGCTGTTTGATTAAATCTCTCCGAAAATAATTCAAGATTGACCACTGACATGATATTGAGTGATCAATTGCGCGAATACGTGTTTCAAAAATGTTTCATCTAAGCTCAGTGTGACAGAACTACGGCTTTACATTTAGTACTGTAGCTTTAAGGTGAGTTATGAGACAAGAGCCACATTAACGATTTCCGCAACGAACTATTTTTGTATTCTGAGATATATCCGGCAACGTATTAATGTCTTAAGTCAATGTATTATTGTTAGGTGTGTGTTTTTCTATTTCTATTGACACCTTTTATTTGTTATAATATGGGGTTGTGATATCCTTATCAAAATGTTTCCGTTTAAAGCAGCCAATTTGGTAAGTATCGCTCTTGATACGGTTGTCACAGAGCATCTAAATTGACAGACGACTGATTTTATGGTAACACCTATAGTCAACCCATAGTAGGCTTATTTGAAAAAAATGACAGATTAGTCATCATATGGTAACTGGGTGGTCATTCATGAAATCGTGTAACAAAACACCACGACAATTGTAAACGAGCTCACAAGTCACTAGTCTCATTCTGTAAGGAATTCGACACTGTTGTGGCGAGGGACCAGTCTATCCCTGAACTAGTCCATCGCCTATGTTAGATTCATACGTCTGGAGTACTTCTGTGGGTCGGAAAAGCGAACCTACGTTTCATCCTTGAATTGATGCATGAAAGTAAACAGCGCATTGAATCATCGAAACGCGGAAGTTGTTTGACTGATACTCCGAACAGATAGCGCCTTGCAATCAGATTCAGCTGACGGGTTTCTAGTCCAAACATGGCCTGAAAGTCCGTAATATACGGTTTTGGTTTGGTACGTCCTTTAAAAGGACGTACCGAACCAAAAACTTATATTACGAACTTTCGGGCCATGTTTGGACGAGCGGGTTTCATGCATCAATTCAATGTGAATGCGTGTTGAATTATTGCTGGAAATGATCGGTATCCACTCAATAACCCGAGATTTACTTTTCATTATACGTTTTTAGAACAAATTTACCATTTTCTGTGATAATTTGATTAGTATTCACCTTGAAGTGATGCTTTGAAAGTTGCCATTTTGATTGATACCGTGAAAGTGAAAATTTCTATATCTTCACTGTGGGGGATACGATTTCTATCTTTCCACAATTTCTTCGATAATCTATCGTTTAGCGTATAATCAAAAAAATTATCAATAGGGAAATGTCTTGAGATCTGTATCAGGTTGAAGATAGTACTTATGGACAAACCCATTGATCTCAATATAACTTGGATAACTGGAACACTCTTTGTACACTAAATGAATAGTGTCTAACCTGCCCCCATCTTTAGGGAGGGGGTGGAGGAGACAATTGTTTCTATAAAAAACATTGCCCAACTAAAACTCTCTTCTCGATAGTTTTGCAGTTTCCCGACGCCTCAACTTCCATCTGCTTTTTAAAGAATATAATGCGCTGTATGAGAGAAACGATTGACAGTGCGCGCATTGTCATTGCAATGTAAATAGACAGAATCGCACAAGCGTTTGAATGGTCTAATGTTTATCGCACGAGTATGGTTGGGCGCAAGAATACCATGAAAGGCGTGGGCACGAATGGTATTCTGCGCCCAACCAAACTCGTGGCATGAACATTAACCCATTGAAACGCTTGTGCGGTTCTGTATTTATTACACACCTTCGCAAATGTCTAAAACAGGCCTTTTACTAATACTAAGTAAGAATTAACCTATCCTTCTGAGACATAAAGGAAATAAAAAAAGGCAAAAATCCAAATCAATCTTCACAAGTAAGAGACCAGTGTTATATATATATATTTATTCACCAGTATACTATAGATTACAATAATAATGATAATTCCACTTACATTTACAGTATTCATACGGTACATAACAACTATTATACATAAAGAATACACAAGTATACTGGCAGAGGAAAGCATTCCAGAAGTCTTCCTGTCAGAAGTCTTCCTGCATTCCCCTATAAAGAGAGAAAAAGAAAAAGAAGGATTGAAAGGAAAGGTCGGAGAAAAAGAAAGCATATACGTGCAACACTGAGGAGTCTTGTAACTGGCTCTACTGAGATTCCACTCTAGTGAGTGTATACTTGATACATCCACTAAGGCATATGCATATCGGTGGTATGGCGGCTAGTATCCCAAGCTTGTTGGCTCTCTTGAAGCAGCCTCAACCATTCAAACGATTTACTTTGCGAATTGAGATACTTGTTCTAAATCCTTGCCTCTTTACAGCTATACAATTTAAGACAAAAGGCCAAAGGTTCGAGAACCAGACATTTAGGATTAAAATAAGCAAGCAGTCCCCAAAAAATGTTTTTTATGCGTTGTACGATAGGTTTTCGTTAAACACATTCATATTTCGATCATATAGAGGGCACAGTCTTATTGTTATTTCGTACGCTGATTGAACTTTCATTCATTGTTTCTACTTGCAAATTGTATTGCGTCACCACTTCGATCGATGAAACACTGTTCATATGAAATACAGTTTACCGTATTTTTATGCCTCAATTGTACAGCACAAATTGTGAATGGTTGATGTGGTCCTACCAAAAAGTTACCATACTTTCACAACAAACAATAGGTGTAAATTCGGAAAATACTTCAATGAGAAATTATAAAAAAAAAACTCACATGTTTATCTGGCGTTCAAATTCCATGTGGCTGTTTTTAATTTTACTCGACTGATTGACGGGTTAAGATTTTAGTCAAGATTGCAGTAGTCAATACTAGTCATTGTCAGTTCATCCCATGTGAAGGAAATTTATATCTTTATTGTCTAAGAGAAATGATCGTATTGTTCACAATGCCTGCTCACAACAGATAGATTATCGAAAAAATTGCAGAAAGATAGAAATCGTATCCTCCACTGTAAATATATAGAACTTTTCACTTTCATAGTGTCAATCAAAATGGCGGCTTTCAAGGCATCACATCAAGGTGGATACGAGTCAAATTATCACTGGAAATGGTCAATATGTTCTAAAAACGTATAATGAAAAGAAAATCTAGTGTTTTGAGTGGACATCGATCATTTCCAGCAGTAATTCAACACGTGTTCACCTTGAATTGATGCATGAAACCCGCCATCTGAATCAGATCGCAAGACACTACCTGTTCCGAGTATCGATCAAATCGCTTCCGCGTATCAATACGCATCAGCTGTTTACTTTCATGCATCAGTTCAAGGATGAAAGGAGTGAAATTATCGATAGAAATGATCAGATTCTTATAAAAAGCGTATAATACTAAGAAAATCTAGTATTTGTGAGTGGATAAATAGACAATAGTTCACTGCTTGGAGTAACGTACGGTGTTTATTCTCGAGTGGGATGCGGAAGGTTATTTTCACGAGGCGCTAGCCGAGTGAAAATAATCCCCGCATCCCACGAGAGAATAAACACCGTACGTTACTCCAAGCAGTGAACTATTGTGTTTATTATATTTCCCTGATAATATCTGCAACACAAATACCCCTCTTGCGTCATCCAAGAGCAGTTTCCCAAGGTCGCTCAATTTGTTTTGACGGTTAGAAAAATCGGCGCATGAACACAAAAACATGAATGAATGAACTGATATGACGTCATCAGAAAGGAATGCAATGACGCTCGTTTTCAAATGGAAGTTCAAATGACGTGAGATATGAACTTATGAAGGAAATCAACACATTTTAAAGAAATAATTCAATCAATCACACTGAATGAGTAGTCATGTTCAACTTCTTATAACTTTGTGTGGATCTGTACATAGTTATTGTTCGCTGTCAGTTGGAATATCAAGCACAATATTTGTCGAAGTGGATTGAGTGTTATCGCAGGATTTTGAGGCGGAACATCTGCAATGGTTGATCACAATGTTTATGGTCGGATTGTTTATTGTGCTCGTTCCGAATATATTCCCAAGATGTTGTTGGATCATAGAATTTGAGGTGCTCGATAGTTGGTTGGAAGTTATGGCATTCATAGACGATTGTGCAGTTGTACTTTGGGAACGGCTTGAAGTTGACGTCGTTGACAAACTCGATACAGTTGTTATCGGAATTTGTGGCTGAATCTGTAAATTCGATTCGCACGAAGTTGATTCATTTGAGAGAATAGATGAAATGTTTCTTTCCTGGTGAGTATTTATTCTTGAGTAGTTGTTTATACTGTTGATATTTTTATGTCCCGATATTTGGACAATGTGGTTTGGAGGAACATCTGCGTCACCCAATTTCTGAATAAGATGCTTACGAGAACTATGATTTGTCAATCGCTTTTTAGAAGGCAACCCACCGTCAGTTTTCATATTAGACATGAACTTGTAGATTTGGTTTATGCCCAGGCGTTGGTTTTTGAACCATTTTTGTCCCATTTCAAAATAAGAATTTTCATCGATTTGTTTCTGCGTTTCAGCCATAATTGAAATGTAGAATGGAGAGCCTGGCTCTCGCATTCCCGATGGACGTTTCTCCCTGTACAATTCATAAATACGTACTGGATTTCTTTCCGGCACTGAAGTTTCATATGCTTTTGGTTTTATCGTTCGCGTATTTTGAGGATTTTCGCCGTTGCGGGTTTTTGTGTGTCTCTCGTCCACTACTAGATATTTTCGCCCTGTTTCGTCTTGACCAACGCTAACGTCTCCCCATACCAGATCATACTGCTCCTTCCCTCCACGCATACCACAATGCATAGTAAATGTTAGCCACAATGAGTTCAATATAGATTTCGGTGAGTACGGCCCCAAAACTTTCTTCTCATAAAGCATATCAATTTCAGTATCAGTTATTTCTTCGGCAGCATTTGGTTTATTGCCCTTGCCCAACGATTTCAACTGCTTCTGCTTTATTTTAAGGGCTTCTCTGGCCTTTGCAAATTTTGAGTCTGAAATAATACATTTGCTGTAATTGGCATTTTTCAAGTGACGACTGATACTTGAATACAAAGCTCTAAGTGTGGAAGGTTCATACTCCCTGCCATCCTTGCGCCGAACTGATACGAGAAAGTGAGAAATGTAATCGCACAAATCACTGGGGTCAATGTCCGCTATTTCTCCGGTGTAACTGTACTTTGCTTTAAGAAAATGCTGGAACAATCGGATATCCAAAAGAGTTTTCTTCATCGTATTTTTGTTTTGATTTTGAACAATGAAATCAGTCAGTTCGCTATCGTCCATCATTTCGAATCGACCAAATTCCACTGACGCGCCCTCGGTTGAAGAAATAATGTCACTACCGGTTGCTCCAATAACATCATCTTCCCCAGTGGAATAAGGTTGAAATAATTCCAAAAGAAACTCGTCATCTATCGTATCTAGAAGTTTCACATTCGATGCAAATGCAGCCATTTCTGAACCACTCGGTATGAAAACAAAGCAGACGTAAACTCGCAACAGCGTAACTTGCCGTAAGGGGAATAATCCAACATGCTGACGTCATTGATAGTAAAATAGTCCGTCATGACTGGGAGTAGGATATCGCCGTGGGAGTTGAATAACACTTTCGAGGTCAGGGGAGTAGGATATAGTTTTTATTTACAAAGGAAAAAGCTGTAGAAATATAATAAAGAAAATTATCTCACTTGTGACCCAGTCAAATGGTTAATTTTGAAAAAATAACCATTTGTCTTGGTCACTCATGAGATAATTTTCGGTATCTACAAAATAACAAGTTCTGATATTGCAAAACTGATATCCTATTACTAGATTTCCTGTTAGGCATTATATTTTCATTGAACTATTACCCTGTGACTGTACACCATCAAACGTCACCGATGGGAGGAGTTAATGCAATGATTGATCCAGCACCAAATGAGTTGCGACGTTTTTCTCTGGCGTTCAAGCAACCCTATTTTGTCGCGATCAGAGGACATGGCCGAGAAGTTGACACAAAAGGCCGAGAATGTGCCTAATAGTAACATATTCTTTTATTAAACTCTCAAATAATGTGACAATTGAAAGCTCGCTCAAAATAATAGGTTGATTGAAATTTTTAAAAGGGAACTATATATATACATTACTGCGTAAGAAAAAACTATAAACAGAAACAGCGGCTTAACCTATCACGAATAATAGAATACTCCAAAACTAGTGGCACTTTCAATGTTAGCAAATTATTGTAGAAACTGTAATTTCTGCTTCGCGACTTGGAAAAAAAGTTTACTCTGTTTACTTTTAATTAATTTATAATCGAAAAAAGTTAACTCTGTTTAGTTTTATTTAATTTATATTTAGTGGCGTAACTAATGTATGGGAGGTATGGCACGTATCCTGCTCAGGGGGTGCCACTGGGCAGTTTGTGTTAAATTCAAACAAACAACTCTCGGATATTGAAAAAATAATTTTCTTCAGTTGTATGATCTGTCTTTGATTATTATGGGTAAGAAGAACTAGGATGGCCTGATTGTTAAATCACTTATATAAATTATTAGGTACGAATACAGTGCTGGGTGCTACATGACTACATACCTCATAGTACCACTGTGAAGTCTCAGTGCCAGCTGTCAGTAAGACCTTCCGCCAGTCATGCTTTTTACGTTTCAATGGAATTTCCGCCTTTATAAATATCAACAACTAAGGCGCGATCTCGCTGAAGCGAGATCGCACGTTAGTTGTAGCTATTTATTTTGATGGAAATTCTTTTAAGATGGAACAATTTAAGACGTTCTATTCATATGTGTATGCCATAGACGCTATTTTCCGAAGACACGTCGCTGTTTAATATTGATTACGTGTGATGCATTAGAGTATCTATTTCGTGAATTATGCGTCCCATTTTCCATTACTCGCTGGCGAAATTATTTCACGAATAGTTCATTACATGTAAATTCATAACTTCATTTGCAACACATAATTGTTTCAACGTGCTTTTGTCCTGAACATTCTGGACAATCATTTCAAATATTATTTTGTTGTGTATACGTCAGATTTCGTATTCAATTTTGAAATGTTATGACTCGTATAATAAATAAGTTATTGCAACAGTTACTCAATCCGGGATGTCTTATTCCGTCTCATTGATGAGATGCGGCTGACAATTTTTGTCGTTGGAAGAGATTTACAGGAAAGTTACCTCCCTTTATTTTTTCGAAAATTGTCATTACATTTAATATTAAAGGTATAGGAATTTCATATTTCTTGTAGAGTATTTTAAAAAAATACAGATGCTGGCTTTTCACAGTTTTCTCCCATCACTTTGATCATTTCACTATTATTCCATTTTTAAACCTATTTAACCCTTTACCTAACATGAAAAGCAGACGACACTTGCAAAAATAATTCTTGAATAACTAATTTTTTTCATTTTTTGTCTCAAAAACATAGGTGATGACCCCTCGTTGGAACGAGCTTGACGAGCTCGTTCCAACGAGGGGTCATAACCTATGTTTTTGAGACAAAAAATGAAAAAAATAATGAAAATTAATAGGCGATTTTTGAGAATAGCGCTGGCCGGTTTTGGCCGTTACGTTAGGTAAAGGGTTAAAAATAAGAAAACGGCATTTTCGCCATCTTTTGATGTTCTGACACTCTTTTTTGTCCTTTAAATCAACAGAGTTCGCATCGTGACATTTAACACCAACTATCCCTTCCGTTAATATAATAGACTAGAAGGTAAGATTTGCTCATTTATTTCCTGGGAAGAATAATATATTATTTGCAAGTTACTGTAAAAACTAATTTGCTAAACGAAGGGCCAAAGTGGACGGCTACTTAGTTTCTTCTAATTAGCTTACTATAAAAATACAATGGCATGGCGGGGGTTCGAACCCACGCAGAGAGAGTCGCGTTCGACACCAACCGCCCAGCAAAACTATAGTGAACCACGCACACAACTCGGCCACTTACAGGCCACTAGTTCGTAGAATTAAATACTTAGATGCAATTATCTGATGCATTCAAGTTTCACTTTGTAACTTCTAATAAATGAAGAGAACTGTCTGTTGTTTTCGTTCATTAAAAGTAACAAAAGGAAATTTTGCTTTATTTTCTACTGCTGTCATCGGTGTTTTCTCAACACTAACATGCTTCCTAACTGGGCCTTCCTCGTGCGTCTAATGATTTCAGGAGAGATAACGTTATCGAAAGTCGATTTTCCTGACGAGATCAGTCAGGGATCTCAGGAAGCTAGACCAACCAGATCAAACACGACGTCTTGTTTGATCTGGTTGACCTGATCTCATCAACTGAACGGGATGTGACAACCCAGTTCATTTTGATGTTTTAAGAATTTGTATTTGTAGTTGTTTTTTTTCAAATCGCACCACCACTCTACAAAACATTTCCCATTTTCAAACATTACTCACCTAATATCATATTAGTACTGCACATTTCGTTTGACTCGGCGGCGCGGTGGCGTTGAGGTAACCGGTTCCCGCGTCAGATCACCGAAGTTAAACAACGTCGAGCCCGGTTAGTCCTCAATTGGGTGACCGTCTGTGCGATCGATTCGGACTCCTTGAGCAAGGCACTTAACCACGATTGTCCACATGGGGGCACGATGACGCCGTGTACTAAGGCGTACTGTACGCCGATGGTGCGCATGTCTTCAACCAATCTAACCCTGCCTGTGCTGCAGTGTAGAGTTACGATGTTGGGGAGCTGGCAGCTACTCGTCGTTGCTCGGTGGTTCTCTCCGGGTACTTCGGCTTCCTCCACCCATAAAACTGTCACGGTCATGATTAGCCATTGTGCATAAGTATGTGACCTTAAACACCAATAAATAAATAAATAATTCGTTTGACCCATGTTGCAAATAAGCACATTTAAGGCCTAACAAAATTAAAAATCTTTTTCTCGGGCCCTCACGCATGGTCCTTTTAGCTGCCACATGCTCTCTTTTTGTAACCAATGTAAACTTCAAAAAATAAAAATTAAATGGTTTATGTCTGACAATTTACATAAGATAATAAAATTGATAAATTTGTCCCTTCAGTTCAACAAGGCTTTGCAATGCTTTAGCATTGCAAAGCCTTCTTGCACTCAAGGGACAAAATAACCACCAGCCAAGATGTGCTGTAGATTATGAGGCATAAAACAAACTAGGAACATGAACTTTTTGATGGCAAAGAAATAATTACAAAAATAAAAAATAAAATAAAAAACTGCCAGCCCACATGCAATTATACAAAAAATGACCTGACGAACAGAAAATCTACTTTGTGGGGCCTAAATGAGTTTTTTAAATCATGTGACCACCGGAAGGAAAGCATGCTAGGGAGTGATCAGAGCATATATAATGTACATAAAACTGAGTTCTACAATTTTCGGTAACAATACAAAGATTTAACGCTAGCTCACCCCAAACAAACCTTATTTCGTTTCAACCTCTTAATGACACTGTTGGCAATCTTAACAAGGGAATTCCCAGAATGTTAAAGGAGAAAATGCACATTCACATGTACAGAGTTTTGGTAGTTTAGTTGGGAAATGACACTGCTATTTTCGTGTTTCGTTCTTCCGGTTATTTTTTGTTTTTATTATTTTCAGTAAACAAACCCACAACAGTGATGACTTAATTTGATGGGAAAATAATGCAATAAAAATAAAATATAATTTGTGGAGAAATAATTTGTGAGAACGAGTACACCCCCCTTTAAATGACGTAATAATCATATCCGTCCAGCACTTTTACGCAAAGCTTCCCATTCATAAAATCTTTTCTTCAGTTTTTTGTCTCCAAAAATAAAGCATGACCCTTCAATGTTACCAGCTTGGAAATTGTTAGTTATTCCAGAAAAAAATTGCAAGTGTCGCTTGTCATCCTGTAAAGTAAGGAATACAAGAATATGTTGTCACAATTTTTGAATACAGTACGTGGAGAGTGGATTGTAACTAAATCACCCGCGTAGTGGAGTTATCACCCAGAATATGACTTTCAAATTTTGTATATATCGACTAAAAACACAAGCAATGTTTCAGCCAATGAACCTCCGGGTTTAACCGGGAAGTCCATTGGCTGAAACTTTGCTTGTGCTTGTTATGCTTTGCAACAAATTTGCAATTATTGCTTGGGTGGAATCTCCACTGTGTGGGTGATTTAATGATAATACACTCTACACGTACTGTATATTACGAAATAGAGGATACCCTACGACCGTCGTAGATTGGTCACTTTCCACTGGTGGGCAATATTCCCACGGGCGCGATAATATTAGATTCCAAGCACCAATAATAGGAATAAGCATCACAAATTTAATTAATGAGGCATCGGGTACAACCCTGTGCTCCATTAATTGAAATTTTGCTGATGATAACTTTTATTACCTGGTAAACGCATGCACGCTAAAAACTAAAGTGATAAAAACTGCACTTGAAGTGCTGTATTTAGCACTTACAAAGTGCTGAACTAGCACTTTGTTCAAGTGCAGATATCCCAGAACTTGACAGGTGTTGACAATAATACCATTTGACAAGTGTAATGTCGCGACACTTAAAAGGAAACAACGCAGATGACGCGGGTCAGGCTCGAACTCTCGAGCCTGATCCGCGTCATCTGCGTTGTGTCCTTTTAATTATGTACCCACCAAGCGCAAATCAACTTATGGACGATTCTGGATGAACCACCAATGCTAGACGCATGGGAAGTGCCATCCATTCAAGTTTCAGATGTCTGACGATTGTAATGTCTAAGTGCTTAAAGCATTGCACCCCGAGTGTTAAAATCAAACCCTAAGAGTTAGAATGGGTTTAACACCTTGAAAGTGTCAGTTTTAACACTTTAGTTTTTAGTGTGTGCGTGGACATCACTACTCACGCGTGGACTGTGACCAGTCCACGGCGATTGTGCTGTATCAGCATTTTCCATGTTGATGACGTGTGCTCCCCTTACGTGACTTTTGTTTCCAAAACAAATCACACGTGGTGCATTAGTCCTGTCAGACAATGGCTGATGTGAATTCTGCTCGTTAATTAGATAAATCGACATTTGTATATTACGTGCTTGACCATTTGTGTTAAAATTAACTTGTACAGTCTTTTGTTATTGTTTTTATTTATATGACGATGTGTTTTCTCTTGAAACTGAAAGTAAAATAAAAAAAGATTAACATGAAAAGTATTGTTAATTTTGTTAATTTTTCCGGAGAAGTGTCCGCCCGCGTAATTCACAAAGTAAGCTGTTGAAACATTCAAAATTTTCCCAAAAATGTCAACAAAACCACGTCATTGTAACGGGCTCGTCGTCACATGATGTGGTTTTGTTGAAATTTTTTGGAAAATATTTAAAAAATTTAAATTAAAAGAATAAATTTTATTAAAATTTAAATTCGTGGGGTAAAATTACAATTCATGGGTTATTGTCAGCCCAGTATGGGTTAAAGTCGGCCTCTTTATAAAATTCCAATCCATGGGTTATTGTCCGCCTAGTATGGGTTTTTGTCCGCATGGGTTATTGTCCCATGGGCTTTTGTCCACATGGGTTATTGTCCCATGGGTTTTTGTCCGCATGGGTTATTGTCCCATGGGGTTTCGTACAGTAAGTATCAATTATAGTATTAATACAGGACGGCCGCCGTGGACTTGTCACTTTCCAATGGTGGACAGTATTTCCACGGACGCAGTAATATTAGATTGTAAACACTAATTATAGGAATAATCATCAAAAATTTAATTATTTATTTGTTTATTTATTTATTTATTTATTGATGTTTAAGGTCACATAGTTATGCACAATCATATATGCATAATCATGACCGTACCCAGAGAGAACCACCGAGCAACCACGAGCAGCTGCCAGCTCCCCAACATCGTAACTCCGCAATGCAGCACAGGCAGGTTTAGATTGGTTGAAGACATGCACACCATCGACGTGCAGTACGCCTTAGTACACGGTGTCATCGTGCCCCCATGTGGACAATCGGGGTTAAGTGCCTTGCCCAAGGACACAACGCGGGAGTCCGAATCGATCGCTCAGACGGTCACCCATCCGAGGACTAACCGGGCTGACGAGAACCGGTTACCGCAACGCCACCGCTCCCCCTAAAAAGTGAATTAATGAAGCACCGGGTACAACCAGGTGCTTCATTTATTAAAAGTTTGCTGATGATGATTTTTATTACCCGTTAAACGCACAATCCACTGCCCACGCGTGGATTACGACCAGTCCACGGCCACTGTATTGTAATATGGGAAAACGAAAACGAAACTTTAGGTAAATAACACGTTGAAATCTGACTGCGTGTAGACTGAATCAAAAAAGTGAACCGTCGACATTCAGTGCGTCTTGGGGGCGCGGTGGCGTTGCGGTAACCGGTTCTCGTGAGATCACCGAAGTTAAACAACGTCGATCCCGGTTAGTCCATGGATGGGTGACTCTCTGAGCGCTCGATTCGGACTCCCGCGTTGTGTCCTTGGGCAAGGCACTTCACCCCGATTGTCCACATGGGGGCACGATGACGTCGTGTACTAATGCGTACTGCACGTCGATGGTGCCCATGTCTTCAACCAATTTAACCCTGTCTGTGCTGCAGTGCGGAGTTACGATGTTGGGGAGCTGGCAGCTGCTCGTCGTTGCTCGGTGGTTCTCTCCGGGTTCTCCGGCTTTCTCCCCACCTGTACAACTGTCACCGACACGATATGACCCTGGCTGTTAAAGTGTCGTGAAAAATCTAATAAATGGATAAATAAATTTAGTGCGTCTTACTACACGTCGCCGCTATGTTCCCACTTGGGTGATCGGGATTAAGTGCCTTTCCAGAAGGCACATCGCAAATGGCGCGGGTCGGGATCAAACCATCGACTTTCCGGCTTGACCCTTTGAAAGGGCCGTTTTTCGAGCTCAGAAATATTATACGTCATTATCGTATTAAATAGTATATCTGCTAAGAGAATGTGTGAGCTGACCAATCAATATTTTTATCGTGCAGCCCCAAGGCTACACGGTGAAAATACTAATTGGTCTACCCCTAGATAATGAATATCGACTTATCCAATTTCTGTCATTGATCTGACATGGAAGATACCCCTAAGGTTCAAAGGGTTTAAGTCAAATTCTATAACAAATGAGCCAACGCTGTCCGAATGGGGATGGGGGAGGGGGGATTGTAAACTTGGTTTATCCCGACTATGATAACTCAAATCTCGACTGATTAAACATTCCAACTACATTGCCAGGTCATACCTACGTTAAAGGCGTGACATGGTGACGTAGCTGGAATATTAGTCAGTGGGTATTACAGAACAAAAACTAAGTGAGAACGAAGCTCGGGCGAGTACCATCGCATCTCACGGTACGGTCTGTTTTTAGAAAGTTTGCTGATGACGGACGTATATTCCGGATTTGAAAGCAAATCAACTTATTTGGATACAGATATCCAGAAGCTGTTGTTGCAAATTGGTTGACATGGTTTTGAGATGCATAAAACGAAGGGTGTTTGTTTCGAAATGAGAAAGGTTAGACTCTGTGATACAAAGTTCTGAATTTGATGCCCCGTATCTCCATATTATCAATGATTGCTGAAATTCTGAAAACTAAAGAGCGCGATAACTTATGAAATATCATTATGCTTCCTTCGAGTATTAAGCTGGCAATTAAACCATGCAAGCGGCGTTTACCACAGCAATTGATATTTGCGATACATGTTACCATTAAAATAATACTTCTAGTGGGAATATCCAAAATGCCTCGACTTTTCCACTGCTTCTACTCATAAATAATTTTTCGCTTCAGATCTTCTTTTTGCCCAATAAAACTCTTAATGCAATACATTAACCATTTGAAGGTAACACTGTGCTTTAGTGATTAGAACATTAACATTTAAATTGAAAGGTCGACGGTTCGATACTCACCAGTGGCAACTGTGTTGTGCCCTTGGGCAAGGCACTTTGTTCCGATTCACCACCTGGAGGCACGGTGGCGTTAGGTACTAAGGCGTAATAATCGTCGATGGCGCACTTACATGTACCTTCAACAGCTTCCAACTCTTCTCGTGCAGAGTTAGAACGTTGAGGGGTCTGGTAGTTGCTCTCCGCTGCCCGTTGACTCTCTAAGGGTACTCCGGAATTGTCACGCACGATGTTACACTGGCTGTTGAAAGCATCGTTAAACCCCAATAAACAAACAAGACAACAGAAAACAGACCCTTTGAAACCTGATGGTATAGACCATGGGAGTTCAATTCTATCACTTGGAAGATTCCATATTCGCTATGGAGAGGGGGTGGGGGATGAGGGGTGGGACCAATTAATATTTTCAACGCGCAGCCAAATGGCTGCACGTTGAAACTATTGATTAGTCTGCCTCACCCATGTTATATGGCCAGGCATAATTCGGGCGTGGCGTGATCCCGACCGGTAAAGCGGTCTTTTGGGTTTAAAGGTTAACACATGGTCTGTTAAATATTATTAATGAAATTACTCCTAAGACCCAGTCATGGCTTCTGTAACAAGTCATGGTTGGGTTTCATAAGGGGTCATGACAAATGAAATCTAGAAATCATTTGAAAAGAGTTAATTTTGATCAACAGCGGTTTTAGTTATTTGTTTCAGTACACCAAAATATCCCATCGCAACACAAACATGTCACCTCTGACCTTTGGATTTTATTTCGGAATGATTGAAATATAAACGAATATGTTTTTAAAATTAAAAACACCCACGAGCGTTATTGCGAAAGCTTTTTATTTTTTAACATTTAAACACAAAATATCGGGTATTTATGTTTGGGTGTAACTTATTATTTCAAATATCAAACGTCCATTTCAGTTCTTTCATATCTTTTTCGTAGAATACTATTAAGTTCACCACTTACGGGTAATTGTCCACATTCTTCCCCTTACATTTATTACGCTTCACCTGTAATACCAAGACTTTATATTCAATTAACAATAAACAAGTGTGTGCCACGCTGGAATACCATGAAGATCTAATATTTATTATTTATTTATTGGTGTGTAAAACTTATGCACAATGGCTAATCGTGACCGTGACAGTGGAATTTTTGCCGATTTGAAACCGAGTTGAAAGTAAACGAGACATCAGCATCACCAAAGAAGATCTAAAATCGAGATAGTTGGAATTTCCAACTACTCATGATTTGCCCTCGAATTTCCAACTATATGATATTCTGGCCAGGATTGGGGGGGGGGTAAACCCCACACCCCTGTCGCCACGTCCCTGACCACTAGTGAGAGGAACGTGGATTTGAATTCAGCTGTTGACTGGGTGTTAACATGAACGTGTAACCGTTATTTGTTAGAAGATTAGTCCATCTCCTCCACCATCTGTAACATATAATATACATCAACGCAAAACTGGTATTAGACAACTTGAATATTGCAGCCTTTTTTAACCCATTACCCAACGTAACGGCCCAAACCGGTTAATTGTCAGACTCCCCAACATACTCCGCACAAGCAGGGTTAGAATTAGTTGAAGACAAGTGCAGCATCGCCGAGTAGTACGCCTTAGTACACGGCGTCACCGTGCCCCCACGCTGGCAATCGGGATTAAATACCTTGCCCTAGGACACAACACATAAACCTCTGGCAGGGATCGAACCGCAGACATTTCGGATTAAAATCGAATGTCGCAACCACTGAGCCACCGCACCCCATGGTATGCGTGGTTTAGTATAGTTTTGTGCGATAGTAGGCGAAGAAGTAAACCAGTGGCGGCGCCATGGAGGGGTATCTGGGGGTACTTACCCCTCCACTTTTTTCGCTAAGCGCAGAAAAAACAATACTATCATTTTATTTTTTGTTGTATTGAACGTTGCGGTGTAATGATCGGTATGTTTAATCCCATATTCCCAAGTGCACTAAATCAGAGAAATTTTGAAATTATGTTTGCCCACCCCCCCCCCCCCCCTTCCTCCCCCACATACACGCTAGCTAGCTGCAAACAACAAACAAGAGTCGAGGGTCCAAATTGCAACAAGGCATGCCGCGTTTAAACATAGTGCTTAAGAGTATTCGACGAATGCTAGAATCGAGAGCGTGCAAGGCGTCCGTTTGAAATTCAGCCTACAGCAATTTTAAAAAATAAATAAAATTTTATATTTTAGAAAAATTCTCAAAGGTATAACTCAATGAAATCATGCAAATATCAATATCATTGGAACCGGCTTGTTCAGCCGGTTCCAATGATATCCATATTCGCATGATTTTGTTGCAAAACAGTTAAAAATTCTCTCAACTTAGGGAAAGTACCCCCCCCCCCTCCCCCCTCCCGAAACCCACCCCAGCTCGGTGCTGCACAATCTCCAACTGTACCCCCTCACTTTTGTAACTCTGGCGCCGCCACTGAAGTAAACTCCCTCGGCTAGGTTTCGGACACCAGATATGCCATTTTCAAAATAGTCTCAGTCAATTCCTTATTCCGTAAACTGAATAGCAGAGCACATTTCCCGCCAAAAATATTTTAAAACTTTTAATTTTCATTTTTACCTCAAAATAAAGCGTTTGGTGGCTCATTGGATCGGGTTCAACGGGGTTTGTTCCAATAAGAACTCACAAGCTATGAATTGCGGACAAAATACGAAAAAAATTGAATGGCGATTTTTGTGGAATGCAGTGTTTTCACGGTTTCCGGTGTTGGAAACCCAAAATATCGTGCACATGGCCGAAATCGCCCCCCCCCCCCCCCCGGTAGAAAATACTTCAGGATTTATACTGAAACAAATGGGGTGAAGTAGGGTCTCTCCAGCCGTGTTTTTGTTTGGTTTGCGGGGGTGGGGGGGAGGGGGGGGAGTTGAGTGAGGACATTAAATTATAACGATCTTCCCACCAGTCACGTAATCTTCTTCGAAACAATGTCATTCTATATTTGTCTCTATTATTCCCTCTTCTTTTCATTCCAAACATAGCACATGCGACGAATGTTTACTTTAACTCCCCCCTCCCCTCCAAAAAAAAAAAATAAATAAAAATACTGAAAACTCGGAAGAGTACTGCCAGAAGCTTCACATGCAAAGATCCTTAAATCGTCTTCAGTATCGGGTATGGCTTTTATTGTAGCCTCCTTACCAGTTGGATATGGATAATGTCATAAGGCAACTGGCTCCCTTTTACGCTAAAACAAAGAAAAACAATTTAACGAATGAAAAAGTCCCAACCTCAAGGCTTCCATGTCTTTGTTTCCGTCCAATACATCAGAAATCATTCCTTGTATCCGCGTTTGATGATTTACATTTTGTTCTGACTTTGCGCCTGCGTAACATGCTATATACACCCTGTGTTCTCTTTGATTTAAACCTAAAGTCACGGGGCTCTGTGAATCTCATATTTCGAGTCATTGAATCAAATCAATTCAGAAGGAAGATTTCGAATCTCGAATCGAATCTCAAAGGTTTACCAGTGGTTGATATCGCACCTGCTCATAACCGAAGAATACAGCAAAAATTGGCCACCTCCACTAAATTATTGTTTTCCACAGCGACTCGTCTGGGCAATTCAATCAAAAATGCAGAATATTCCAACAATGGAATCGACGTTGTTTCGGAAAACGGAACCTCCTTGAACTCTTCTTCTATCACCAGGTCTCCTGCACAGGAGACCTGGTGATAGAAGAAGAGGTCAAGAGGAGACACCACGTCTCCTGCACAGGAGACCAGGTGATAGAAGAAGAGGTCAAGAGGAGACACCACGTCTCCTGCACAGGAGACCAGGTGATAGGAGAAGAGGTCAAGAGGAGACACCATGTCTCCTACACAGGAGACCCGGTGATAGAAGAAGAGGTCAAGAGGAGACACTTGAGATGATTTTCAGAAAATCTCGACGATTCGAAAATTTTCACAGGGATCTAAAATGTTATGATGATATTGATTGGTTTGCCCCACAAATGTAACATTGCCAGGCATTTACTTAACCCTTTACCTAACATGAAAAGGAGACGACACTTGCAAAAAAAATTCTTGAATAACTATTTTTTTTCATTTTTTGTCTCAAAAACATAGGTTATGACCCCTCGTTGGAACGAGCTCGACGAGCTCGTTCCAACGAGGGGTCATAACCTATGTTTTTGAGACAAAAAATGAAAATATTTTGAAAATTAATTGGCGATTTTTGAGAATAGCGCTGGCCGGTTTTGGCCGTTACGTTGGGTAAAGGAAATTCGGACGTAGCATGGTCCTGTCCGGTAAAGCGGTCTCTCTGTATTAAAAGGTTAACACATGATCAACTAAATATTATTAACGAAGTTAATCGTAAAACCCAGTCGTGGCTACTGTAACAAGTCATGATTCCGTTTCACAAGGAATCGTGAAAGCTGAAACCTGGACATAACATCTTTTTCATCGCCAGTTCCAATTCGACTCAGTTTGATGACTGTGAACCAAGCCTCGTTGTTAAACAAAAACAGTTAATAAGTTTAATGTGCAGGATGGAACCAACGACAATTAACTGTAATTCCAACGCAACGAATCGTTACATCAAAATTATAATCAATCATATTAGGCCAGAACAAAAAAGAATTTGGTTGACAGGCAATTCCTTATTGAAATTAAGCCCCTCGTTGAATTTTTTTTTCTTTTTCTCGGTGTGTACTTAATTTCAAGTGTTTCAGTAAAGCATGCTTAAAACACAGTGCCTTCTGAATATGACTGTTTTCTGAACAACCAGTTTGCTGCGTTCTGTAGAAAAAACTCATATTATGTGCGACCTGTATTTATTTTCGATAAAGGTGCATACACATAATAGAACACAAATGGGAGCGGATCAAAAGGCACTCTCCCATAAACTGTATGAGTGCAAGTCATTGCAGGTGGTCGCCTGAGTGCTAGAATGTCCTATGTCCCATGGGGACATAGGACATTCGAGCACTCGGGCGACGAGACAAAATTAATTCACTTCAAAGGTAATGTGAACCACATCCACGTAATAGGAATCCTTCAAGTCATGGTACCTACTCTTAAGATTGGAGCCCAAATTGGGCTTCCAGCACTCAACCACTTAACATTAAAAAAACACCCCGAAAAATAATTAAAAAAAAAATCATAAATCAAAAAATAAAAATCACTCTCCTTCATTGATTTAAAAAACTAATTGCTCGAGTACCAAATGGATTTTTTTATTTGACCTTATGTTTTTTATTACGCATTAGTCCCATTGTAAACAACATTCGTGTTTATTTTAAACGAGGGTAAGATTACAAATACCACATCGCGTCAAAGGTGCAAGATCAGAAGAGAAACTGTGACATCCATGACCTTTATCGTGAAGTAAATCGACTTTCGATAAAGTTATCTCCCTTGAAAGTATTGAAAAGCCCCCGGAAGGTCCAATTAAGAAGCAAGTAATTGTTGAAGAAACACATATGACATTTGTAAACACCTATGACGTCAGTAGAAAATAAAGCCAAGTTTCCGTTTGTTACTTTAATAAACGAAAACAATAGACAGCTCTGTAAGCTGTCTCTTGTTTTAATTATTTAAAAGTTGCAAAAAGACATTTGGCTAATTAGAAGTAACAATTTCACACAGATAATCTGTTATTAAGAATATCTGTGAGTACCACACCTACCAACACTAAGTGAGCGTCCACTTTGGCTCTCTATTTAGCAAATGTGTTTTACAGTAATTTGCGAAACTTCATGCTTCTCGGGAAGAAAATAGCAAATCTAACTTCCTATACGTTTATATTAACCCTTTGAACTCTAGTGATATCTTCCATGCCAGTTCAATGGCAGCAATTCGAAGAATCCATATTCATTATTTGGGGTAGAGCAATCAATATTTTGGACGTGCAGCCTCGGGGCTGCACGTTGAAAATATTGATTGGTCTACCCCACACATTTACTGAACAACCATTCTATATAATGACGTTATGACGTATCATGTTCCAGGCCGGATGAACGGCCACTAGGGTTCAGAGGGGTAATGGAAAGAACGGTGTCTGTATTATATGTCACAATGCACACACCTTTGATATAATTAACAGAAAAAGTTACAGAATATCAAAAGATGGTGAAAATCCGCCGTTTTCGTTGTGTACTAAGGCGAACTGCACGTCGATGGTGTACTTGTCTTCAACCAATGCTAACCCTGCTTGTACAGAGTTAGTACGTTGGGGAGTCTGACAGTTGCTCGGCGTTGCTCGGTGGTTCTCTCCGGGTACACCGGCTTTCTCCACCCATAAAACTGCTCGACACGAGGTGACCCTAGCAGTCGAAATTGTCGTTAAACCTTAAAAAATAAATAAATAAATAAATAAATAAATAAATAAATAAATAAATAAATAAATGAATAAATAAATAAATAAATAAATAAATAACAGAGTGGGGGAAAACTGTAAACTGTAAAAAACAGCTTCTGCATTGCTATACTTTTCTACAGAAAATGTCAGAAGATGATTCTGAAATGGTGGACACTTCGATAATACGTAAATAACAAAAATTATAATTCGCACACAGATCCTCTGTTCTTAAAAGATAAGATTCTTAAAGTGAATGACGTGTTTATATTACAGGCCTGCCTTTTCATGTTTGACTGGAAACAAGATATACTTCCCCAGTCCCTGAATAATTACTTTAGCATCCTACACAACCCATCATATATGAACACCAGGCAAACGGGGTAAATACGGGAAAACAAGATCGCTGGATAAGTTACCCATGTTCGAGTACCCAAGTTTATGGAATGAGCTGGGCGACGAATTTCATAACCTATTTAACCGTAATGAATTCAAAAGAAAACTCAAACTCAAACTTTCAGCATCATATGCCGCTAATGTCCAATGTAACAATCCATATTGTCCCGACTGTAATGCGTAATACTCCTGGCATGAACACCATCATTATCTTTTCCAGGGTTAAACAGACTTTCCTTAAATTGTTGCGTCCTCCATCAGGTCAACCGTCATACACATCTTTCTCCGAGCTTGAAGAACCTGTGAGTATCTCGTCCCGTTGCCTTTTACAGTGAGCCACCGAGTGTAAAGAAAACATTTTAAAAATAGAACTGACTTATGGATGTCCAAGGCAGATCTACAAATTTAATATTTAATAATATTTAGTTCCTAGTCGATTTGCAGTGTTGAGGATAACATCCTTATCACAAGGGGTGACAGGTAGATAGCCGATCTGGCTATGTCATCTCCGTGCGGTGTATACATCTGATTTATGTTATGTAACAATATTTCCTTAATGAACTCTATAAAACATGTATATTGGTATCGCAAGATAAAAAAATCTGAATCTGAATCTAATACAAATTCGCTGATGATATTTTTCGAAATTTCAATTTTTATATGAAATTCCCATACCCTTGGTGTTAAATTTACTTACAGCTTTGGGAAATTAAGGAGAGATATCTTTCCTGTAAATCACTTACCGTGACGAAAATTGTCAGTCATGTTTATATTTTTATCGCATTGGTTTGAACAATAAAAAAAGTTACAGAATATAAACAAAAAATTCAAGTTTCCTTTTGTCACTATTAATAAGCGAAAACAACAGGCAGCTCCGGGAGCTGCCTGTTGTTTTCGTTTATTAAAAGTAGAAAACTGAATCTTGGCTTTATTTTATACCGGTGTCTTAGGCTGCGTCTCGTAAAGGCATCTGCAGAATATAAGTTGACATTTACAATTTTTGTCTCCAGTTGCTTCTGGAGCAGCTTATGACACATTAATGGGACGAAGTGGACAAATGCGATCAAATGAGGTGGACAGTGTGATTTTGACGGATGGAGAGGTCAAAAGCAATGGACTGAGGCCGCAAAGAAGAGTAAAAAATTGATTCTCACTTTGTGTTGGCGAAATTTTATCGATTCGTAGGGCAAAAGGGTGAAACACCGTCATTGAACATAAAAGATAATTGCGAATGAATTCGTAAATGTCTGGACATCTCCGGGGACAACATGCCATCGTTCACCCGAGTGTAATTTTTCATAGTTTTGAGAGATTGGAATAATCGTTTATCACAGATTATTTTGTTTTTGAATATCTTCTTACTACACGATACTCTGACACTGATCAGAAATTCATATTAATAAGTGATATGTTAGATTTTCTCTTATACCAGATCAGTCATTAACCCATTCACCAATATAAACTTTGTTTTTTTAATAAGGGAACTGTACACCCAACCCTTTAAACCCTAGTGGTATATTTCATGTCTGTTCAATGGCGGCACATGGAAGAGTCTACTATATTCATTATTAGGGGGTAGACGAATTGATATTTTGACTGAAATGTTTAAAACAAAAGACTTCTGCCGATGCTAAGTTAGTAGCAACGGAAACGTACAGTTGTTTCAAGCATCCCACTAACATGTTAATTCAAGTAAACGACTTCACTAGAAGTGTGAGGTGAGACAAAGAGAAGGGAACATTAACCCCTCAAATACTGGTGATGTATTTTCCATATTAGTTCAATGACAGCAATTGGAATAGTCCATACTCATTATTTGGTGGAAGGGGGTGGCCAATTAATATTTTCAAAGTGTTGCCTTCGGGCTGCACGCTGAAAAGAGTGATTGCTCTATTCCACACACACACTTAGCAGTCGCCCAACTTAACTGATGGAGGGCTAAATTATTTTGAGTGGTCTGAATTTGTTGTAATTCAAAATTTTTTTATTACAAATTATTGGAGAGCGCCCACAATAATTTGTCGTAAAAGAAATAGACATAACAAAATATTATTGGCGTTTGACTGAATATTAAACGTGTGCAAGAAAAATGATGGCTTTTGCTCTACGACCCACCATTTTTTTGAAAGCCCTGATTGTGACTTCTAGCACTCAGCCAGTTAATGAAATTGATACGGATGGTGTTCCTGGGACAGAAAAAAAACGGCATATCGAGTTCCGAGGGTTTATGCTTCCTAATATGTATTTGTGTGGCCTGCTTATTATTGGACTCATTCGGGTAGTGTGGACAGTGTCCACTTGACATATATCGAGTATAGCTATGGTTTTTGAGTGAATATCATAATTTTTTTTTAATGAGTGATTAACAAGTGAAACTTGGTATTTTACCTGCTAGGCACGAATAGAATAATAATGGTAACAGCTTATGGCTGACAATTTTCGTCGTTGAAAGAGATATGCGTGGAAGTTAGCTCCCCTTAATTTTCCGAAAACTGTCAGTAATTTTAATACCAATGGTGTGTGAATTTCATTTAAAAAATGAAATTTCGAGATGTTAGCTAATTTGTGTCATCGATGTGCGCATCGTTTTATTTTGCAAACATAGGGCACTTTATCAAAGAGTATAAAAGTATCGAAGCTGGGCTTTATACATTTTTACCAATCAGTTTGAACGTTTCATTATTATTCTCCGTTGAAACCCATTCAAAAATAAGAAAATCTAATTTTCACCAGCTTTTGATGTTATGGAATTTTCTTTTTCTGTTCATTATATCTACACTGGGGGACATCGTGACATACAGTACGTGGAGAGTGGATTGTAACTAAATCACCCGCGGAGTGGAATTATCACCCAAGCTATAACTTTCAAATTGTGTACATATCGACAAAAACACAAGCAATGTTTCAGCCAATGAATCTCCGGGTTTAACCCGGAGGTCCATTGGCTGAAACTTTGCTTGTGCTGGTTATGCTTTACAACACATTTGTAATTATTGCTTGGGTGGAATCTCCACTCTGTAGGTGATTTAGTGATAATACACTCTTCACGTACTGTACAGGCACTGTCCATTCTATTAACAAATGTGAAAGTTTGCTAATTCTCTCCTTGGAAGAATAAAAACCCGCAAATTACTGGAAAAACACATTCGCTAAATAAAGAGCCAAAGTGGACATTTCCTTAGTGCTGGAAGCTGTGAAACTGACAGATATTCTTCATGGTGGTTTATCTGTGACTGTGAAGTGGGCAAGGCACTTCATCCCACTTGCTCACGCGCGGGACACGGTGGCGTTGTGTACTAAGGCGAAATGCACGTCGATGGTGCATTTATCTTCAACCAATGCTAACTCTGCTTGTGTGGAGTTAGTATGTTAGGGAGTCTGACAGTTGCTCGCCGTTTCTCGGTGATTCTCTCTCGTTACTCCGACTTCCTCCACCCGTAAAACTGTCCGACACGAGATGACCCTGCTCCCCGAGAGCTGTCTATTGTTTTCGTTTGTTGAAAGTAACTAAACGGAAACTTGGCTTATTTTCTACTGATATAGGTTTTTCTCAGCAATTGCATGCTTCTTATCTTCTTCCCCGCTCATCCAGTAATTTCAAGGGAGACAACTTTTATCGAAAGTCAGTTTTCATGACGAAACATGTCAGGGATGGTTTTGTCTGCACAAAAGATATATTTTTCTGAATAAAGCATGGATTTGGCGGAGAAGTAATTAACAACGCCTTGAGTTTATACATTGTTGTCTGGTGGCAGAGATACGATTTTGGGTATTTCATTCTTAATTATTAAATTATTATAAATATAAACCTTTTAAAGATTCCAGTGAATACTCCTGGAAGTAAAATTCGATTACTGCAGTACATAAGTTCTCTTTTACTGCTATAGTAGATGACCGATACACGAGGAGCTAGCTAGAGCTCTAAAGTGGTATAAAAATCGAGCCCTGCGAAACACAATTTCTATTCTCGAATCAAATCACCAATCGAATCGGGGGCCGAATTTGGACATCGTATCCGAATCGGATCGGAAACAGTGTGAAACAAATTTCGTGGAATCACTTTTTAATTTACCAAGTTACCTAATTAAAATACGGCCGCCGTGGACTGGTCACTTTCCACTGGTGGGCAGTATTTCCACGGAAGCCAAACCAAACACTAATTATAGGAATAATCATCAAAAATTTATTTAATGAAATTTTGCTGCATCTGACGATTTTTATTACCTGGTAAACGAATGCGTGGACATCACTGCCCACACGTGGATTACGACCAGTCCACAACAACTGTGCAGTACCATGTCTATCCTTGCGTTTGCGCGTACCGCAGATATCATGAGTACTCGAGGACAGACGTCACAAATGATATTGTTACAACTGTACTTATAAACTGGAGCGCGGAATTTCCGCGCAGGTAGCATGAATAGCTAAGTGCAGAGGTCACGAGTTACGTTGCGACAACTGTACTTATAAAGCGTAGCGCGGAATTTCCGCTCAGGAAGCAGGAGTATCAGTGTGCATAGGTTACAAGTTGCATTGCGCTCCTCATTATATAAGTAATGATGTATCTTGTAAGGCATGCCGATACACCGACTGAACCGAAAGCGCAGTATGCAACTATTCTTTGATTTCCCTGGCATGATTCCACCTATACAAGACATTTATTTGCCATCGCCGAAGAAAACTCGAATTTCCCGATTCAAAAATGCACGATTTAGGAAGCCAGTTTAATGTCGATTCCGAATCAGGCCTTCGATTTTGACATCGAATCGGGGCGCGGTGGCTCAGGTTGTAGAGGTGCAGGCTGCAAGCCGAGAGGTCCTCGGTTCGAATCCCACCTGCGGCAACCGCGTTGTGTCCTTGAGCAAGACACTTCACTCCCATTTCCGACGTGGGGGTACGGTGACGCTGTGTACTAAGGCGTACAGCACGACGATGGTGCACCTGTCTTCAACCAATGTTAACCCTGCTTGTGTGGAGTTGGTATGTTGGGGAGCTGACAGTTGCTCGCCGTTGCTCGGTGGTTCTCTCCTGGTACTCCGGCTTCCTCCACCCATAAATCTGTCACGGTCATGGTTAGCCATTTGCAGAAATATGTGACCTTAGACACCAATAAATAAATAAATAAATTGACATCGAATCGAATTTTCGAAGCTTCACAGAACTCTAATTAATGACTCCCAAACCTTGTCCCCATACTTGTGTTGTGGTCATGACTTTATTAATTACGCATCTAATTAGTAACGTAATATATAGAACGAGAGGCCGTTCTGTTCAATGAAACAAAATCGGAATATGAATTATTTTACTTCTCTATTAATATTATTCCTTGTTTCGCATTTGCAGGGTCTTTTCTTTTTCTAATCTACAATTAGGATAATACTAGTCGTTCTTTCTGACAAGAGTCTACTTCCCCACCCCCCAACCCCCACCCCCACTTGTCACTTGCTCACCCTCTTTAACGACTGTGAAATGAACTATTGGGCTGAAATATATACACTGAACGACACACCCGTGTCAATGGGTTAATCGAGATGGCACAAGTGCCCTATTGATTAATCCCTTCACACGGATGTGTCGTTCTGGGTTTATTACACACCTTCACGTCTATGAAATCAATTATTCGAAGGACACTCAGCAATTCAATTTGACAACTCATCCCCTGAGTTCCAGTAAGGGACATAGAACACATTGGAACTAAGGGAACGAACTGTCAACAAAAAGAACGTATTTTGTCGCCAACCAAATTTGCTAGGGGAATTCGTGTTTCTTTGTTTTGCTATCGCTAGCCATTCAAATTGTAATTGCTGTGCACATTTGCAGAAAATTCAAGTGAAATTTCGCTTCTATTTAAAAATAGTCCTTCAATGATCTCCGTATTTTTTTCATATGTGCGGAACGGATTTTCATTTTCCGCATGGTTTAGTGTTGCTATAGATGGGGATCTCATAGAATACGCGTGTAATAAACTAAAAGAGAAATACAAGTTTCATGTGACAGCGTGGCTGCATATCAGTCATGAGGGACGCCCCACTCCATACTGACTCTCAGGTGGTGATACAATTGTGATGTAAATATATATTGGTGAAGATAATGTTGGCCGGACCTGTCTGTGTCTTTCTAGAAAATTTTCATTATTTTTTTTAATTTTTTTGTCTCAAAAACATAGTTTATGACTCCTCTTTGGAACGAGCTCGTTCCAATGAGGGGTCACAACCTATGGTTTTGAAACAAAAAAGAAAAAAATAGTTATTCAAGAATTTTTTCTGCTTTTAAGGTTCATGCCGCTTGTTACCCCCACCGTGACCCCTACAGGTTTCTGCGTCCCTGCATGCCGGTGATTGTACCTTTAAGTTATTCAAGAATTTTTTTTCTGCTTTTAAGGTACATGTCGCTTGTTACCCCCACCGTGACCCCTACAGGTTTCTACGTCCCTGCATCCCGGTGATTGTACCTTTAAGTTTTAACCTGTCGGTTCACAATTCAGACCGTCTGCTTACTAATGTGAACCAATGGAGATACGATTTCCGGATAGGCTTATGGAGAGTCCATCTCTACTCAAGGCGTCGAACGCGTTAACTTTGATCACAGACACGCAATGTATATAGTCTCGTTTGAATTATTTCAGAACTGTTGCCAATAAAGTTTATCGATTCGAATAAAGAGGTTAAGTTAAATTCCGGAAACGAAAACCGGAAATGCATCAGAATCTAAACTGACATTCCGCTGAACATGCGTATAAAACTCAACTACGCCAATTGATGAATATTTGAAAATCGTTGTCGCTTCAATAATGTTAACGGAAAAGGGATACGATCTATTATCATAGAACACACTCCCACGCCTTTGGGTCTAAGTGATTTCCATCCATCAAATCTGTGTGTTTTCTACATAATATTTATACACGACGATGGTCGTTCATCAATCTGACTTTAGAAGCTTTTATTGGTATTACAAATTGATTATGATATACCTGTAGATGGACCCGTGTCTGGTCTTTTTGTAACCCACGAAGTACTAAATTATTCATAACGACAAACATGATACCGCGAGCTTTTTGTTTGAGAATGTTTCTTTTTTTCTCTATTTGATCTGAGGATAACAAAGAATGTTTTCACTGCGTTCTTTCAAAAAGTGGCATCGAATTCTAGAAATAATATTTTCTGTTTATTTTAGATAGTCAACACGGTTGCTACAACAATCGCGCAGGGTGGATATCGGTTTGAGTTGAAGCCAACAGTCACGACTCCGTAAAAGAACAACAAAATTACTCATGGTTGTACGCTCGAAAGCCATCAGTCAAATTCTGTAAAGAATTCTACGCTGTTATGGCATGAACAAGTCTAGCCACCGACTACGTTTAAATTCACTCGTCTGAAATATTTCAGAATGTGAGAAAACCGAACCTTTCTGACCAAGAAATGTATACTGAATATTGAACTTAAACATCTCATCTATATTGCTTTTTGTCAAGCTTTCGGCCTCTTGACCTTCTTCAAGGACCGTTGATAAATTTTCGTAAAACATCTCATATACATTTCTGTTTGTCAAGCTCTCCGCCTCTTGGCCGCCTTGAAGAAGCCCAAGAGGCTGAAAGCTTAACAAAGAGCAATATGGATAAGATGTTTTACGAGACTGTCCCTATACAATGGACAATTTAATAATGTGTACGTTGAACTAAAACGTTTGTTTGTTTGTTATTTCCCGCCAAAACGAAGTTTGCGAGAGATATAGAAATGAGTTCCGTCCGTCTGTTCATTCGTTCGTCTGTAACAACTTTGGACCTTCATATCTCAGTCAGTGGATAATGGATTTAAATGATCTTTAGTGCACTGATAGACCACCACGGGGAAAAGATATTCACAAGTAACAAGTTTTGTCCATTTTTTTCCTAGAGTTATAAGGCCTTTTCCTACTTTTTTCAGCTTAGAATTCCCCTTTTTAGTAAACCACGTTTTGGCGGGGGACACTGGTGGCGTTGTACCTTGTTGATTTGGGTTTATCTTTCAACAGTCAGGGTCACATTTTATCGGGCAGTTTTACAGGTGGATTAAGCCGGAGTACTTGAAGAAAACTACCGAGCAGCGACAAGCAACTATCAGACTCTCCAAGTTACTAACACTGCAGCAGGGTTAGCAGCGGTTAACCCTTTACCTAACACAATCTTTTTTAAAAAACAATTAAATTTCACATTTTTGAAAACAAATGTCACAAGTTTGCAATAAAACATACAAATATGGATATCATTAGAACCAGCTCGACGAGTTGGGTCTAATGATATCCATGTTTGTTTGGTTTTATTGAGAAACTTCCGAGCTATTTTAGGCTGTGGTGGGCTTATTCTGGTTGATTTCCCGGCCGTTTTTGGCCGCTATGTAAGGTAAAGGGCAAGTACATCATCGCCGTGCGGTACGCCTTAGTACACGGCACCATCGTGCCACCACGTGGGTAATCGGGATTAAATGTTTTTCCCATTGAATAACACAGTTACTGCTGACGAGGATAGAATCATCGACCTTTCGGTTTGCAGTCTAATTCTTGAACCACTGGCCACTGTGCGCCCGAACTAAAACATAGATTCTAATTTTTCTATTATGTCTTGGACAAAGAAGAATATCGCAGGAAAGCAAGACATTTTCCGTGCGTTATTCAAAATGGAACGGAAAACTCCGTTGATCGTGGCGAGCGGATGTTACAGTACGTGGAGAGTGTATCACCACTAAATCACCCGCAGAGTGGAGATTCCACCCGAGGAATAATTTCAAATTTGTTGCAAAGCAAAAGCAGCACCAGCAAAGTTTCAGCCAATGGACCTCCGGGTTAAACCCGGAGGTCCATTGGCTGAAACATTGCTTGCGTTTTTTAGTTTAAACAGTATTTATTTCAAAAGAATTTCCATGGTAATACATAGCTTACATTATCATTGGGTGTGGATTCGATAGTAAGCTGTTAGCTTATCTGTGGTCGTTTGCGTTTTTTGACCGTATGTACAAAAATTTGAAAGTTATAGCTTGGGTGATAACTCCACTCTGCGGGTAATTTAGTTACAATCCACTCTCCACCACTAAATCACCCACAGAGTGGAGATTCCACCCGAGGAATAATTTCAAATTTGTTGCAAAGCAAAATCAGCACCAGCAAAGTTTCAGCCAATGGACCTCCGGGTTAAACCCGGAGGTCCATTGGCTGAAACATTGCTTGTGTTTTTTGACCGTATGTACAAAAATTTGAAAGTTATAGCTTGGGTGATAACTCCACTCTGCGGGTAATTTAGTTACAATCCACTCTCCACGTACTGTATATATTAACCTTTGGCGAGGCGACTAGCCTTCTTCATTTGTGATGAAGTTTCGGAAATAACCAAGAGATTTCAGTTTCAACTTCAAAACATACCTTTTGACGCCTCATTGGAATGTGCTTATTAGTAAAGGAGGTCTACTTTTTTGTATAGAGTCTAAATTAAAATTATTGGCATACAAAGAAAGAGAAGTTAATTACAATGACAGTGCGGTTTCAAGAACGGAGGTTTTCTTGTTTTTGATACCATTCATTGTAGACTTTGTTATACAAAATTCAAAGAGATATCATTGCACACACGCAATCGTATACGCCCATCTCCCAGACACAGTGGTTTCTTAGCAATGAGTTCATAATTTATGACGTTTCTGATACTTTGCACTCTTTGTACTGGAGGACGATACTTGCCAACACAATATCTTAACCCTTTACCCAACATAACGGTCAAAACCGGCCAGTACTATTAACAAAAATCGCCAATTAATTTTCATTATTTTAAAAAAATTTTTTGTCTCAAAAACAAAGGTTATGACCTCTCTTTGGAACGAACTCGTCGAGCTCGTTCCAATGAGGGGTCACAACCTATGGTTTTGATACAAAAAATGGAAAAAATTAGTTATTCAAGAATATTTTTTCTGCTTTTCATGTTAGGTAAATGGTTAAATAGCATTTGCTTTTCTTTCTCATTCTGAACATATAGCTCATTCCAATGAGGGTTCAACCTAAGCTCTCATGCACCACCAGGCTAATTCCATGAGAAATCGGGCGGGAGCGCGGTGGCTCAATGATTGTGGCATTGAACTTCAAAACTAAAGGTCCACGGTTCGATCCCCGCCAGGGGTAACTGCGTTGTGTGACTTGTGTTCTTGGGCATGGCACTTCATCTCGATTGCCTACGTGGGGGCACGGTGGCGGCGTATATTAAGGCTTACTGCACGTCCATGGTGCACTTGTCATCAACCAATGCTAACCCTGCCTGTGCGGAGTTAGTACGTTGGGGAGTCTGACAGTTGCTTACCGTTCCTCGGTGGTTCTTTCCGGTTACTCCGGCTTCCTCCTTCCGTAAAACTGTCCAACACGAAGTGATCCCTAGCGACCGAAAGTGTCGTTAAACCCAATAAATAAATAAATAAATAAATAAATAAATAAATAAATAAATAAATAAATAAATAAATAATCCGGCACTGTTATGGTCCGTTTGTTTTCCACTTTTTGCGGAGTTTGCGCGCAGACCATAATTGGCGGAATTACACGTAATAATCATACAACTGCAGTCGTGGTGAGTCTTCATTCATAAATAATTTGTTTACAAACATATCTAATAGTATTGTAATGTCATTAAAGAATCAGTCAAATTAATTCTCGATTGAGAAATATTTCTTGCGTTTATCAAAAGAAACTGAATATTTAGGCCTAGAAAAATAAAAAATCTGTTTCTCAGACCCTCCGGCGTCGTCCTTTTGGCTGCCGCATGCTCTCTTTTTATAACCTATCCAAACTTAGAAAAATTAAAATCAAATGGTTTATGTCTGATATTTTACCCATGTTAATAAAATTGTCCCTAGAGTGCACTAAGACTTTGCAATGGTTTAGAATTGAAAATCCTTCTTGCACTCGAGGGACATAATACACCACCATCCATGCTATTCTGTAGATTATGGAGCCTAAAACATAAAACAAAGAATATTAACTTTTTAATGGCAAATAAATAATTACAAAATTAAAAAAAAAAATTTAAAAAAAAAACGCCCGCCCGCATGCAATTATACAAAAATTGCCAGCGAAACAGAAGATCTACTTTGTGAGGCCTTGTGCTTCTTTTTGATTCAGTTGTCTGGACTATTTCAGTTGGTCGGAAAAGCGAACCGACGGTTCGCTTTTCCGACGAACTGAAACAGTCCAGATAATTAAATCAAAACATAGGCAATAGACTAGTTAAGGGCTAGACTGGTTCCAAACCATTATAAATTCTTAAGAGAATTTTACTGGTGGCCTGAAAGCTTTGGTTCCGCCATAAGCTATGTTTTGACTGTAAAAATTGAAAAGAACATGAAAGTGGAATGGGTTTTTTGTGACCCGAAGATAGATGAAGAGTTCAATGGGGTTCCTTTTTTGATTCCGTTCCGGAACATTCCGCTTCTTTGAATGACGTATCGCTGTTGAATACAATACATAGTTGGAGGCTGCCAATATCTACGATTGTAAAGAGGGTCAATATTTACAACTTGAGAGCCATGACATTCAACTTGAGATTCGATTCGAAAGTATGTCTTGTTCAATTCGGGATTCGATTCGATCTGAAATTTGAGAGTTGCGTGACTCTACTGTGGTAGTGAGGGCTTCGTTAGGGATTGTGTGTGTGACCGCAACACCTGAAGAGTTAATGATTTATTCTTCATACTACTGAGCGCATTTAGTTTCAGTAATCCATATTAACTCTTTTGGCGCGACAGACGACTAAAGTCGACAGACGACAGACCGCGGAAAGGTGCTGCAGTAGTCATTTTAGCGCCAACTGTGTGTGTCCATTTCCAATCGCTTTTAACCCTTTACCCAACGCAAACGATATCAAAATTTATTATTTTGAATATCATTTTTTCAAATTTTTCAAAAAAATTCAACAAAACCATATCATGTGACCTCTCGTTGGAACGAGCTCGACGAGCTCGGTCCAACGAGGGGTCACATGATATGGTTTTGTTGAATTCTTTTGAAAAATAATATTTTCTCAACTGCTGAAGTTGCATAGTACGCGTGGTGGGGGGGGGGGGGTGGTTTCGGGGGGGGGGGGGTTGCGGCCGATTCGTCGGGTAAAGGTTTGAACAAACATACGTATTCCTATGTTTCATGCACCATTTATGTCCTATCCATGAACAACGATATCGTCCCTTGAAAGTATAAAGGTGCCATTTAAATATATACAGGAAATAATTTGAAAAACTGTCAATGAGATCATTAGAACATCTTTTAAAATAATAACGCTTTAGTCTAACAATCAATACTTTTTGTAAAATTCCTGATGAATATTAGGCGCTAAGAATTCTGTTTCTCAGATTATTCCGCGCCAAAAGAGTTAAGCCTTCATCTAACACAACTACCACACATCACTTTATCAAACCGTAACATTTTCATTTTGTGGCCCCTCATTTGAACGATCTCGACGTGTTCTTACCAGTGGTGGGTCATAAGCTATGCTTTAGAGGCAGAAATTTTAAATTATATAAAAAAAATAATTGCATTATCGCGAAAAGCGCTAGCGGTATATGGCCGTATCGTTAGCCATCGTATAAACGTTTGGCCCTGGAATACAGCTAAAAAATATTACTGTTGCATTTTTCTGTCTGTTCGTTTGATTTAGTCTGATGGGACTTTCTGGTAATTACATTTGTAGCAAGAGTGGCAGTTACAATTTCAGTACTGTCGCGTCTTCTTACAAACAAAATTATTCTAGGCACTTTTTTTACAAACAAATATTCCAGTCACTTTAAATGTAATTACCAATTGTTAATAGAAGTTCAGAACATTATACTCTTTTAGTCATAAAAGTTCTAAACTTTTCCAAAATTAAGGGTGAAACACACCCTCAAAATATGGAGGAAGTCGAGTCCAATACAATTCCCGGTGCTAACCGTCGCCGTCTATCACTTGTGTATCGCTAGTTTCTGCCAGAAACATTAACCCCTTGAACACTGCTGACATCTTACATGCCAGTTCAGTGGCAGCAGTTGGAAGAGTCCTTATTCATTATTTGGGGGTAAATCAATTAATATTTTCAACGTTCAGTCTTGGAGCTGCACGTTGAAAATATTGATTGGTTTACCCCTCATAATCACTAAGCACCCATCCTTCTTAATGGAATTATGACATATCATATTCCTCTGCCAAAAAACAACCTCTCGAGTTTGAAGGGTAAAAACCTGGACTGACATCAGAAAAAACTCTCTTGACTCACAATGATAGCAACTGTGATATTCTCATCATATTAACCTGGGTTGTTAATATCCAAGTCATTTCTTTACTTTCCTTTTGTATTTGTTTGCGAATAGCTATGGTGTTCGATTGCTTGATGCAGCCGAGAGCAATATTCAGTTCCTAATATTTAGAGACTTATTTTCACCTTATATACTGTCCAAAATACCTGTGGGTGTGTATACGAATAGCTCATTTTGTGACGTTCTGCATTCCTCTATCGGATCGGGCACACGTCCTTAAAACTGGTGAATATTTGCTGGTTATTGACCACTTCGCTGCCGTGTGCTTATACAGAAATGAGAAAAGATCACAGTGAGAGAAATTCGGAAGGTCATGGACAGCATGCCACGCTGATTAACTCTTTCCCAGCATAACGGCCAAAATCGGTCAGCGCTATTCTCAAAAATCGCCAATTAATTTTCATTATTTTTTCATTTTTTTGTCTCAAAAACATCGGTTATGACCCCTCGTTGGAACGAGCTCGTCGAGTTCGTTCCAACGAGGGGTCATAATCTATGTTTTTGAGACAAAAAATGAAAAAAGTGCTTATTCAAGATTTTTGTTTTCAAGTGTCGTCTGCTTTTCATGTTAGGTAAAGGGTTAAGATGTGTTAGATATTCTCGAGGTTGTTCCATCAGGTACTGAACAACGTGACGTTTTTTTAACGTTGTGATGACGTCCGCGGTGCCTAATATTCATTCAATAAAGAAGAAAGCTCTAGAAACTCTTGCTTCCCTAATAAGGCATATTCCCCCTACTGCAAATAGCAGGTTTTCTTAGGAGAATTTACCCATTTACTGTATACCCACAGGTATTACAGGGAGGTGACGGGGAGGAGGGGGGGGGGGGGGGCTTAACTTTTTTGGACAGTATATTTTCAATTCAATGAAATCTCAAAGGAATTTCTTCACACTGAAATAGGGAAGTTTATTTATAAAATAGGTGATAAGGGAGTTGCCAATTAATTCTTGTAAGCCATAATTGCTATTTTTTCCAAATGAAACAAAACACTGCATTTTGATTGGCTGAGAGGAACGGTGTAACTTGCAATCTACAGTGGCCTTTTTTACACCGTGGTTAACCACGGTGTAAAAACAAGAATATACAACAGAAGACTATATGGCTAAAAAAAGTACCCATTTTAATTATTAATTCATACCTTCTGCTCGGTTTTGTTTGAACAAAAATAAAAATACAGGAAATTTAATATTTATGTGCAATAAAATATTACATATATGGATGTCATTGGAACTGGATCATTGAGCCAGTTCCAATGACATCCACATTTGTCTGGTTTTATTTATTAAGAAACTTACAAAGTACAAATTTTCTATCAGTGTTTGCTCACAATGTAGGTTAAAGTATTAAGTACATCAAAATCCTTGGAAATAAATCCGTTATCCTTGTGTTTTCCAGGGTGTATGGGAGTTTACACCGGTCTGGGAACTCATACCCCCTTCGGCTTCGCCTCAGGGTGTATGAGTTCCCAAACCGGTGTAAATTCCCATACGCCCTGGAAAACACAAGGATAACTAATATTCTATCGTAATATGCGGGAACTATTTTACGCCGCCTCTAATAAGTTACATCTGACTACAGAATAATAAACATGCCCAAATCAATTCAACTATTTATTTATTTATTTATTTATTTATTTATTTATTTATTATGAACGAATGAATGAATGAATGAATGAATGAATGAATGAATGAATGAATGAATGAATGAATGAATGAATGAATGAATGGGTCGGACAGTTTTACGGGTGGAGGATGCCGGAGCACCCGGAGAGAAAAACCGAGCAACTGCGAGCATCTGTCAGACTCCCCAACGTACTAACTCCCACAGGCATGGTTAGCATTAGTTGGAGACAAGTGCACAATCGACGTGCAGTACGCCCTAGTACACAGCCCAACGGTGCCCGTATGGGGGCAATCGGATCTTGTCAACTAACCCCCAATTTCAGGACAGGCGTATGCAATACATAAAAGCCGTTTAAACCCAACCTTCTAAATATTGTCTTTCTTGATTAACATCCATGACTTGTTTTGGTGAAGGGTTCAATGTGGGATGACTTTAAGAAATCATTGCGCCGAAGACTACTCCAATTTTGGGGATACATACATCTGTCCGAACAGAGAGTTTTTCTGTGCTGGAAAATCTGTCTGAAACAGGCAAAATCTTCGCCTTAATTTTACAGCATAGTACCTCACACCTTAACCAATTCAACCCGCATTGAATATTTTTAGCGTCATCCCTGGCTTGTATCGTCAGGAAATTCAATTTCAATAAAGTTATCTCCCTTGAAATATTAAGGAAGGCGAGGAAGGGCCGGTTAAGAAGCAAGTAATTGTTGAGACAACCTCCTATGACATGACAATAGAAAGTAATGCCAAGTCTTCTGTCGTTGCTTTTAATAAATGAAAACAACAGACAACTCTCGGAGCTGCCTGTTGTCTTCGTTTATGAAGAGTTACAAAAGGAAACTTGGCTTTTTATAACAAGCTAATTAAAAGCGACTACTTCACGGAAATTCCACCATTAAGAATTTCTATCAGTATCATAGCTACCAACACTAAGTAAGTGTCCATTTTGGCTTTTTGTTTAACGAATGAGTTCTTACAGACATTTACAAGTTTTTTAAACTTTCCAGGAAAAAATTAACAAATTTCACCCCCAGACTTTTATATTAACCCTTTACCTAACCTGAAAAGCAGACGACACTTGCAAAAATAAATCTTGAATAACTAATTTCTTTTCATTTTTTGTCTCAAAAACATAGGTTATGACCCCTCGTTGGAACGAGCTCGACGAGCTCGTTCCAACGAGGGGTCATAACCTATGTTTTTGAGACAAAAAATGAAAAAAATAATGAAAATTAATTGGCGATTTTTGAAAATAGCGCTGGCCGGTTTTGGCCGTTACGTTAGGTAAAGGGTGAATGGAAAAGATAGTGTCTGTATTATGTGTCACGATGTAAACACTGTTGATATAATGAACAGAAAGAAATTACGGAACATAAAAAGATGGTGGAAACGTCGTATTCTTATTTTTAAATGGGTTTCAACAGTGAATGATCGTGAAACGTTCAAACTGATTGGGTAAAAATTGTAAAAGGCCAACATCTCTGTTTTTATACTGTAGAGGAAAGTACCCGATGTTTGTGAAATGATGCCCACATCGATGATGCAAATTGGCTAACATCCCGAAATTTCAATGTTTAAATGAAATTCCCGTACCCTCAGTGTTATAATTACTGACAGTTTTCGAAAATTAAAGGGAGCTAACTTTTCCGCAAATCTCTTTCAATGACGCAATTTGTCAGCCATGGGCGGTTACCATTATAATTCTATTCGCGACAGCAGATAAAATGTAAATTTTTACTTGTTAGTCGCCATAGATATACTCGATATATGCCTAGTGGGCACTGTCTAGACTGCCCGAATAAGCCCAATAACAAGCAGATCAGACAGTACATATTAGGCAGCCTTAACCCTTTGAACACGAGAGGCCATTTTCCCGGCCCCGGAACATATTCCGTAGTAATTTCATTAACTGGTTGAGTGCAGGAAGCCACTATCAAGGCTTTCAGAAAAGATGTGGGTCGCACAGGGGGGGGGGGGGGGGGGGGGCAAAATTTGCAAGACGTGACGTGGGGGTGGGTGCGTCTCTTGAGTGCGCCAAAAGTGTGCATTTCCAACTTGTGCAATTTTTTGCATTTTTTAAAAATATATCAATATATCAGCTAATATATACCATCATTTGTGTTTCAGACCTTAAAGATGATGTTGTACATCACATTCTTAACATAAATACAACATCAGAAGGTTTTATATGTGAGAATATTGGGCTTAATCTGGGAAAATGTCACACGTTAGTAGGGGGTGGGTGTCTTGTTCGAAATGTAGAAAATGTGCAGACAATATTTTGGGAAAATTCTCTGTGATGCAATAAATTCAACCCAAGTTATTTATTTATTTATTAATTTATTTATTTATTTATTTATTTATTATTTATTTATTTATTTATTGGTGTTTAACGACACTTTAACAACCAGGGTCATATCGTGTCGGTGACAGGTTTACGGGTGGAGGAAGCCAGAGTACCCGGAGAGAACCACCGAGCAACGACGAGCAGCTGTCAGCTCTTCAACATCATAACCCACGACTGTACTACACACTGCACAACGGTACTGCGTACTACACAGCACAGACAGGGTTAGACTGGCTGAAGACATGTGCACCTCGGCGTGCAGTATGTCTCAGCACAAAGCGTCATCGTGCCCCCACGTGGGCAATTGGGGTAAGTTTATTTTGGATTTTAATGGAAGAGTGGGGTGTGGGTGTCTGAGAACGGTAGTAAAAAATTTGCACGTAGTGGGTGGGTGGGTGTAAAAAGGAGCCGAATAAAAAATAGGACGTCACGTCTTGCACATTTTTAGTGCCCCCCCTACCCCCTACCCACCCACCCCCCCCCCCCTTGAGTCGCAGAGCAAAAGCCAACATTTTCTTTGCTCACGTTTAATATTCAGTCAAACGCAAATAATATTTTGTTTATGTCTATTTGTTTTATGACAAATTATTGGAGAGTGCCTGTGGGCACTCTCCAATAATTTGTGTTAAAACAAATTCTGAATAACAAATTCAGACCACCAAAAAAAAAATTCAGCCCTCAACGAGTTAAGCTGGGTGGCTGCTAAGTGAGTGTGTGGCGTAGAGAAATCACTACTTTTAACGTGCAGCTTTTGAGAATTAGCCCTTTGAACTCGAGAGGCCGCTTCCTCGGACAGAAAACTTGATACGTCATAATTTCAAAAAGTGTTATGGCTGCTAAGTGAATGTGTGGGGTGTGAATGTGTGCAGCCCCGAGCATGTTGAAACTATTACTTGGTAAACCCCCATATAATGAACATGGACTCTTACTGTCTTTGAACTGGCGTGGGAAGATGCCATCAGTGTTAAAAAGGTTGAAGGGAGCAAACGTTCCCGTAAATTTCTTCCAATGACGAAAATTGTTAGCCATGAAGATTCGATCAGGACCTCCGTGTTGAAAGGGCTAATTTAGTCGCATGCAATCGAAATGACCTTGTTTAATTTATGGTGGAAGCGACGTGGCTCAGTAGGTAGAGGTGCAGGCTGCAACCTGAGAGGTCCTCGGTTCGAATCCCACCTGCGGCAACCGCGATGTGTCCTCGGGCAAGACACTTCATCTCCATGGCCCACGTGGGGGCACGGTGGCGTTGTGTACTAAGGCGTACTGCACGTCGATGGTGCACTTGTCTTCCACCAATACTGACCTTGCTTGTGTGGAGTTAGTATGTTGGGGAGCTGACAGTTGCTCGCTGTTGCTCGGTGGTTCTCTCCAGGTACAACGGCTTCCTCCACCCATAAAACTGTCGCGGTCATGATTAGCCATTGTGCATAAATATGTGACCCTAAAAACACCAATAAATTTAATTTATGGTTATGTTGGAAATGCTGGAAGAGCTGAAAGTATTTAAACAAGAAATCTGCGTAACCTTCATTGTCTAATCGCTGATTGAGTGGAACGGAATTATCAATTTGCAATTACATTGTGACCTAAATAGACGATGTAACTGCTTACTTCCTCTCCATCCCATTTTCCTTGGCTTCTGGCAGCCCACGCACACGCCCACAATCGGGTTGTGTCATTACTATAACCATGTCAACGAACAAAATAGTTCCCGATTGAATCACCAGAGACGGTTGACCATTGTGGAGGAACGGATTTTCTACTGTACGATTACTCTAACTCGGATAGAAACACGCAGTTTTCTTTTCCCGTCTTCGTCGTATCTTCCCTTAGCTGAGCTAAAAGCGATGGCATTACATATTAAATCAAGTACAACAGAAGGAATTCAAATGTTCACTGCCAACATGACCACCAGAGTTGTCAAAGTAAGCTACCTGAACGGAATTGTTTAAACTATCTCATGAAGTCTTTTTTCAATCAGATCTCTTTTTTTTAAACTTGGTGTATCATATTTTCTTCAGATTCATAAGCATCTATCATGGAGTTGGATACTATACTCTTTAACCCTTTACCTAACGAGTCGCCCACATCCGCCCGTGTAATATGCAAATTGAGCCGTTGAAAAAATTAAATTTTTCAAAATATTTCAACAAAACCATATCATGTGACCCCTCATTGGAACGAGCTCATTGAGCTCGTTCCAATGAGGGGTCACATGATATGGTTTTGTTGAAATTTTTTGAAACATTTAAAAAAAATATACTTAAAATAATAAATTTTGATATCGTCTGCGATGGGTAAAGGGTTAATGGCTTAATGAACCACATGCCATTCAGCATTTTTCTCCAGGTGCAGACTGCATACGCGAATACTTTTTCTTGCGCCATATTTTGGTCAGAATAGTCATAATTTGTTGTAACAGTACAGTGATCATTAAAAATGCACATATAATGTCTTCGGATCGTGACTCTGTCGCGATCTGGTGGGAATTATCTGTAAGCTTTACACTCCACAATACAGAAGAATCCTACCTGTCGAAAAAGAAATCAAGAACATTGAATATAAGATGCTATTGTTTTTTGTTATTCTTTTTTGATATTTCGCATTTTTGATTTATGTAATGTCTATCAACTGCAACTGGTTTTATCTTGCCGCGACAAAATCGCGCTCAGGGGCCAACACTATAAAACTTTTACAATTGTTTTTTTTACAACTGAATTTTCTAGTTATGACTTTAAATGGGTTGAAATGAACCATTAGCAATTTCAAAGATGTGGTAATTTGCCAGTTGGCAAATTGCCATATCTTTTAAAATGTTAATGATTCATTTTATTTATTTATATTAATAGGCAGAAAATACAATTTTAGAAACCACAATTGTAAAAGTTTTATAGTATTGGCACCAGGTCGCTTTTGCGATAACAGTACTGTCAGATGCGATACATCGGGTTGATAATTTATTCATTTATTTTAAGCTCCTTAAGTGGTCATGATTAGCCATTGTGAAAAAATATGTGACCTTAAACACCAATAAATAAATAAATAAATAAATAAATAAATAAATAAATAAATAAATAAATAAAACTTGGTATCATGTGAGAGATTTTATCTCAGTGACAACGCAAGAAAACGCTGCATGTGCTATGGTCCAAGTGTCATTTGAGGGTATGTAACGAAACAGTTAAACAAACTATGGACGTGCAGCATAACCCACTGATTTTTTTTTTTGCAACAATGGTTATAGGATAGCGCCGCAAGAATTAAAAACAGTCATCAATCGGAAATATCGAATTTTATTGTATGACTATCAATTTTCTCCTCAAAATACAGCTATTTTTGGCCGATCAAATCCCATTTGGTGGAAAACCGTGTGCCTGACCCACAGCCGTATGACTATTGTTTGCAATCCGTATCAGTATGGTTTGAAACTAGGTCACTGGAGGGGACGGGACTATTTACGATGTCTTCGTTTACACCGTACTAAATACTAAAGTTATTTAAATGGTATTTAGTGTATTTTCGACTAGGTTGTGGGTATTTATATTTTTTATTTCGTGCTCAACGCCATATTAGAATCTAAGGCTATATTGTGACGATAAAACGATAAAAAGTAAAACATATTGTGAATTACGAAGAAATAAAAATGATAAAAATAGGAAAGTAGTGTGGGTGACTGCATTTCGCTTCAATGGAGTGATTCAGGAAAGGGATGATGGCAGGTGATGCACAATGTGGGTCTTATAATAAACTATTATCGGTTCAGTGACGTGATATGTGTCCTAGTATCAAATCTCGTTGACGAGGGTCAGATTGTCGCATCAAACACGCTGCCTGTGGAAGCTCATTCAGATTCAGATTCTTTATTCACGGTATACATATATGTAAGATATTAACAAAAATAAACATTATACAAGAGTAACAAATAGCATACCGTGGAAAGTGGCATAGCCAGATTGGCTGTCTACCTGCCACCCCCTAAAGGAAAGAGAACGCGCGAACAGACTGTGACTAGATGGGTAAACATGGAGTAATCCATCTTATCTATGATAGGGATGCCGGTTATTCCGTTCTTTGAGTCGAAATTATGTTCTAGTGTAAAAACGCCTGGATAAAGAGCCAGCGGGATGGTGGTGTTTCTGTTTAGGCAGAGAGCAACCTGCTTGCCAAATTACCATCATTGCTCCGCGTAAAGTTCAAGAGCCACAATCAGTCAAATCGAGTGGTTAATATCGTTCCAACTTGAGAAGATCATGATCTTTATAATTGGACGAGGGGTGTATATCGACGGGCGCACCTGGGGGGGGGGGGGGGGGCGAATTCCGTAAACTAGCTGACATCATTTAGGTGTGGTCCAGTTCACCGCACGTGACTTCCCACGATTAGCCGACCCACTTGACCAAGCACATCCTTAAATACGTGTTCACGATTGCAAATCTTTTCCTCAAGAGTAGTGTTTACAGCTTCTTAACTGGGTGTGGCTCTACGCGAGGTTAGTTGGGCAACTAGAGGGAAAACGCAGCAGGTTGCATTGGACGAGGATGCAAGATTGGAACATATCACACGACTAGTATGTTTCTATTGCGGATTTGTTTAATTTGTTAATAGTCCACTATGATCAATATTTACTACGTATAGTCTGGGCGGTGGGGATTATCGCAACGGACATAAGTCGAATATGACGAAATGAATATTGAGGTCAATGTTTTCTTAAATGTAGCCCTGTTACTGACATTTCGAACTGTGTCGTCTAAAGTGTTCCATATTTTCGGGATGGCGTATAGATGAAGTTTATCTAGGGTTCGTGTACGTGTTTTTTCTATGTATAGATGTCCCGACTGCCGGGCTGTCCTACCAAGTGGATTGTCAGTAACCTTGAATGTATCGTTAAAATAAGCCGGTAATCGGTCATTTTGCCTGTCATGCGCGAACAGTAATACATGCAATTTGAACAAATCACCTACTTTGAGTATTTTATTTTCCTTAAACAAGGGGTCTGTGCGGGAATTGTATTTTTTGTTATTTATTATTCGTAATGAACGCTTTTGCATGATAACTAGTTTATTAATAGCGCTTGAATTGCCCCATGCTACAATCCCGTATATCAGATGGATATGAACCAGGGCGTAGAGCAATGTTTTTAGGACTTTACGTGGGAGAATATGTTTTACTTTGCTGAGGCTATAATTTGCGTGAGCTATGTTCGAGTATAGCATATATAGCATATATATATGTGCTTTGTAGGTTAAGTGTTCATCAATGCTTATTCCGAGAAATTTTCTCTGTCCCATTTCTCCCGACTTTGCTTATCTTTTGATTATTTATACTTATCTTTTGACAGGAATTATTATTCTTACTTTTATTCGGGTTAAGTATAATATAAGAGGTTTTTTTTAGCATTCAACAGCAATTGGTTCTCCGAGAACCATTCAAATATTTTTTGAACTTCGTTGTTGAAATAGTGTGTTATGGCATTCCCGTCTGGACCGGAGCAGTGTACCGTGGTATCATCCGCAAACGATAATAAATTGATTGATGTTGAGTTACTAATATCATTGATATATAAAAGAAATAGTGCAGGGCCTAGAACTGAGCCCTGTGGGACATCACAGCTTTGTTTCGCTGAGTCCGATTTGTTTTCTTCGACATCACATACTGAAGCCTGTCAGGCAGATAACTTCTCAACCAATTATTTGTAAGGCCTCGGATACCATACTTTTCGAATTTACCTAATATAATTTCGTGATTTATCGTGTCGGAGGCCTTTGACAAATCCAAGAACAGTGCTAAAGTACTGTTCTTTTTCTGTCTATTGTTTTCTATTGCGGTGCTTTTCAGAAGTTGGAGGATTGGGTTAATGGTAGTATGGTGTTTTCGAAATCCGTACTAGTCGGGGTATAAAATATTGAATCTATTTAGAAAATTTGTAAGTCTCGTTTCCCTTAGCTTTTCCAGTACTTTTGAAAACGAGGGAAATATACTTACAGGTCTGTAATAGGTAAATCTATGCTCGTCGCCTGTTTTGAATATAGGTATCACTTTTACAATCTTCATCCTATCAGGTACTTTGCCTGTAATAAACGATTTATTAATAATATGAGTGAGGGGATCCAGTACTTCGTTTATTGTTTGTTTAAGAAGACTGCTAGTTATACCATCGCAGTCTTTTGATAATTTGGGCTTCATTTTATTTACTATTCGGCTGACTTCTGTGGGATCTGTGGGTAACAGATAAAAGTTGTTGGAGATATTAGTGTTCATGTAGTCTAAATAGGACTTGTTTGGTTTCTGAATCTGGTCGGCAACAGCCTTTCCAATGCTGATGAAAAAAAAATGTTGAATTCGTTTGCTATGTTATTGGCTTCTTTTATTTCTATATCATCCTGCATAAATAAACGATGGCAACCCTCTTTCACGCTTTCCTTTATTTAAAGCTTTGTTTAAGAGTTACCATGTTCTTCGCATATTGTTTCTATTTTTGTTTAAGATGTCTCTATAATAAATGGTTTTGCACTGGTTTTTGACCTTGTTGAAGATTCTACAATAGTTTTTGTAATTTATTACGTTCTGTTCGTTGGGGGCCTTAAGTTTTTTGTTGTAGAATTTTTCATTATTGATAGAGGATATGATAAGCCCCCTTGTCATCCAAGGCTGCTTCTTAATAAATTTATTATTCTGAAGATCACGTTTGTACGGAAAAGCTTTATCGTAGGCTTTCATATAGATGCTAAGAAAGGTTTCGTATGACTCGTTGGGACAATTGGACTCCATTACCGGTTTAAAATCACTCTCTGAGAGAAGTGTTTTGGATTCGGCGATTCTTTCCGCGCTAATAATTTGTTTCAGAGTAAACCGTGGTGGATTACGTGTTTTGGGTGTAACTTCAATGTAAAATAGTAAAAAATCCCAAAATGGTCTGATACATCCGATAAAATTATTCCCGGTAGTGCTGCTTGTGAAGTATTGTTTGTAAAGATGTGGTCTATCAGACTAGCAGAATGTCTAGAGACTCTCGTCGGCTTAGTAATATAAGGTAAAAATCCCTGGCTAAACATGAGATCAATAAATTCTTCTGTCTTGAAGTGTGTGGATGCCTTCAAAAGGTCAAGGTTCAGGTCTCCCATAATATAAACTTTTTTATTTTCGGAATTCAAAACATCCGTTATTTCAGTTAGTTTCGATAAGAAGAGGTTGATGTCGGCTTTAGGTGGGGTGTTGGGTCGATATATGATGCCAATAATTTTGGAGTTATGTTTTTCTTTTATTTCTATAAATAGGGATTCGAAAACACGAGAAATGAGGACTGAGATGTCTCGTCTGACTTTATATGTTATCCCTTCTTTAATGTATAGCTCATTTGATACGTCGATCTGACCATCTCGTCAACTCGACCTGTCACTACGACCCACATCACCTCAATGAAGCGATAATGTGTATATATCATACGACCATGAAGTTTTCTTATTAATGAGCGGGTTTTCTGATATTCCACCGTACGTGCGTCAAAGACATGCTTTTTTCAGAACTGGCATATCATTTATCTGTTTGCCCCACGCGTCTTTTTCTAGTAATGACAGACACGTGTTTGGTCTTCTTCTTACACTGTTTAAGGAATATTAAGTGACATGCTGTTGGATATGCCTTTTTGTGCAGTTTCCCATAACGTGTCTGTGAAGCCATTGGGAAGAATCAGTTTAACTGAAGCCATGTCTAAAAAGATACCGAATAGGCTCAACATTTTATTATGCTCTAATAAGAAGTTGTCTTACGATTATTAACTCTTAGAAGGCGGGAGTCGAGTTTTCTTGCCTGTGGTGCAATGCGGCAGGTAATCTGGCTGTGATGGTTCGACTATCTTTGAGGTGGGGAGAATTAAACACTGAGCAGGTGCTTCTAGTCAAGTGTCGTCTGCCTGAATAGACAGACGACACTTGACTAGAAGCACCTGCTTTGCTGTAAGTTTTTCGCGGTATGTCATGGTCAATAAATTCATTCTGATTCTCCGGGTTCCAAGAGTATCTTTTATTTTTTTGCTAAATTTATTCATTTATTCATTGGTGTTTAAGGTCACATACTTATGCACAATGGCTTATCGTGACCGTGACAGTTTTACGGGTGGAGGAAGTCGGAGTACCCGGAGAGAAGCACCGAGCATCGACGAGCAACTGTCACCTTCTCAACATTCTAACTCTGTTCAATCTCCGCTCAAGCAGGGTTACAGCGGTTGAAAACGTGCGCCATCGACGTGCAGTACGCCTAAGTACACGGCGTCATCGTGCCCCCAGGTTAGCAATCGGGATAAAATTCCCTGCCCAAGGACACATCGCGGGTCGTCCCGGACGGGGATCGAACTCGGGACCTCTAGCATAGAAGTCCAACAGTCTACCACAGAGCCACCGCGTTCCCTATTTTTTGCCAATACATTTCCAAGAAGACTTGAGTTTTTCAACTATAATCCCGACTGACTAATATTGCAACCACATCATCAAGGCACGCCGTCGTCGAAGGCATGCCTTGATGATGTAGTTGGAATATCAGTCATCCAGGATTTGCGTCATCCCAGTCTGAGTAAATTGGTTTTACACCCCACCCGGCAATCGGTCATCTTCGAAACGCCCCTGCGGCGCAGTGTCAAAAATAATACAACCTTTTGTGGGATTTTTTTTAAAATGGCAGGGCGGAAATAATCGTTTCAGTTGATTAGGTGTGCAGAAAGAAATAAATACATTCTGAAAGAAGTGAATACAATTTTGAAACATTCACTTCCTTCCTATTTTTATGAACCTATTCGCACAAAGTAAATATCTGATTAGGCAGGTTGATATATTATAGCATATCTGTCAGTGGGGTAGTTTATTACCATTTTATGGTATTTACTAAGTCTGAATCTCCATTTTCGTCCATTAATGTGATAATTGCCTAGCTTTCAATTCAATCAATAATTTATAGCAATAAATACAGTATCGCATCAGGAAGTTTACTTTCAAAACTGCCGTTACGAATTTTAATTTCTTGTACGTAACATTTGCGTATCGAAAGAATTTAAAATTGTTTTTCCTAATAAACAGAGCTACTAAATTAAACTACACTTCGGCTCCGGGGAAAATCGTGTCTGCGTGGGATAAAATCAACAGGGATGAATGCCAAAGGCATAGAGGAAAGTGAGAACGATAGGGTTATTGGGTTCTTCATCGGAGTCAGGGCTGAATCTGCGTGCATATCGAGCAGAGCCGGAGAGATAAAAGCTTTAGATAGGAGTACTAACGTGGCACACCATAACTATATCGAGGAATGCGATACGTTTGGATCGGGACACTCTGGCTTCCATTCAAGAGCCTCTGGAATATATACTGGAGAGATTTCGTAGACATTAGGCTACATGGCATCTTGCGTTGTCTTGCCCATCTGTTCGTATTAATGTGGCAGTGTATTTAGGAAATAAACCTTCCATGTCATCGAGCTGCAGTACCAATAGTGAAGAAAATATTGAAGGATAAGCACAAGAAAATTTCCCTTATAGTTTTATTTTGATACTTTCAGGCCTTGATATCATTTTCCTGGCAATCGCTTACGGTGAAAGCTTCCCAAGAAATGATTCCATAGCTTAAATGTATTAAAAGACGAAATGGGGTTATTTTCGAAGAGTGTCAATTGACAATGACAATTTTCCGACGGGTGGGTTTATAGTGGGGGGTCGGAGAGAGTCCCAACCCTTGATCAATTTCGGGTATAATCAGGGACTCTCCGATGGATCATAACAGGACAATGCCTACAAATGTTTATTTCACATGTGAGTAAAATCAAGTCTGACTTATACCGGATAAAGCCATTAAAACGGATAACACCCATTTCATTCCATGGGAACCATTCTCGTGGCGGTATGCAGTTGACAACTCCAGCCCTTTGTTCCAACTCCAACATTCGCCATACAACATTTCCAAATTCTAACACATATTACTCAATGAAACCTTATTTCCCAGGCTACTATCTCACACTCCAGTTGTCCACATGGGGGCACGATGACGCCGTGTACTAAGGCGTGCTGCACGTCGATGGTACGCATGTCTTCAACCAAACTAACACTGCCTGTGCCGCAGTACGGAGTTGCGATGTTGGGGAGCTGGCAGCTGCTCGTCGTTGCTCGGTGGTTCTCTCCGGATACTCCGGCTTCCTCTACCCGCAAAACTGTCACGGTCATGATTAGCCATTGTGCATAAGTATATGACCTTAAATACCAATACATATATATATATATAGAGAGAAACTATCTCACACTTGTGATAAGACGTATAATCTTCGGTTGTGCAAACTACATGATTTGGGAAATGAGTGATTTCCGTGGTCCATTCAGCATCGACTTAAAATGAATGTCTGAACGCCACAAAGGAAAAGAGATATCACCAGATCATAGACGTCAATTTGTATAAAACTAGGAATATATTTAACGGAGATTACTTCATCGAGCGAATTCATGTAGATTACTACAACAATCATTTCATCTGGTTTGTCATATTCCGTCGAGTTGACGAGACAAGATCAGCCAGATCAAACGCGACGCCAATGGCGTGGTGTTTGAACTGGGTGATATGGTCTCATCTATGAGACGGAATAATAATAATACTGCTTTGGCCATCGGCTGACTTGCCGCAGTCCTGTAATACGAAGAACTATATCATCTCCCACCACGAATCGTTTCGCCCAGAATTCCCTCCTACTGTTCCAACTACAATATTGACCCTTTGTCATCTCTCATGTCCTCTCTTATCCACTTATCTCTCATGCCTTCATCCCATTCTTCCTTGTCGCACCCAATTTCCTTTCCTGAGTTTCCCAGATTGGAAGATTGTTGTAATAACTTGTTTATTAGATGGCAGTAGATATTTAAGATCTGAATTCGACGCGTGAACTGTGCTGTGGTTTGAAAAAATATTGAATTCTTCGTTCAGAATTTTCAGCTCAAAGGTACTCAGGTTTTTACTTCGCGTTTGTAAAATTGTCGCCTCGAAAATATTCGCGCGTTGGTGACGTCATATGAATCTGGTTCGAGACCGGCATAATGTGAAATTGGAAAAAGTTGGACTCGTTTTTCGACGAATCCAGATTTGACGGACTAAACATAGCGATTTTCAGAAGCTATTTGCAGTAGTCGTATAATAAAATATTTATAAATGAAACATTTGCACTGAAATATGATATCATTTTTGTAGGGTAAGTATTATATAGGCCAAGCATGTTTACTAGTCACATTTCTATTATAGAGAAATAAAATATTTTGTAAAACAGTCATAATAAAATCGCCTTTTTTTTCCTTTTATCACTATATAGATCAGAGGCATCGAGCGAACCCGTGGGTAACATTCCAAGAAACTTTATTTGGCAATACTCACAGAGGACACAATTTGAAACGACAAATTCTTTACCAAACAAAATGCGCAAAAAAACCATTTGAAAAAGTTGTGGTTTTGCTTTTCAAACAACTGCCCTTCTAAAACAAAGCAATTGAGAGCTCCTACCCCGTCCATAGAAGGAGTTTGCGAGCAACACAAATGGACTAATATTTAATTTTTATTCGTTACACGAAAGGGGTGTTGACTTATCATACAGCGTAGTCTAATTAATATCTTTAACCTGTAGCCGTTAAAGATATAAGTTACTCTACTGTAAAAATTAACTCTTCTAAAACAAGGCCACATACGATATGAACGATGATATTTTGCAAGAACACGAATTAAACGCGTTGAATGCTTTCCTTCTGAAAAATGAAAAAGAAAAATCTTCTATTACTGAACACTTCTTTATAAGTTTTCATATGATAACACTTTAAACGTAACGCTATGATTATACGTGGGGGCACCATTGCGCTGTGTGTACTAAGGCGTACTGGCACGTCAATGGCGCACTTGTCGTCAACCAATGCTAATCCTGCTTGTGCAGAGTTCGTACGTTTGTCAGTTTGAAAGTTGGTTACGGGTGCTCGTGGTTCTCTCTGGGTACTCCACTTTTCTTCAGCCGTAAAACTGTTCAACAAATTGTGGCCCTGGCTGTAGAAAGCGTCGTTAACTGGTTGAGTGCTAGATTATTTTTGGAAGTTGGAATTTGTTCATATAGATTTGCATTATTAAAAATTATTGGAGAGTGCCTTAAGCACTCTCCAATAATTTTTAATAATGCAAATCTATATGAACACAATTGTATTTGCTTATGACTGAATAGGAAATTTGTGTAAAGAATATGAAGACTTTCGTATGGTACCCTCATGTTTCTTGAAAGCCATGATAGTGGCTTCCAGCACTCAACCAGTTAAACCCCCAAAAATAAATAGCCACGTAATCAGTAACCGTTAACAGTACTTCTATTATAAATTTAACTGTACTTTTTCACAGTGTGTACGTGAGAAATCATTGGTATATATTTCTTCGACTTGCACTAGGAACAGTGTTAAACTATCCAACCCAGTAGTGTGGGTGGAACGGAAATGGAAACACACTTTTACTGATATATTCACGTGATAAACATTAATAACTTTACCTTTACGTAAGTAGTAGTGTTAATTATGAAGTTCTATTTACGTTCAACTTACAAAGTAGTTTCTCATTCTGAAATCGTAAGAACTCGTTTGTAGCTGCGATGGACAAATATACTGCAACAGATTCTATTTTTATAGTCTTTGGTGCACAAACGTAAAAACTGTACGTGGTTTTGGTCACCATAACCATAGCAAGAACGATGTGGAAGATTGTGCGTGAACCGCGGCTGCACGCACTTTCCGCATAATTGTATTTTTAATATTTACAATTCAAAAGTAGGCTGGACATGCGGTGGCTCAGTAGTTAGAGCACTCATCTTTAACCCTTTACCTAACATGAAAAGCAGACGACACTTGCAAAACAAGTCTTGAATAACTAATTTGTTTCATTTTTTGTCTCAAAAACATAGGTTATGACCCCTCGTGGGGGAACGAGCTCGTCGAGCTCGCTCCATCGAGATGTCATAACCTATGTTTTTAAGACAAAAAATGAGAAAAACAATCAAAATTAATTGGTGATTTTTGAGAATAGCGCTGACCGGTTTTGGCGGTTACGTTGGGTAAAGGGTTAAACCAAAAAGTGGATTATTCGACCGTGATAGGCAGTGACTGCGTTGTAACCCCTAGACAAGACACGCAATCCCGATTTCTCAGGTTGGGGTGGGGGCTGGGGTGGCGGTGCCGTTGTGTACTAAGGCGTACTGCACGTCAATGGTATACGTGCCTTCAGCCGCTGCTAAGTCTGCGTGTACAGAGTTAATAAGTTAGAGAATCTGACGACTGCTCTCTGCTTCTTGGTTAAACCACAATTAGGGTTTAATCAAGAGAATAGAATTTCCCAGGTTCCCGGTTCCGAAAGCCGGTCAGGACACCCGGGAAATCTATAGCACGGAACTTGATGGAACCGGGAATCACGCATGTCATTGTTTGCGTGTTGAACTGAAGTTTTCCAAATGGAAAAACTGCTCATCGTAACTGTGTAAGATTTCGTCCCCCCATGCCTGAACTTTTTACAATCCTTTTTCCTGGAGAACCTTTTTTACCAAATCACTGTAGCTCTCAGTCAGTTCCAGAGGACGCCTTCCTTTAACAGCAAGATCTTCACTCACATTAAAGTTCAAACTCGTCTTCATTTTCAGAATCACTAGTATTACTCACTATTCACTACCAACTCATTCTTCATTGCCGTCACCAGTCTCCTCTGCTTCAAGCAGAGGAGACTGGTGTCGACAGTGAAGAGGGAGTTGAAGCCAGGAGGTAGTGGTGATGATACTAGCGATTACTAAAACAAAAAAAAATTGGAAGCGGGTTTGGGTTTTCTTTTCACACTTCTCTTAGGAAAAGAAATTTTCGGTATGGACATGGAAGATTGCCAATAAAATATGTTGATTTTTACGAAAATAAATGCGTCTTGTTATAATCCTAAAGTTACTTGATATCATCCGGAACATGTCCCTGTTCCCGGTTCTGGGCGTAATTTCATTCCCGTTCCCATTACTTTAGAAAACTGGAAATATATTAAACCCTAAGCGCAATAAACAACAAATAACAACTATCAGGTTGCTTTGTTTTTACAGCATATTCTTGTATTATACAACAAATTGTCCCTTGAGTGGATCAAGGCGCCATTTGCAATGCTAAAGTATTGCAGATGGCGCCTTGTTCAACTCAAGGGACGAAATATATCCTGTACTAATGAATAGGTGCAAAAGTACTGTGGTTACAAACATGGTAAGATAAACTCGATCGGACAGCGACTATTTTATCTGTAATATATGCTGTGGAAAAAGATGTGTAGGTATGGGAGACAGACGAGTCCCAGTACCCCAAGTCCACCCACCCTGAATATCATAAGCATGAAATATAGATGAAGATTCTTACAGTCAACAGGAAAATGAAAGATAACTTATGTTTCTTTACTTTATTTGTTTGGATTAGTTTTGATACATTACACTTAATAACTACTTTTTATTAATTTGTATTGAGGAAAATGAACGAACGCCTACTGTCATTTCGCGAGAGGCGTTTTAAATCATCCCAGTCAACGTCGCCACTCCAAGCTGACTCCCTGTTAGAATCGGTAGGTACCATAAGCCAAACTTTGTCTGTTTTTCTATTGCGGATTCAGAAAATTGAAGGATTGTCTGCGTGTCTCCACCCATTTTCAGAAACGAGTACCGGATGTAGCATAACAATACACCAGACACATAAATACACTACAAAAAGGAAACTTAAGCATGCGTACGTGTCTTGTTGCACGCATAAAAGGGACTGAACTGGGTTATTGCACACAGGAATTGTGTCCGACATCGATATTCTTGATATGTCCAGGGCAAATCAAACAAGTCCTGAGATGTTTAACTGTATTGCCACAACGATGATATAAATACATTTCACCCAGTTTCAATTCCCAAGGCAAGAAAAAGAGGTTCTAAACTCATATCGATATTTTCCCCTCTGTTTCTGTTCACCAGCAATGATACAGTACAACCACCGTGGACTGGTCGTAATCCACGCGTGGGTAATGATGTTCATGCATGGGTTTACCAAGTAATAAATATCATCATTAGCAAAATTTTAATTAATGAAGCACCGGGTTGCACCCGGTGCTTCATTAATTAATTTTTTTATGAATATTCCGATAATTAGTGTTTGGAATCTAATTTATTGCGTTCGTGGAAATATTGTCCACAGGTGGAAAGTGAACAGTCCACGGCAGCCGTACTGTATATGTACTTTAAGTTTGTTTTCTCTGTACAGGAGGCGGAAGTATTGCTAAAATCAATAGTGTTCGCTAGGACTGCGAATCTCAAATTTCGCGTCGAATCAAATTCCGAACGCAAACAGTTAGAGGATTTGAAAACTCCAATCGAATCTCATGGCTGCTCAACTTGCAGATAATGCTCCCTCTCACGACAATAAATATTGCCAATACGCAAGTATTCTATTCAAAAACTCGCCTATTTGCGCAAGTCAATAAAAAAAACCCTGAATATTCCAGAAGCGGAATCAAATTATAGTTTCGCCGGCGGAAACTCCCTGAACTCTTCTTGTATCATTAAGTCTCTGTTGGAGTTCAAGAAGAGACACTTTTTTAGGATTTAGAGAATATATTGACGATTGGATCGAATCGAATTTATTTAGTTTCTCATGGCCCTCGTCTTCTCTTCGAAATGATATTCTTTGTTCTTTGTATTTCCTTGTTTCCGTGGAACGACCATTTTGTTTTCTAAAATTATCAAACCAGCGAGTTAAGTCAACAGGCAGTCTTGACGGGTGGCCTACTACCGCCAAATGTACGGTGTTTATTTTTGTTTATCAAGGTTAAAACACTTTCAAAAACGAGGTTCACATCGTGTCGGGCAGTTTTAAGGGTGAAGCAAGCTGGAGAGAACCACTGAGCATGGGCGATCAACTATCAGAGTCTTAATCTAAGCAGCAGTTGGCGGCAACTGTACCACTAGCATAAGAACGTCTTAGTACACAGCTGCATCGTATCGTGTCTTTACCTGGGCAATAGGGATTAAAGATCTTGCCTAACGACACAGCGCAGACGACGCGTTTCTGGATTGAACAATCTACGCTGTAATATATGACAAACATCACCACACATTACCGTCAGTCATTTATTATAGAGAATTTTATTTCTCAGAATTCCCCATTATCGAGCTCGGTTGATATGACTTCAAACTCGGCTGATATGGCACTGATCTCGGTTGATATAAACTCGATTACAGTTGTTCCCCTTGATGTGTTACTAGGCGCAGTCATTTTGGTTATAGAGAAATCGTTCATCGTTATTCGCCGAAAGCAATCAATTAGTAAAATTGGCGTTACCAAGTAATAAGGTGTAGTTTTTGTATGGTGAGGAATTAATGATGGCAACAAGTAAGGATTGGGAGGATGAAGAGAAGAATTTATTTATTTATTTATTTATTTATTTATTTATTTATTTATTTATTTATTTATTTATTGGGTTTAACGGCACTCTAACAGCCGATGTCATATCGTATCGGTGACAGCTTTACGGGTGGAGGAAGCCGGAGTACCCGGAGAGAACAACCGAGCAACGACGAGCAGCTACCAACTCCCCAACATCGTAACTCCACACTGCAGCACAGGCAGGATGAGATTGGTTGAAGACATGCGCCCCGTCGACATACAGTGCCTTAGTACACGGCGATACGTGTCCCCATGTGGACAATTGGGGTCAAGTGCCTTGCCTAAGGACACAAAGCAGGAGTCCGAATCGATCGCTCAGATGGTCACGCATCCAAGGATTAACCGGGCTCGAAGTTGGTTAACTTTGGTGATGAAGAGAAGAAAGAAGATAGTTGTTCAGAAAATTCATCGCAAACTAATTCAAGGTCGTAAGCGAAGATTTGTCGAAGTAGGAGAAGAGGTAGTTTAGCTATCCGAACGGTCGCGGCTTCCCCAACAGCTGAACTAGGAGAAGGTGAAGAGGAACACTCGAACTGTGTGAAAAGAATGAGAACAATAAAATTGTCAGAAAATTGTAAAAGATCTGAGAATTTTTGTAATTATTTCTTTTGATTTAATAAATTTAGAATTTTTTACTTGGTTAGTTTCACAACGGTCGAGATATCAGCGGTAATACAACTAACCATGTAATGACCCCTGAATATCACTGTGATGTATACTCGGGATGGCCAACCAAGAACAATTTGAAGTTGAGATGACGAGCCTCATAGCATTTAATGTGCCGGTAACGGTTTGAAGCCCAATACTCCAATTACTGAACCACAGCGCACCCAAGCATGTCAGTTAAATTAAAGCGTAAACTAGCCTGCGTGTAACTCCGGCACCTGATGTTCACGCAAAGTTCGCGTACCACCTGCATCGTCGGTCATCGTTCACTACTATTTTCTGTGAATATTATTCGCTTTATTGTGGAGTCATTGCTAAAATGAATAGCGTTTATTGTTTACAAATTTGAAAGATTTCCGTATTACATGGTTAAACAGTTCGTCTCTGAGTTCCAGCGTGTTCTATGTGCCTACTGGCACATAGAACACATTGGAACTCAGGGGACGAGATGTGCGATAACTACGGATTGAGTATATCCTTGAGTCATAAAATTTGCATTCATCCCATACCATCTTTTATCACGTTTTGCTAAAGGATGATAAAATGCAGTTCATATATTTGAAAAAAAAGTTTTTGCGCCATGTCTTATTGAAATACGTACAACTTGTTCAATCGTTCTTGCAACGTGATACGGTAGGGTGCCTCCCACAATTAGCGCTATCAGATTAAATCAGTCTATAATTGTTCTCAGTGACTTAACACTCATTTATTGCGCTAATCGACTTTTCGTGTTAAACATTTCAGATAAATACAAAATTTGCATGATTTAATCGCCCATGCACACGCCTTTCAAGATTTGCTAACAGCAAAACTATTCTTGAAATAAAGATATGCGTTGTTGTGTATAAAGGTGTACCTGTATATTTATTTTTAAATGCCTCCAAGTTGTTGGAGTTATTATGTAACGTTGTATCAACATGTTAATAACTCCTCCCATTTTTGCGCAAGCCTACAGGGACATCAGCAAACAATCAATACTAAACAAGTAATAAATTTAAAATTAACCCTTTGAAAAATGTAACTGCTAAAACCGGCCAGCGCTATTCACAAAATTGCCAATTAATTTCCATTATTTTTGTTCATTTTCTGTCTCAAAAAGATAGGTTAGGACCCCTGTTCGGAACGAGCTCGTCAAGATCGTTCCAATGAGGGGCCTTAACGTATGTTTTTGAGACAAAAAAAAAAAAAAAAAAAATAGTTATTCAAGAATTTTGTTTGCACGTGTCGTCTGCTTTTCATGTTAGGGAAAGGGTTAAACTTTCTCTTTAATGACTAGAATACAAATAATTTTGTACTTAACTCACTGCACTCCGATGTCAAAATGACAAAGTTTTCAGTTGCAAATATTTCCCATAACGCAGTTTGATATTTAACCAAATACACCTTGTTTGACAGAGCTCATAAAGCTCAGAGAAACAAGATATAATTGATTAATTTTATAGTTGAACAAGATAAAAGCAGAGTGATTGGGGAAAATTCGGTTGCACCACCAGTGTGCAAGAGGGTTAAATCATCAAATTAAATCAAGACATTACAGCATGTATGCGCACCGTCACAAGATAGTCCGATCAACCCTGTGGCATTGAATGATATCGTCACATACCTGTACACCTGTTGGTAGAACACGTGCTATCGCTAGTGTCATAGGGTACCATGTGCGGAGACGCCCGTTACAACTCGTAATGAGAAATGCAGTATCAGCAATGTTTCCCAAAAATTGCCACATAGTTATGACGTCACTCCTTTGCTGAAAAGAAATGATATATTTCAAAGAGTTGATAAAAGCCCATGTTGTATTCAACAAATATCACCCCAAGATTTGCAACACCTGGACGATGAAGGATATCTTTCGAGAACAAAGGCAATGAATTGGGACAGTTTCAGCTCTGACATCAACAAAGACCCGTGAAAACATTTCAGTGATCTGTATTAAAGTATCTGAACCCATTCACGCACTATTCTGAACGAACGTCCTCGCCTAGTGATATTATACAACGCTTCACATTTTAAATAAAACCAAAAAGTACGATAAAAATGGCGTTTTCCGTAAAACAATAGCAAGATTTTTCTGACTTGAAAAGAAAGTTTTGAAAAGAATGAGAAAAAATGTCGAAATTATGTTAATTTATTCAAGACCTGATATTATTAGTTACCCCGTGTCTGATCACGTGGTACGGGTTTTTACCTACCCGAAGCCAGCCGCATCCCATTCGGCCGATACGGCTGGCTTCGGGTAGGTAAAAACCCGTACCACGTGATCAGACAGGGATAACGAATTTATCTATTGACTTTCTGTTTTAGAAGTACAATCTATTTTATGTGTGAACACACATAGCATGAGATCTTTTATCTTCCATTGTTGAGCCATACAGGTTTCTGTGGAATTTTTGTGCAAAAGAGTTTTTGTGAAAATATGCCGATATGACTAGTATAAAAAAATTATACGGGGTATGGACAATTTGTAGATTTCGGAACGAGGCTTCCACTGGGTATGGGAAATGTGTCAGTGGCTGGGCGGACGTATCGTGGGTTTCAATGAATATGGTCTCATACCACGTATCTATCAACCAATCAAATCAAAACATTCACTTTAGTCAATAGATACTGAGTCTTTCTAGTTGATTGTGCGCCTTCTGTTTGTCTAAAAAACAATTCTGTGACAAGTCGTTTACATCATATCAGCCCGTAATATTGAACATAGAAACGCTCAGGCATGTTCACTCGGGCAAAGACCCCGTGAACACCCTCGCGATTGTATATTCAATATCACTTGCTTTCTATGGAAATAACCTCTCCATATACAAATCTTCTTCTCCAGAACCACCAGTTAAAATCATTTAACTGGTGGTTCTGGAGAAGATAACATTCATGTTTGTTCAAATAAAGTCCCCGGTTTCATATTTTGGGCCCCCAGTTGGAGCACGAGGAATATGAGGGATATTCTTTATAAATCTTCTTCCAATCCACCCGTAGAATCTGTTGATGTGAGGTATATGGATTTCTATGGTTGTGATATTATTACCACTTTATAGGGCGTTCCCTGGTACATTAACGACGTTTAAGAGGGCATTACAAGAATGTAACGCTCAACTTAAAAAAGTCACGTGATGTGTCGGGCCGTTAATGAGTTAAACATCTCATTAACAACCCGGCACGTCAAGTGACTTTTGTTCCTCGCTGTCGAACACTCGAAAATGGAAACAGTTTCCAGAAATGGTTTCAACTAGTAAACAATGTGATTTTTATTTAAATTATTAAATATGTAAAATATCCAGCAAAGTTAATCCCACAAGAACAAGCAGCTGTATATAGTAAGTAAGTCTGCAGATATTTTAAGTCTTTATTCCTGACATAAAAGCGGTAAATATCGGGTCTGTTTTTAAGTTTTCTAACTTCCTTGCAATTGAAAGAGTGCCGGTGCCGATCACGTGATAATCATGTGACACCAGTTTGTTTGAGAACAGACGATAATATCATCTGCCAAAATTGAAAACGTTAAAAAGGTCTCAGACTCAGTCAAGCGAATTGAATGAAGACAAATTGGATGTTTGTAGCTGCCATTTAAGGTACTGGGTCACAACTTTTGTCTTGGGCCGTTTATAAGCTGTTGGCCTGTTATTCACACCTGTTGGGCCGTTAATAAACCACAATGCCCTCCAAAGTCATGTTATTGTTATATTCAACAGTGTTCAAATGAAATCCCTGGGTTCGTATTTGGGCTCTTTGGAGCCAAACTTTCAACTATGTGATATATTAGGAACATTCTTTTAAAATCTTCTTATTCAGATCCAACGGTCAGAATCTTTTGATATTTGGGACACAGCATCCTTGTGCACATCAGATTTAAGTTTGTTCAGTCAAGTGACTGGTTAGATTTGGGCTCCTATTTTAATAAGTGCAATATTAGGAATAAATGTCTCTCTTTTATGCAGATCCGCAGATCTGAATCATTTGATATTTGATATACAGTATCCTGATGGTGTAAGATCGCTTTCCTGATATTACGAGTTGTATTATGCAGGGAACGTGTATAATGGAAGTTTATGTAGGGTTCTGGTTCACGTTCTCCACATGTATTAGAGACCAGACTGTCGAGTAGTCTTCTCGATGGATTATCTACAATACTAAAGGTGCTATTAAATAACATCGGTAATTTCCCACTTTGTCAGTCAAAGACGAGCAAAGAAGCTCATAATTTAAAGAAATTGTCAACATTAACCTTTTGAAGCCTAGTGGTATCTTCCATGTTAATCCAACGACAGCATTTGGAAGAGAGTCCTTATTCAGTATTTGGAGGTAGACCAATTAGTATATTCAACGTGCAGCCTTAAGGCTGCACGTTGAAAATATTAATTGGTCAACCACAGACATTCATTTAGCAACCATTTCACTTAATGAAATTATGACTATCAAGTTCTTGAACCGAAAAAACGGCCTCTCGCGTTAAAGAGTTAAGTATTGTGTCTTTGAGTTTTGAGTTTGAACATTGCACTTTTGTGACTGATTATTTGAAGAGATTGCTTTTGGATAATTACTAGTTTTTGATAGCCTCAGAGTTACCCGAATTATGAATTCGGTATAACAAATGGCCATGGATTAGGGCATAGTAAAGGGATTTCATTGTTGCAGGTGCAGGTGGAAAAATGTTCTTAACTTTGTGGAGACTGTAGTTTGCGCGTGTTATCTTGGAGAACAATCGGAATATGTGGAACTTGTAGGACAAATGCTCATCGATGCCAGTTCCCAGAAATTGTAATGATTTTGTTCTGTTTCGGTGTCCCAAACATTATTTATTTTTTGGTTATTTATTTTTAATTCTTGACAGAAATTACTGTTGTTTTTTTTTATTTGGATTCAGCATGATGTCTGTGGTTTCTTTATGCATTCAGCAGTAGCTGATTCGCAAAGCACCATTCGAATTCTTTTTGAAGTTCCTCATTAAAATAGGCAATGTACAGCAGTGTCATGGGCAAATGATAAGCGATTCATTGGGATTGAGATGCTTATGCCATTATTGTAACAAAAACAAAACAAAACAAAACAAAAAAAAAAACAAAAACAATTGGTCCTAGAATCGAGCCTTGTGGAACACTATAGCTCTGCTTAGCTAGGCCCGATTTATGTTCTCCGTACATAACATCTACGACCTAGTTGAACTGGGCACTGACCACCATACACACCAACCACACGACGTGCTATATCCGAGCGTTTTTAAAAGAATATAACAAGAATTAACTATATTGCACCATTATCTTCTCCTCCTTCTCCTGCACTCTCCTTCCTTCTCATTCTTCTATTTTCTTCATCTATTTTACTATTTTTGTTATCTTTTTCTTCTCTCTCTCTCACGCAGGGAAAGGCAAGAAGACAGTCAATCTGGCTATGTCTTTCCCTGCCAGTATACAATCGCAGTACTGATGAACTTGCAGCTCTATTTCGTTCAAATATATATTGTAAATGTGTATATTCCATGTATTTTATGTTCAATTTCTTTTTGTATACTAGTGAATAAAGTACATGTATATCATAACATGCTGAGATCTGTCTAAGAAGTAGCTACTAAACCAGTTCTTTGCAAGACCTCTGATACCACACTTTTCCATTTTACCTAATACAATGCCATGAGTTAAGGTGCCAGAAACCTTTGGTAAGTCCAGGAGCAGCGCTAGGGTGCTATCTCTCCCCTGTTTAATATTTTCTTTCATAGGGCTGCATAAAAGGTGAAGAATGAGATGAATTGTACTATGATGATGTATAGATCCGCACTGATGAGTGTATAAAATATAAAATCTTTCTAAGACATTTGTGAATCTAGTCGCCATGAGCTTTTCTATTATTTTGAGACTACAAGACGTAAACTAATAGGTCTACAATTAGTAAAATTGTGTTCGTCACCTGTTTGGAAAGATATCACATTTGAAATTTTCATCCCGCCTGGCGCTATGCCAGTAATGGAGGGTTTATTAATGGTGTGTGCAAAAGGATTTGCTTTTTCATTTATTGTGGGTTTAAGAAGACATGTTGTGATCTCATCAGTTGTGAGGGATGAAACTTGGGCGAACTAATTTAACAATGAAATTCCCATAGACATTTGTTCGCCAGAGAAAATGCACGGTCGTGTGTACTTGGACGAACTGATTTAACACTGAGAATTCCCATAGACATTTGTTCGCCAGAGTGCCATCGGCCGATGGCACCCTGGCGAACAAATGTCTATGGGAATTTCAGTGTTAAATTTGTTCGCTCAAGTGTCGTCCCTTACTACTCTCATCGCGGTCTTTGGATAATTTTTGTTTCAGTTTGTTTACCACCGAGCGGGCCCCCAATGGGATCAATAAGGGATAGATGAAAAATATTTGGAATATTTCTGCTCATGTTATCTGAGTAGATCTTGTTTGATATCTGACTTTGTTCGGACATTCTCTCTCCGATGTTGATAAAAAACTGTTAAGTTCTTTCTCTGTGTCATTTATTTCTTTACCATCATGAATAAAAATGGATGGTAATTTAGTCTCACGTTTATACATATATATCCCTCTGCACAAACAGCACTGCTGCTGCATAAGCAACCATCTTCTCGCTCGGGTCGCAATCGTGTCTCGAAGCCTTCAAACTTGACTTTTACAGCATTAACATTGACAGGTAAAAACTTTGGGTAAACTTATATAGTTGTGAGTGCAGAAATGTCCTAGATCCCGATACCAAAATGTGCATAAAGATCTTCACCAATAAACTGTAGAGATAATCTAGCTTGTATAAAATCAACCTGTTTTTTTTGCCTTACTATCACAGTAACAAGCATGGTAGTTTGCAAACAGAGCTGAACAATAATTCAAAATTTTCGCAAAATTGCGATTTCATTGCTGGGTCACAGACAAACTAACAGATGAACGAACATCATCGGTGATTCTTGAGTTACCACCATTAGTGGATACAATAAAGAAACTTAGCTTAGTAATTCGTTCAGTACGGCCACCGTGGACTGGTCACTTTCCACGGATGGGCAATATTTTCACGGACGCAATAATATTAAATTCCAAACACTAATTATAGGAATAATCATCAAAAATTTAGTTAATGAAGCACCGGGCACACCCCGGTGCTTCATCAATTAAAATTTTGCTGATGATGATTTTTATTCCCTGGTAAATGCATGCGTGGAAACCATTGCTCACGCGTGAATTACGACCAGTCCACGGCTATTGTATCTGAGTAACTCTATTAATTGCATATAATTTTCAAACGACGAACCCAACACCGATCCTTCTATACAAAATCTGACCTTTGTGCTGGATATGCGTCGTAGAGTGCAACCAATGGGAAAATTTAATTTAAAACTTTGTGCCTTCTCTGACAGCGCCTAGGCAATTTACTCTACAGGAAGACATTTACAGGACAGTTAGCGCTTCTTAATTTCCTAAAGCTGTCAGCAAATTTAACACTAAGAGTATTGATATTTCATATAATAATTGAAATTTCGAAATGTTAGCGATTTTGTTTCATTGATGTACGCATCATTTCACAAACTTCAGGCATTTTCCAATGGAGTAGTATAAGAAAACAGATGCAGACTTTCTACATTTTTTTCACAATCATTTAGTTTCAGTGTTTGACTATTATTTCTCATAAGAAACCCACCAAAGTTGCAACTCTCAAGTCCTTTTCGCAAAATTTAACTTTATTATATGCTATCCTGTGAATTATCGCAGATTATCTAAAAGATATTTCTCGATATCCATCGACTCAATGGATATCGAGGAATATCCCCCAGTAGCTTCCTAAATGACGTCACGCTACGTCGCATCATGTCGCCTTGAAGGAACGATCAACTGATCTTTGTTATTGTTTTGAAAGGTACGCTTTTGGGGTCGAATTGGGCTGAATATTGTGCAATCAAATGTCTCGTGGCATATAATAAAAAGGAAATCTAATCTATTTTAGTAAGTATCGGGAATTATCTCATGAGTGTGGACCTGAAAGCTTTATTTTTCACGAGCGCTTACGAGGGTGAAAAATAATACCTTCAAGTCCACACGATGAATTCGTTCAGTGGCTTCTTAAATGACTTTAAGCTTCGGCGCATGACATCGCCTTGAACGTCGACTTGAATGAACGATCAGCTGTTATTTGTTATTGTTTTGAAACGTACTTGATTGCAGTGAAATTGGACTGAATACTGCGCAGTAAAATGTCAAGTAGAATACAGTAAAAGAAAATCTACGCTATATTTGTGAATATCGGGAATTATCTCATTCGTGTGGATCTGAAAGTGCTCGTAAAAAATAAAACTTTCAGGTCCACACGAATGAGATAATTCCCGACATTCACTAAAATAGCGTAGATATCCTCTATAGAAGTGATCGTGACGCCTCCTTATTCTTTGAGGAAACCGGTGTATTGCCTGGATTTCAAGTTCTGTTTTTAGAAGAGAACAGAAACCTTCAAATTGTATTTCCGTGAATATTGTTCATCCTATTTGAAGCCCGAATAGCACTACTCGCTTTGTCGATAATCTCGTTGAACTTTTCATATAATACTTTGTTTTCTCTGTTCAAGTTTTCAATTTTACTTTTCACAGACTCTGCTGTCACAAGGCTCTCTTTAAAACGAACCCCCAGATCTTTTAAGTTTATTTGAATGAAAAACTTGAATTCTACCTCAAGCTGTCAAGTTTAGTGACAATGCAGTTTTCAAATATTAGGTAGCCGGATTTTTTAACTAAGTGCAATTAAGGAATATTCTTTTAAAATCTCTTTCTTACGATCCACCGGTTACAATCTTTTGATATTTGGTATACAGCACCATCGGTAACTGCGAAGTGTCTTTGGGCAAGGCACTTAATTCCAATGTGTCACGTGGGAGGCGTTGGCGATGTGTAGGCCTACTAAGATGTATTGCACGTCGTTGGTTCAGTTGCCTTCAACCGCTAACTTTCCATATGCAGAGTTAGTAAGTTGGATAGTCTGACTGTTGCTCGCCGCCGTTCTGTGGTTCTCTCCGGGTACTCCTGGCTCCCTCAACCCGTAAAGCTGTCCGGCACGATGTGACCCTCGCTATTGAAAGTGCTGTTAAACCCTAATAATAAGAAAAACAACAAAACAAACAAAGCTCCGACATTGTTGGAGATTATTTGAACAAGGGGCTTTTCATCTTCAAGAATGATGTCAGTAGTATAGCATGTTCCCAAACGTGCCCCATTACCCACAGCTTTTCCACTTTGGTCGGTCTTCTCCACACGTAAAACTGTCCGTTGCTGTTGAATGTGTCGTTAAACCCCAATAAAAAACCCAACAACTAGCAGGTTGCGTTGTTTTTATAACGCTTCTCTATAACAAAACGAACCGTTCTCTGAGTGGAACAAGGCGCCATTTGCAATGCTAAAGCATTGCAGGTAGCGCCTTGTTTCACTCAAGGGACGAATTATTATTCTGTACGAAGTCTAATAAATATGTGTAAACGTATTATGGTTACAACCCTGGTAAGATAAACTCGAACTGACTGCGACTATTTGACCATGAATCATGTGGTGTGGAAAAATGTGTGTTGGTTTGGGGGAGATTAGCAACGCGTCCCAGTGCTCCCAGTTCCATATATAAATGAGGATTCCTACCTCGAGCAGGAAAAAAAGGGAAGATAATTACTTCTGCCTTCTCCACCCGTAAGTCTGCCCGATCGTTGTGGCCCTGGCTGTTGATAGTGTCGTTAAACTCCAATAAACAAAATAAACAATTGGTGGCGTCGGCAGTTATTTGTATGAGGTAAAGGGTTAACCTCTTTGGATTCTACTTATAGATGACATTACCTCTTCCTAAGAGTACATCCGGTAACTGAATAGCTTAAGTGATTCACATGTATTAAAGAATGTTAGTTATGTTAATGGAGAAAATATACATTCATGTCGACTTTTAAATATATCCATAAAAACCTCAACAAAAAATGGAAATTTCGGTGTATATTTTATTAGGGTTTATTGTTTGCTATTTCTTTTTATTGTTGTATCGTATTAACTAATCGTGGTGAAGGAAATGTTTTTCCCTTTACCTTTTGGCCTCATTGCACGTTAGAAAAATATTACTTCTTTCAAACCAGTCCGGATGTCATACTACAGGGGTAATTGTGTATGTGCTTAATTGTAATTTTAATGAGGTTCACGCACATCGTACACGAGTGCAGCATTCTCTAGTACGGTACAAATAGTGTTTCAGTACATTACGTTTTATCATTAACACTTTAACACTTTGAACCCAGGTGGTATCTTCCATGTCAGTTCAATAACAGCAACTGGAAGAGTCCATATTCATTATTTGGGGGTAGACTAAATAATATTTTCAAGGTGCTGCCTTAGGGCTGCACGTTGAAAGTATTGATTGGTCCACCCCACAAATTCCCTTAGCAGCCATCTTACGTAATGAAATTATGACGTACCATCTTCTGGACCCGAAAAGCTGTCTATCAGGTTCAAAGGGTCAACATCGAGATGCTTACTCGGGAAATATTGAAAGAAACATGAACTCGCCTAGTCATTTCCGTACATGTTCGTCGTCCCCACTATTCCAAAAGCCGACACGGAAACAACGACAAATATCAAAGCCGTTTGCCATACCAGGAACAAAAAGTGCTTCTTTTTATCATGTTTTTGTTTGCTGATGACCAGTTGCTTTTTTACAAGAGCTGCTTTGTTTGCTTGACTCTTCGCTCCCCCTCGTAAATATGATAGACGTTGTAGCCTGCTTCTTTTACAAGAAATGGACATCTTACAGAATTCATTGAATCCAACGCGGTAAACTGTTTATCCAAAGTCAAATGATTGAATGGGGGTAGGTTGTCATTGATGTTATTTTTGAAACAATGTGCCATAAAGAACGCTGCCCACTCCTTTAGATTTGTTTTTCGGGTGTTGTGTTGTTATTGGAATGTTATTTCTATGTATAGTTTCAGAGATTTTTATGTTGATCATGGTATGAAAAGAGCAAAAACATATTTTATTTGCCATAAATTTGCAAAAAGGATTAGAGTACAAGTTATGCAACTTATGTTAACTCCTCTCCATAAATACAGCAGAAAATCAATACATAGATGCGATTATAAGATATATAGATTGATTCACAAATGAATAGGGATTTACACTATTTACAACTGAAATGTGTGTTGTTGAAACAGGCAGCCAAGTAATATGGTCTCGAATCAGGGAATACATAGGGCTGGACACTGCAGATTTTCTCTACGAAAGCTCTTGGATGGCAAGTTCAAGGGTGATGGATATGACGTTTATAAAACGTTTCATCTTGTGCAAGAGAGAGGCTAGTCCGAGAATATCATGACTCAATTGAAGTGGCTACTAGCTGGGATGAAAGCTTGGGTTTTCAGAAATATATATTCGTTTTGTTTTGTTGTCAGTGTGGGTTTACCGTACAGGAGGTCGGTTTCGGATGATATATCAAAATCTAGAAGAGAATCGAGTAATGTATTCCTGGGGTCAGAGTATCGTGGGCCTACCAGGAGGTAGTCATGAGCCTTTTCACAGGAATTACCACACATACACTTTTGGTGTGACCAAAATATAGTTTTGGAACTTGTCATTGTTTAGGTCACTGCAGTTAATACGCAATTTTGAGTGTAAAATGTTGGCCTTTCTTTTACCCACACCGAAGTAGAGGTAGTTTGGGGATGCAGTTCAATTGGGCATAGGTTTGTTTGAACTCCGTTAGTGTTGCGGCTCAGATGAGTACGTCTGGTAAGTTGTTCCAGTGTTTTGTGGTGCACGGAAAAAATGATTTTTTGAAACGCTCCGTTCTTGCCGGATAATATGTGAATCTGGTGTGGTTGCGAAGATTATACTTTGAGATATCGTGCGTTCTAGGGGGTAACACTGCGTGGAGGTAAATTGAAGTTTCATTGTTGATAATTTAGAAAAGAACACAGTATTTGTACTTTTCACGACGCTTCAAAAGGGAGGGCCACTTGAGTTTCAGCCAGATGTTGATCTGCAGAGACAGATCGCGTTAAAACTGTAATGATACGCGCAGCAAGCTGCAGTCTGTTAGGATTTTGATAATAATAATAATAATAATAATTTTAAAGCTTAGAATCCACACACGGTGCTCGATGGTTGTACAATAATTGCATACATACATATACACACATGCATGTACATTCTCTCACAGATACATGGATCACTATTTAAGGAATAGTGCATGGCTTGGAATTGACAACGCCAATATAATGCCCAGTGAGGTGGTGTAGATTACACCACCTCACTGGGCACTATATGGGCGTAGTCAACGACAAGACATGCACTAATCCTTATATTATATCGCACACCCATCAAGAAAAACCTCTGTCCGATTTGTTAATCTATTACTAAGGTAGCAGCCCTACCAAACAGCGTTATATAGAAAAAATACCATGTAGTTTCAAAAAAACATTTTCTTCTTCCAAAACACGGCTTATGACCCCTCACTGGAAGGAGAATAACACACTCATTGCAATGAGGGAGTATAAGTTATGTTTTGGAAGAAAATTTTCCTTTTCTTTTTTTGGACAAAGCGAGCAGTCAAAAAGCAAATTGCACCACATTACTGGTACGAAATGCTAACTTGGATTATTGATATGAGCAGAAGACAAATTTTGAATCGGTCGTCAAGGGTAAACAAAACATTTCCCCCAAACGGAACTGTGTATTGTAGAATCACGCAGCTCGCGAATGAAAGCTAAAATTTTCGAAATTTGACAACGCATTTTGATAATTTCCACACATTTGTCACACATATACATTACTGAATGGGTCAGTCCGGGATACAAAACTCCGAAGATTCAAATGAATTCCATTATTTATTCGTTTACTCCCCAAAACATACAATTAAATAGCGAAATAATATGAGCAGCGAAACAAACCATTTTTCATATCCGGACGCGTTCTCGTGAAAGTTGTACCCAGGTATGGATCATTCTCTTCGAAACGAGATATGGATCATCTTCTCAAGGAATAAAATGAATGCCTCGGAAAATGTGACTTCAACAATGGAAAAGCGATACATTTTTCCACAATGATTTCTTTCCGGGTCGTTTTGTGGATGTTGTGCCTCTGTGAATCGATATTTAAATTTAGCCTGATTAGTCCTATTCGCCCAGTATGAAAAGAAAACTGATATAGTAGTGTGCTAAAAATCGAAAACGTGTAGTGCCTGGGTGTAGTGCCTGGTCAGTTCTGTGGATGCAAACTACACGAAATAGGGGTGCAGCATTCGTCCAATCAGAAGCCTAGAAGGTCACGTGAGATATAATATTATCATTTATTGGTGCCCAACGCCACATCAGCAATGAGGCTATATCGTGGCGATAAGCGACAGAACCTAAAAGAAAAAAGGTATTGATTTAAAACAAAATAAAAAAACCCAAAAAGCAAAACAAACTACAACTTTACCAAAACAAGTATGTGAGTGCAACTTGACGAGTAACGAGGCAATCCTCACTGACTCAGTCACACCCACGCACCTGGTAATGTCAGTTTATGACCAAAATTAAAAGACCACTGAAGGAAATGCCTTTCTAAAAAGGTAGGTTTTAGTACCAGACTTGAATGATTCAAGTTATTTACTATTTTGTATGTCGATTGGAAGAGAATTCCAACGCCTTGGGCCAGCAACCGCAAAGGCCCTATCACCAGCACTAGTAAATTTAGGTACGAGCTGAACCAGATTGAGTTGACCTGATGACCTAAGAGACCTCGGTTTGTGGATGGTAAACAGATCGGACAGGTAGGGTTGTGTAGATCCCAAGATACACTTAAGCACCAAAAGGACAATTGTAAATTGAATTGTTTGCTTAACGGGTAGCAAGTGTAACTCGGAGAGTACTGGTGTTATATGGCAGAACTTTTGAGTTCTGGTTATGACCCGTGCAGCACAATTTTGGATGTGTTGTAGCTTTTCAAGAATAAATGTTTTAGAGCCAATCAGAAGAGAGTTGCAGTAGTCGAGGCGACTGGTAACAAAGGCGTGGACAAGCTGTTGTGACGTCTGCGTATCAATGAAGGATCGAATTTTGCTAATATTTCTAAGTTGAAAAAATGCACTGCGAGAGACATGTTTGATATGTTCATCATGGGCCAAATTTTCATCCATGAAATAACCTAAGTTTCGAACACAGCTACTGAGTTTTATTGCAGAACCTCCAATATTGAGGGACAGTTTGGATATTTTTGAAAGTTGATGAGGTAGACCTATATATATTACTTCTGTCTTGTCATCGTTCAATTTAAGAAAGTTTTTAGTCATCCATGCCTTGATGTCTGAAATACAAAGTCCAATCTTACTGCATGCTTCAGACTCAAAGGCGTGAGTAAAACTAATATACAGCTGTGTGTCATCTGCGCAAAAATGAAAGTCAAGGCCATGGCTTCAGATAATGTCACCGAGAGGTAAGACATAGACAGTGTACAGTAGGTGACCCAACACCGATCCTTGAGGGACGCCAAAACGTAGTGTGACCTTGTCTGACGACTCACTGCCAATAAGGACACTCTGTGTGCGACCCTTAAGGTACGACGAAAACCAATTAAGTGCTCGGTCAGTAAGGCCTATTCTCACTGCCAGTCTTTCAGTAAGTATGTTATGGTTTATGGTGTCAAAAGCGGCGCTTAAATCCAACAAAACAAGACATGTTAGGTTGTGCCTGTCCGTGGATAGGAGGATATCAATTTGGGCCCTTAGAAGCGCTGTTTCTGTACTGCAATTAGATCCGTATGCAGATTGGTTAACTTCGGCGAGGCCGTGGGCTGCCAAATGAGAATTCAGGGTGCGCAGTCCCACACCTCGTCGCCGTAATCTAGTAGTGGTTGAATAAAAGTAAGATTGATTTGTTCCATTTGTTCCAAAGTTTGTCTATTAAAAATAAATTTCAGTTTGCGAAGGAAAGATAGACGGGGGTTGACTTTCTTGCATGTTTCAGTTATTTGGGAGTCCCAGTTTAGAATAGATTGGAGAATTAATCATAGGTGCTTGTGATTTTCAGTGAATGAAACTGGATTACTATCAAAGATTATGGTGGGATAATCTGTTTCGTTTTTACTACCATAGTGAAATAGAACAGCTTTTGTCTTAGCAGGGTTGAATGAGACGAACCATTGCCTAGACCAAGTGTTAATTTTTCCACGGTTTCGATTGAGGGAAACGGTGAGATTTTCAGAATTGTTATTGTTATCAGTTATACAGGTATCATCATCGGCATACAGTCTAGCAAAGGCATCGGTGATCTCAGCAATGCCATTGATATACATTAGGAAGTGAAGCGGACCGAGAACGGAGCCTTGGGGCACTCCAGCTTGAATGAGTGTATAGTCGGAAAAGGTAGTTTGGACGTGAATCCTTTGCTTTCCTTTGCTTTCTTTCGTGCAGGTAGTCCAGAATCCATTCAATCAGGGTTCCAGTGATGCCATATTGGCAGTGTTTGAAAACAGGTCCTCTATGCCAAACTCTCTCAAACGCTTTTGAAATATCGCAGAAAATTGCGCAGGTCTGAAGCCGTTTATCAAGAGAGAGACAAATGGAATGGTAGAATTCGAGTTCTAATCACTGGAAAGTTCTGCAGTGGCCTGGAAGAAAGCCTGATTGTAATTCATACAGTAAATTATTTTCTTGGAAATAACGAAATAGATACTTCTGAACTAGTTTTTCAAACTTTTTTCCAGAGTCGGTAATAATGAAACAGGCGTATTGTTCGTCACTTCGGTTGGGTTATCTTTCTTGAATATTGGGATAACATCTGTTTTCTTTCATTCATCTGGAAATTTATTTAAATCTAGAGATTTGCGGAAGATAATGCTCAGTGGGAGTGCAACCGAATTCGCAAATCACGTAAGCATTCTAGCACTAATTCCGTCGTGTCCATGGGCTTTGTTACTTTTTAGGGACTTTATTATTGAAGTAATGTCATCTTCTGGAAAAATATGTTTCAGAGATTGCGGGTGCATTTAGGAATGAATTCCGGAAGGGTATGATTTTGATCATCGACAAATCCATTGCTTATAAAGGTTTCATTCAGTTAGTTAGCCTTTTCTGCGTCGGTGAAGGCCATGTCAGCAGTGGAGTTAGAATAAATTTTTTACTTCAAAACACTATACGTTTATTTTGTTTATTCCATAAATCTTCCACAGGGCAGTCGCGGTAAAATCGTGCTATAATTCGCTACAAAACACAACGAGAAGTCAGGAGTACATTGGTCCAATTCGATCGACCAGCAAAATTGTCAAAAATAAACAAGGCGCAGTAACACATTTCTGTCTAAAAATAATTCCTCTACAAACTTGAGCCAAACTTGCAAAAATACTTTATTATATGAGTAGTGTGTGGTGTTTTCTACTGGCATTGTGTAATACTTTCAAAACGATTTAAAGAAATCAACAATCGAACTATTAATTATGCTAGACAAATGTGGAAGAGGCCAGAGGTCAACAAGTCCGTCGCTACTAGGGATAGCGGATGAGTGGTGGGATTGATTGGCATGTATGATTGCCGAGGACATGTTTGGCGATGTGCCAGAATTGTTTGGGGGATGAACAATCAGTTATTTTATCTTGCAATTTTTCTTCGAATTGGCTTGGCATGCTTTTTCATGATATTGACTTTGTTATGACAGTGTTTAAATATTATCCAATCAGTATCGCCCCCAGTTCTCTTGGCTCTTTTCCTAAATTTATCACATCGACGTATTTCTGTACGTTTTTCCGACCTAAACCAGTATTTGTCCTTTGGACGTATAAGTATTTTAGATTGAGGTATGCATTTATCGATGATTTCAAGATAGGTGTTAACAAATTGGCTTTGTATAAGGTTTATGTCATCACATTCTAAGAATGTGTTCCAGTCCACCTGTCCAAGGAGAAAGTTAGCTAAATTAAAATCGGCTTGGTTGTAGTTCCGGACTGAGCGATAAACAGCCTCTTGTGATACACTGTCAAAGGCAACGTGGGTATGGTCTCCAAGATGGTCAGACATTTCAAGATCAATAGTATCGGATATAGTGGTTCGGAGAGAATCGGTTACGAGAATTAGGTCAAGTAAGAGTGCAGTGTAATACGTGTTGGTTTAGGTATAACATTAATAAGATTAAAATGATTGAGATTATTGTTCAGTTTAACTTGTCTGTTTAGCAAGTCAGAGTTGAAACCACCACAGATGATAAGTGATCAATTTAAATTCAGAGCTTCATCAATTGAGTTGTCAAGAAGGTACCAGTAGTTAGGATCACAGTATTGGGTAGATCGATATGATAACCCCAGAAGATAGTGAAGTGACTTCAAAGAGATTTCGAACCACATGACAGAATTATCGAATTCCATATTAGTTAAACGTTTGTAGTGCAGCCCATTTGTGAAGTAAACTGCAATGCCACCACCAAAGCGGTCTCTGTCATCACGAACAGACAGGGAGGAGTCGGCTATTTTAATATCATTTGAGTAAAATTCTTCGATTACAATGCGTAGAGAGTGGATTGTAACAAAATCACCCGTAGAGTGGAGCTATCACTCAAAGTATCACTTTCAAATTCTGCACATATGGACAAAATACACAAGTAATGTTTCAGCCAATGGACCTACGAGTTTAACCCGGAGGTCCATTGGCTGGAACTTTGCTTGTGTTTGTTATGGTTTGCAACAAATCTGCAATTATTGCTTGGGTGGAATCGTCACTCCTCAGATGATTTAGTGATGATGCACTTTCTACGTACTGTAGGTGGGTTTCGGTGAAGCACAGAACATCAAAATCCTCCAAAATATCAACAATCCGTGCATGTTTAAAACGTAAACTACCAACATTATAATGGAAGGCTGATAAAGTGGATTCATTATCGGAAGTAGAATCACTTGGACCCGTGTTGGATTCGATATCTCCAGCAACAAGAAGTAGGACAGTTAATATAATAAGACGTTACGTCACTGTTACTCCTGATAATTGTCAAAACAGAATGGATAACGTCTCAAAATTAACAGTGTTGTTGTTGTCGAATGAATTTTTGTTTTTTGTACTATCTGCATGCCAACACCCGGCATTGAAGACCCCGATTGAAGTTCTATATTGAGCTATTGTTATCGCCATTTTTCAGATTCGTTTTCAGAAAAGTAGTTTATCCCATAAAAGGCCGTTTATTTGAACAATAAAGACCTTGGATAAATGTTTGCTTTATTACCTAATAGGGTGATAAATTTTCCCCGTAGGTTTAACACTGAAAGAATTTATTCCCCTAGTAGCGACGGACTTGTTGACCTCTGGCCTCTTCCACATTTGTCTAGCATAATTAATAGTTCGATTGTTGATTTCTTTAAATCGTTTTGAAAGTATTACACAATGCCAGTAGAAAACACCACACACTACTCATATAATAAAGTATTTTTGCAAGTTTGGCTCAAGTTTGTAGAGGAATTATTTTTAGACAGAAATGTGTTACTGCGCCTTGTTTATTTTTGACAATTTTGCTGGTCGATCGAATTGGACCAATGTACTCCTGACTTCTCGTTGTGTTTTGTAGCGAATTATAGCACGATTTTACCGCGACTGCCCTGTGGAAGATTTATGGAATAAACAAAATAAACGTATAGTGTTTTGAAGTAAAAAATTTATTCTACGAGTAGGATTAAGAATGAGACCGACGAGCCTCAGGCTCGTCGGTCTCATTCTTAATCCTACTCGTAGAATATTTTTTTTACTTGAAAACACTATACGTTTATTCTATATAAAGAGGTCGCCAAAGTCGGGTGATGGAACACTTGGTTTTTGGATAGTAGAACTATCAATGTGTTATGATTGTGTTTGTAGGCTGTGCACTGGACGATTTAGGTTATCGGGAGATGATGCAATGTAAAGTGATTTTTTGTTGGCGGTTACTTGTTTCCACAATATATTTACAAGAGATGGAGCACTGCTGAAGCAAAAAACAGAAAAAAACAGTGAGCAGTGCAGTGCAAAAATGAACAGTGCACAAGAGCATATAATGTGGTATGGTAGGTTAAGTAGTTTGGGTTGGCTATAGAGTATATTATTGTGCCTGAACTGAGTTGGTATAAGTATACTGTCCGAAATCGGATTAGTTAAGTATCGACAGGCACCAGTGTCGTGCAGGGGTTGAGGGTGCAGCATTCTGGAATTCTGCAACCACATAAGAGTGGAAACAATAAGTGTCTGTAGCCTCGGAGTTCATACACTGGGGATTTACATCGTGTTTACCCTTGTTTATCATTGTAGATTTCGTAACAACACTTTGGTGCCAAAATACCACGTGGCCTGAGTATTGCTCGAGTTTACTATATATATGAATGTTTTGGAATCTCAGAGATATCTTTAGCTCGGCATGTCTTCAAACCGTGAATTTTGCAACAAATGCAGACAAAACATGTCTTTAAAGCAGGCCGAAGGAGTAGCAGTTTTCCTAGAATGGTCTGGCACTGCCTAGCAGCCACGCCCCACAATGGGAATAGGAGTAGAGGATGCATATACACGTACAATGATTGGGTTCATATTTTGTTCCAAAGGGGAATGAATATATCAGTGGATAATCACAGGCAGTAAGTAGATGATGGAACTTATTGGACCCACGAGAGAAGGGATGGACAGGTGAAACGTGAATATACAGTAAGTACTGAGCAAGAAATAACGGGTCCAAATTCATCAATTCACCTACTCAACACATTCAGTTCTCACATGATGCGGCAGTGACGACTCGCATACTGCCGCTGCATATGCATGAGCACCAGACGTGTTGAGCAATTACACCTTTGAAGAACAGGGTGAACGAAAGCCGCTGGCGAAAGTGATTCCTCCTAATAAAATGCCGAATCAAGCTCGTGAGTGATTCAGAAACGGGGAGTGTGTGTCGTCTCTCAGGCACGTCAAGGCTGCACTAATATGGAATTGCATGTGGAGTCATGCGGAGCCCAAGGGGCGATACTATCTTATGGTATCGATGATTCCGGGACTGTATTACAAGTTTATAATGAACTGGATATACATTTATTATGGTAGACAAGTATTTAAAAGGGTCGCATTTAATGTCCCACGGTCATGATTAGCCATTCTGCATAAATATGTGACCTTAAACATCAATAAATAAATAATTAATATTTAATGTCCCGGCTGCGACGAGGCTAATTTGCTGCTGCAACACAACAGCAGGGGCAAAGGCGAAACACTAGCAGGTAATGTGAATGTTCAGATGATGGTTGGTGAAACAAGAAACTAATTGGTACCCTCCGAAATTCCTAAATTGGGTTTGAGTAATAGACGCTGGAAATTGAACAGATATACGTTCAGGCTGAATTTGAGTATTTAATCCGAACAAGGATCGACCATCTCTTCCAGAGCGATCAACTATTCCAGAGATGCTAGGATTAGAAAATATCACATTATAAAACTTTCTTGGGGGGGGGGGGGGGGGGTGGCGTCATTGCAGGGTTTAAATTTGAGAGGATGTGTTATTTTATCTTTGCTGCTGAAGTGGTGACAGTGTATTATATCAGAATCCTTACCGAGATCTGGCTGTTTTACTGCAGCCACGTCGCAGCCAGGGAACAAATGGAAAAAACTGTCGGGTTTTGTAAATGTTTACAGGCTGGATTTATATTGCAATTGTTGTTCAAAATTTGATTGTTACAAATTATTCGAACGAGCCTACAGGCTCCCTCCAACAATTAGCAGTAGAGCACTTTTATATAAACAAAATATTATTTGCATTTTACAGAAAATGAAACATGAACAAAGAAAATATTGCCAATTGCTGTGGAATCTCCAATTTTCTGAAAGCCCAAATAGTGGCCTCCAACACTCAACGAATTACGTTTGGAGAAATATTAGGTGCATATATAGTGTCAAAAGACCTTTCCCGAGACGGCATTGAGATTTTACATGGAGTAGATACAATTTTGTCGAAGTGATTAAAGTACTGACAGGGCTTGGTTGAATCCGAAACTCCAACATGGCTGATATAAAGCAGTTGGAGAGACAGGCGGAATAGCACATCATATAATAACATGATATCCTGTTAACTCTGTGAGGATGTATGTACTCGCTATGAGTAACTTAACTGTCTTGATGGGGGCGCGGTGGCTCAGTAGGTAGAGGTGCAGGCTGCAAGCCGAGAAGTCCTCGGTTCGAATCCCACCTGCGGCAATCGCGTTGTGTCCTTGGGCAAGATACTTCACCCCCATTGCCCACGTGGGGGCACGGTGACGCTGTGTACTAAGGCGTACTGCACGTCGATGGTGCACCTGTCTTCAACCAATGCTAACCCTGCTTGTGTGGAGTTAGTATGTTGGGGGGGGGGGCGACAGTTGCTCGCCGTTACTAATTGGTTCTCTCCGGGTACTCCTGCTTCCTCCACCCGTAAACCTGTCGAGGTCACGATTAGCCATTGTGCAGAAATATGTGACCTTAAACACCAATAAATAACTATAAATAACTGTCTTGACATCGCACTGCGCGCCGATCCTGCCATACGCGAACTTCTTGCTCTCATATCTATTGTGACAAAACCCGCGTTTCTTTGTAGCATTCGGAGAAAAAACTATTTTGTTTCACAGACGAATAATTTCGTTGCTGAAAGGGGTTCGTTGGTTGTCCGCTGGCGGATTTTAAACTGAATTGTTATCGCTTTCAAAGCAACTGCAATTATTTCAGAAATAAAGATTTTTATTGAATAGGCAGCGCATATAATAAAAACGAAGACCTATGGTTTCAAGTGGATTTCTTTCGTAACTATCTGCGTTTAAAATTGATGGTTTTAAGTGGATTTCTTTCGTAACTAGCTGCATTAAAAATTTATATTTGACCTGCTACAGTACAGTCGCCGTGGAATGGTCGTAATCCACGCGTGGGCCCTGATGTCGAAGCATGCGTTTACCGGGTAATAAAAATCATCAGCAGCAAAAAAAAATTAATTAACCCTTTACCTAACATGAAAAGCAGACGACACTTACAAAAATAATTCTTGATTAACTAATTTTTTTCATTTTTTGTCTCAAAAACATAGGTTATGACCCCTCGTTGGAACGAGCTCGACGAGCTCGTTCCAACGAGGGATCATAACCTATGTTTTTGAGACAAAAAATGAAAAAAATAATGAAAATTAATTGGCGATTTTTGAGAATAGCGCTGGCCGGTTTTGGCCGTTACGTTAGGTAAAGGGTTAAGGAAGCACCGGGTTGTACCCGGTGCTTCATTAATTAAATTTTTGATAATTATCCCTATAATTAGTGTTTGGAATCTAACATTATTGCGTCCCTGGAAATATTACCCATTCGTGGAAAGTGACCAGTCCACGGTGGCCGTACTGTAGTCACCCATGCAATAATTATGGCATCCACTCAAAACCATAGGTATTCTCTATGTGTAATCTTGACATTTGCTTTTAAGCAAATAACATTTTAATATTAAAACCCCACAAAGCGAATAACCACATGCTCCATCAAATGGCAGTGAATCTGGACAGCTCCCATTAAAAGAATAGCACATGTATTGTTCCACAATACCCAGAATATACTTTCAGACTGGAATAGCAGAGTATTTGAGGGCAATACCGAAGTATGCCGTGTCATTCCTACTTCGCGCGGCGTTAGCCGCGATAACGTCTTGATGATTCGAGATGGGTCTTCACGCTCCCTTTGACCACAATTCCTGGATCCACCTCTGTTACAACCCTTACCCAGCAGAATATCAAAATTTATTATTATAAATTATTTTTTTCAATTTTTTTCTCAAAAACTTTCAATGAAACCCCGTCATATCAACGAGCTCGTTTCAATAAGCGGTCACAGGATATGGTTTTCTTGAAAGCTTTTGAAAAATAAATTTTTTCAACTGCTCAGTTTGTAAATTAGGCGGGATAATGCTGTCGATTCGTGAGGTGAAGGGTTAATAACGATCAAGCCTACGAAACAATGCATCATTTTTTGTGAAGAATCTATTCATTGATATCTATCAGCTATACCTTGATTTGATAAAAAAAATCAAAAGTAGTTTAACTTTTTGCATGCAGGAGTTAACCCTTTACCTAACATGAAAAGCAGACGACACTTGCAAAAAAAATTCTTGAATAACTAATTTGTTTCATTTTTTGTCTCAAAAACATAGGTTATGACCTCTCGTTGGAACGAGCTCGTCGAGCTCGTTCCAGCGAGGGGTCATAACCTATGTTTTTGAGACAAAAAATGAAAAAAATAATGAAAATTAATTGACGATTTTTGAAAATAGCGCTGTCCGGTTTTGTCCGTTACGTTGGGTAAAGGGTTAAGCTACATGCTCCTATAGTTTAACTACATTTTATGCCCCCTTTCATGGCTTCAATTTCAAAGCCATGAAAGGGGGCTTTGAGGTTTCCGATTGGGGAGAGTACAGGGTAGTGAATTTCCAACTAGAGGGAGAGACCGGGAGGGGGAAACTCCACTCCCGGTCCCTCCTCCTAGTTGGAAATTCACTACCGAGAACAATTTTGAAACTGAAGCCATGAAAGGGGGCATAAAATTGATTCTAGTAACTGAAATGCCAACACATTTATGATAGAATTATCAGCTTATTATTATTTGGTATTATTCTGGGAACTGAATATGTGCTAAACAAATGCTCAAGCTCAGAACTTTGAGCAATTCACACCGTCCTAACATTAAATCAGATCTTATGCAGGAATGATCAATTTTCGATAACGATTTTACACAATGTGATTTTCTTGAAGTGCATTTCGAGGATTTTTTTATGACGATAAGTAAACGTATTATAGAACTCTCGTACCGATTGACAACATGCATTCTTATGAAGGTCGATATTGCTTACACTGTAGATGTAAATAGTAACAGTTGGAAGTTTTGCCGATTTGAAACCGAGTTGGAATTTTGGGAAATAATGGAGACATCAAGTTCACCAAAGAAGCTCTAAAATCCAGATGGAGGGAATTTCCAAATACGCACGACTTGCGCTTCGAATTTCCAAATATATGAAATTTTGGCCAGGATTGGGGGGGGGGGGGGGGGGGGGGGGGTGGCACACTTTTAGATTAATGTTCCGTTAAATCTAGTCATGACTGCTTTAAAGCAATCCATGACTAGTTTTGGTGAAAAATATCTAGAAAATATTCAGCAGGTTAAGAGTTAAATCGTATCTGAAAGTGTTGAACAAATACTTTAATCATTTAAACACTATTGCAAAATGAAAAAAAAAAAACGTAAGGAGGGAAATGCTGAAGGAATGGTCTTCATCCAGTCAACATCGTATACAAAATCAACATTTATAAGAACAAACATTCCAAAATAGGCAGTTTCAGCTGCTGACCCGAAACTCAAGTCGCGGCGTTCGATTCCAAAATAGCAGAGCAGAAAAATGTACATCCTATAAAAGTCGGACTAGACTCCATGAGCAGATTGAGTACTGTCGGAAACCGGGCTTTATCGTTGCTGGGGAAAATAGATTCACGCCGCGTATTCAGCCAAAAGTCAAGGTATGTCGCCTGAATCCGTGCGCGAACGTATGTCTCACCGTGACGAACCTGCCCGTTCCGTTTTTGTTGGGGTAGTTCTTATCCTGAAGGGGTCAATGATTTTTCCCCAAAGAGCATGAAGCAACAGGGGTTGCCTGAAAACGACAATTTTAATACATATACATATAAATAAATATGGTAATTTGTGGCTTACTTGGAATCCAATGAATATGAAAAACAAAACGTCAATCACCCTCGACCCACGCAGTTTTTGAGTCTCTTGCTGGCCCGCATTCCCCGTTGCCGCTGGTTTTTCCTCCTTCTCGCTGGTGTTTGTTCTTTGGTCGCCTCCTCAATTCACTCTTTCACTACCGTTGCACGGCCACTAACGTATTGTTACTTCAGTGGACGCCTTTGCTCTAACATGTGCCGGAATGTCACTATATTGTTGCCGTCGCACGGCCACTAACGTATTGTCACTTTACTATATCGCCTTCCCTCTAACAAGTGAAGGAATGTCACTCTACAACTGCCGTCGCAAGGCCACTAGCTTATTGTCACTTTACTTGACGCTTTTCTATCAAGCAGTCCTCCACCAATAGGGTTAAACAATCCCCTCCTTCTATCTCAGAATAATGTTCAAACTGGCAAAGCCTTCCCTGCCTACGTATGGCTTGCCTTCTACAACGTGTATGCCGTCTTCCTAAATACCAATAGCTCCCTGAGCTCGCACTTCCTATTTCTGATCCTACACTAAGATATGGCCACCGACTTGCTCCAATTCTAAATATGAGCTCTGTGGCACCCCTGCATTACAACGTGCCTATACTTTCGCACCGATGCGGCACCTCCCTAGCCTACAGCATGGGACATCCCTATATCCTCGCCTGTGACCCACAGTCTTACACGCCTTCAGACTGGAATGAATTTTCGAGAAACCTCCCGATTGTTATGTTTATAGCCAGAACATTAATTCTCATTTTAATTGCTTCTCTTGAACTTGGCCGCTTAGATCTATCTTAATTTAATATTCGTTTTTAAGTTCCTTTGAAAGTCGCGCATTTTGGTATATGTTGAGATTCGGCGACAGACCAGACACGTTATATGGGTGTGTGTACAGAATCTGTGGGATGTACTGTTTTTAGAACAATTACCTATTAACTAGACATAATTACTTCGATAATGACTGCAGGAAAACACTGATCTTCCCTCGCTTTAATCTCTCATCAGACTGTCCATATGGTGTGCAGTAAACGCGCACTATATGGCCATTAAATGTTTATTCTTAATTAGCAGCGCATGCATTACTGCTTGTCTGTTTAAGTGGCAAATCGGTTTTCGGGGTTCCTCAGATACCTATCTTTTCGTTTTATGTTTAGCTCAGTGAGAAAGATTATCGAAAATATTAACACTTTTAATCAAGAAAATCGCAACTTTAAGCTATCACCTTGACAAGTACATTATATATAGCCACAGTCCCTTCGCCTATTTCCGTGCTTAAATCGCAAATAACTAAATAATAACGATCTGTTTCTATTGATAAAATATCTCAAGTGAAAATGAGAACAACGCGATTCTAAATCCCCTCTTTATACGGCGAAAAATTACATATATGCACTTCGCACACATATGCAAATTTACACACGCGTGCAAAAATATATTTGCTATGCTTTCGTACGAAGTTCTGACGCCAGAAGTAAATTTGTAGTAAATTCTGAAAGCCATTCATTTCTGTCAAAGCCATGGAAAGGGTCAAACTGGAAAATTTCCGTATGCGCAGAAAGTTCCCCTATTTTCTCAGTGTAGCTCTAATTCTGGGTTGTGCAAATGCCAGAGATTTCAGAAAAAAACCCAGGTCAAAGGAATGGTACAACAAGGTTGTTCTGCAACACTTTAAAGAGACTTACTGGAAAGAAAACTTCAAAATGAGGAGGGAAACATTCAATATCATCTGTTGAAGACTCACAGCTGAACAGTCTCCTTCCACAGATACTGTTGAAGAGCCACTGGATGTCCAAAAGAAGGTAGCAATTGCCATTTACTGGCTAGCATCATCGACAGAAGAGAGGACAGTCGGTAATCTCATAATAATCACCGTCATACTTACTCACATAAGCATATTTACACATATGCAAAAAAACATACGTATTCAAATGTCGCCGATTAAACTGGGATCTAAGCCTCTCATTCAGTATCCAGGACAGGCATGTCAAAGTACCGCCGGTACCAGCATAACCGGTACCGGTACGGGACAGAGCCTGTCCCGTCGTAACCGGTACCGGTACCGGGACAAGTCAACAATTGGGTGACATCACAATCAGAAGGGTATTTGAACCGACCCAGTCCCCAAGATCGCAAAGACAAACATGGCATCGCACCAATTATTCTGCGCCATCTGCGGCGACATCAAAGTAATCATAAAGCACGAAAATCGTGCTTTATGATTACTTTGATTTCGACACAGAATAATTTCTTTGAAGTAGCCGATGACGGTTCTTTCATTGTCTTTGATGCCACATTTGGAAAGTTAAAATGATCGGCCTTATCGAGGTGGTGGTGCAGACAGAACATGTCCCTTTGGAGTGTTTTGATACGTTCATTCACAAATAAGCCGAAAGTATGTCGTGTTAGTATGCAAAACACAATTCGTCCCCTGAGTTCCAATGTGTTCTGTGAAGCCAGTAGAACACACTGGAACTCAGGGGACGAATTATTAGCCCGTTTGCCCTCGTTCAGTTAGGAATTTTCCCTTAAAAATAATTTTGTTCCGGTACCGGCGGGACAAAATCTTCAGTACCGGTGCCGGTTGGAGCATGGGGGAAGCGGCGGTACTGGTACAAGTACAGGTAGCGGTTGACATGCCTCTGATATAGGGTGATTACCTAACACTCGGGTAAACAAAGATGTTGTTGATCATGTGCGTGTGTAGGAAGTTTTCCAGGGACGGGAAGGTTATATAAAGCACGCGATGGTTGGGTTTCCACAAGAGATATATTAGAAATGAATGTAACAAGACCTATCAATTTTGAATACGTGAACCACCAGTTTTTCACGAGCTCAACGGTTGCCTATGCTCCATGTTTTAAGAAAATATACGATAGAAATTGTGGTGACGTGAAAAACCCATTCGGTGTGTTAGTAATACTTCGCTCTCCCTAACTCCATGTAATTTATACCAGTATCAAAGTAACTAATAATAATAAATATGAGAAGAAATCAACAAGCCAGTGGTTAGTTCCAATATATGCCGACTTAATCTGCTGGACCCAAGTACCCATTAACAATATTATCTTTCGAGATTATAAAATATCTTAAAAGTGCTATATAATTAACAACAAATAAATTTCTATGACAATGCCTTAAAATTAAAATAAATATGCACAAAGTATACACCAAAATGAAGGTTATGGAGTATAGACCACGATAAATATATGATTTTAACTCGTACAGTTGATCATTGGCATTAATGGTTACGGTACTGTTACTGTTTTCGTACAAGAACTGATAATAAAATAATATTTCACGGGACCAACTCGAGGCCAAATGCGCACATCGATGATACAACTTCGCTAACATTTTGAAATTTCAATTTTTATATGAAATTCCCAGACTCTTAGTGTTAAATTTACTGATAACTTTAGAAAATTAACGAAAATTGTCAGCCATGGCAACACAAACAACCATTTTTAGGGACGGATTCTGACAGGCGCGGACGAGGTACACGCCCTTTTTTAAACTCTCCAAAGTGCGTAGATGTGAGCATAGTCGAGTATTTTGCTGTTTTCTTCAACTGCGTAACGCATTATATTTGTACATCTATTTTACAGCAAAATATTAATGCTAATTCATCCCAGAGGTATTGTAATCTCAAGTTGAAGGTAATGTGAATGTACTGGGAGCCCCTCATTAAAGAAGTACCATCATGCATCATGTATATACATTGTCCTAAAATACCCAGATTTACCAGGGCAAGTGTATTACAGGACAATACAATGGAGCATCAAGTAACTATTCTATAACAGACACCCAAATTTATCCCTCCAGCGTCCATGGAACTTTAGCAACCATGGTGCTCGAGAGGATTTGGAGTTGATTTCAACTCCTTTCTAATCACTATTTCTGGATCAGCCCCCTGGCTTTTTAACCCTTTACCTAACATGAAAAGCAGACAACACTTGCAAAAAAAATTCTTGAATAACTAATTTTTTTCAATTTTTTATCTCAAAAACATAGGTTGTGACCCTCGTTGGAACGAGCTCGACGAGCTCGTTCCAACGAGGGGTCATGACCTATATTTTTGAGACAAAAAATGAAAAAAAATAATGAAGATTAATTGGCGATTTTTGAGAATAGCGTTGCCCGGTTTTGTCCGTTACGTTGCTTAAAGGGTTAAGATATAGCTTATTTCGTTCGGTTAGTGATCTACAGATTATCGCTCATGCTATAAACACTGCCACGATTCGCAGGCCGTGAACAAGCGTGTTAAATTGAATTTTCATTTTTCGTTAGTATACAAAGAAAACAAATGTAAACACGAAAAATATTATCATGGAAAAACGATGAATTAAATCCCGGAATCAATAAAACACGAGCTGTCTAAAGTCCAATTTCATTCACAAATTGCTCGCTTATCGACCAGAGAAATCTTAGGCTATTTTTTCTCAATGAATTTGCAGTGTCATGAACAAGTCTTTAAAATAGTTCTGTAAGTTTGAGTAGATTCCATAAATAGATTGTGGGCAGAACTGTCAGGAAACAAATTCCTTTGCAAGCCTGTTTGCAAAACATGACGACCTTGATGTAATCAATAGAACGGTATTCAGAAAGACAAGATAGTGGGGAATCCGTAACCGAGAAACACAGCAGTATCTAACAGTATTGCATGGTGTAAATCGCTTTCCCTGGCCCTCTTTTATCTATGTTCTCGACACGCATGCACCAAAATATACAAACACTTTTCTCACCCGGAAATGAACATGCAGACACGCGTCTGAACACAAACAAAGTCACTTTTATTGCTTAAAGGTGCAATTACCGAACACTGTTCTTTCCACGAATTGTTTATAGATACAGGTGTATATTTATTACATGCCTGTTCTATGTAATCCCCATCTTCAGCAACACTAAACCATGCGGAAAATGAAAATCTTTTCCGCATATATGTGTGGAACGAAAATCGTTGACGGACGGTTTTTAAATAGAAGCGAAATTTCACAGGAATTTTCTTCAAATCGTGCAACGCAATTACAATTTGCATCCCAAGTTGAAAATCATCCCCTGAGTTCCAATGTGTTCTATGTGCCAGTAGGTACATAGAACACATTGGAAGTCATGGGATGAAATAGTAACACGGGTTCCCCTCGCAAATGTGGTTGGCGATAAAATGTGTTGTTTTTGTTGATAGTTGTCAATTGAATTGCTCAGCGCCCTTCTAATAATTATTTTTTTTACGTGAAAGCGTGTAATATAAACACAGAACGACACGCGTGTGTGAATGGGTTAACCGATATGGCACTTGTGCCATCGCGGAAGGATAAAACTCGAGGCCTGCGGCCTCTCGTCCTATCCTTCCGCGCTGGCACTCGTTCTGTGTATGTATGTGTATGTATATGTATTGTCCATGTGTATATACTATATGATTTAATCTCGCACTCGGTGTCTCCACTGTGCATGTTGGGGAGTGTAACTGCGCCTCCAAAGTAAATCCACCAAGCTTTTAACCAGGAAACGTTGATAGGAGAGAGAAGAAGAAGAAGAAGAAGAAGAAGAGAGAGAGAGAGAGAGAGAGAGAGAGAGAGAGAGAGAGAGAGAGAGAGAGAGAGAGAAGAAGAAGAAGAGAGAGAAAGAGAGAGAGAGAGAGAGAGAGAGAGAGAGAGAGAGAGAGAGAGAGAGTACAGAATAATTACTTGTTACTCTATTGTGTACAGACCGGATATGTGCTATACAATATGTATCCGTTTTTTTTTCTTTGTACCGTTGTAACTTTGCTCAATGAAAATGGAAATAAGCTGGAAAATAAATTAATGTAAAATGATAACTGATGTCGCTGAAATACAGTACCGTGATCACAAAAGTCGACCCCGAGATCCGATTGAAATTATCTTTCTGCTGTTATCTTTAAAAATTATAGACAGAGACCATTGAATCAAAAATACCATTTCCGTTTGTTTTTCTTAATTTAGTTTTGATTTCGCATCTTTGGTTCACGAAATCTCGACCCCTCCCCCCTACATAAGTGATTCGCAACCCGATCACGATCCGATCTAAAAAATACCAATTATTTGGTCTCAGTACTGTATGGCAAATAGAGTCTCGCAGAAAGATTCAAGGCGTTGAGGACATATGTTTGATTTCGTGCTGATTTGTGGGAAGATAATTTCTGTCTGATGCGGCATAGTTCGTAAATGGTATCGAACCTTTGTATTATTGAAATAATTGTTAACCTTTTACGTTAACGTAAATGCAATATCCGCCGAGCGTCATTTCTTTCGTTGGAAAGAGCTTGATTAACTCGTTCCACTGAACAGGTCGTCAGCTGTGTGTTTGAGGCCTTCAAATTACAAAATTCCTGTTGTACATTTTTTTTCCAAGTGTCGCCTTCTAGTGGTGCTAAATATAAAATTAAATACTAATTTTAATGCTAGACTGAAGGAAACCTAATATGGTCTGTCAACCCCCTTTCGAAGATCGATAATTCTCGGAAAATAATTTCTCCACCCACTTCATATGCAAGATATGCGTGTCTCATGTCAGAAGGCCTTGTGAGACAGATATCTATCTCACATGACCCACGTGATCGGCTTATTAGCATATTTAATGAGCGCACGAACTATTTAATCATCGCACGTTCTTCCGTAAACAAACAACATGGCGTCACGTTTCGGAAATATTAGCAGACGACACGTTTGTCGAAGAAAATAGAAATAATTGATTGATAATAATTGACCGATGCACGGGCCCGACTGACGTCCTCGGAATGTATCAATGTTCATTTCGCTACAAATCTTTATCCCCTGTCTTGCCGGTGTTAGGATCTAATTTCATGGTATATACCTGCAGTATATACAGAACTTTTGTGAGCTCTTTCCGGTAAGCAAATCAGGTTTTTTTTTCAGAAATGGACAACAAAATTGTTCGATATAACTTCACGTGCCACTGAATTACTTTGATGACGTCAGAGTGTTTTGGTGAGGGCAGAAAATTATCCCTGGTGGGGGCGGGTGCGAAATAGGGAAATCTCACACTCGGGACAAGATATTTGGCCCAGACACTCGACAAGCCTCGTGTCTGGCCCAAATATCTTGCCCTCGGGTGCGATTTCCCCATCTCACACCCTCATCCATCAGGGATAATAATAGACTTCCCTTTCCCGACAGACCAACATAATATACTCTCCCAAAAAAGAAAGTGTGCATGCTAAAAAATAACACTAAAAAAAGATATATATCATTTTCATTCATGGAAATTTTATTCAATCACAGATGAATCAATTTGTGATCAACACGAGAAATTTCATTACACTACGACGAATACTCTTGGTGCCATGGAGAGTCAAAGTCACTAAGGGTCAAACACAAAAGTCACACACTCAATATCTGGTATGACCTCCGTCTGCATCGACTACTGCTGTGCATCTACGCCTCATGGAAGCGAACAAGTTAGCATGGACGTGTTGTGGGATGTTGTTCCAAATTCTGATAAGCTGTCTTTGGAGTTCCACAAGCGTTGACGGCGCATGGGGAAGCCGGCGTAGCTGACGTTTCATTTCGTCCCGTACGTGCTCAATGGGTGAGATATCGGGCGAATTTGCGGGCCAGGGAAGAACATCCACTTGTTGTTGCTGCAGATACTGTTGAACAACACGAGCTGCGTGGGGTCGGGCGTTGTCCTGCTGTAGAATGACGCCGGGGCCGTGACGTTGCAGAAATGGGACAACAACAGGTGCAAACTCTTCATCACGATATCTGGCTGCATTGAGATTGCCATCAATAATGACCAGCTCAGTTCTGTTACGGGCAGTGATGCCACCCCACACCATGAGAGACCCTCCCACATAACGGTTTCGCTCCACGACACATGGATCTGCGTAGCGTTCGTTTCGACGTCTGTACACTCTCTGACGGCCATCTGATGATGAAAGATGGAAACGACATTCATCTGTGAATAAAACACGTCGCCACCAGTGTAAGGGATGCCTGAGATGTTGTCTACATCACTGCAGTCGAGCACGACGATGACGTAACTTCAAAATCGGACGACTTGCAGATCTTCGAGGACGTAAGCCGTATTCTCTCAGCCGGTTGATTACTGTTTGAGGATGTATCCGTCTCAGGTTAGGGATGTTCCTGGCTGTCGTCGTTGCCGTTTGTTGCCGGTTCCGGAGATGGACGACACGGATGTACCGATCTTGTGCAGGGGTCGTAACTCGGGGTCTCCCGGAGCGGGGTCGGTCTCGAACGTCATCGTGTTGTGCATGTCGATGGACTAGCCTGTCTACAGTGTTACGGTGGCAGTTCAAATGCTGGGCAACCTCTCTGTGTGTTCTGCCAGCTCTAATCATCCCCAGGGCAAGGAGACGTTGATTCATTGTCAATCTTGGCATGCTAATGTGGAGTCGTTTTAACAGCAGCGCAAGTTTGAATGTGAACGATAGGAAGGCCTTACTTTAGTGTTTAAATACCCAAGGATTCACACTGCTGCATGAATTTTCAGACTCTCCACGTGCAAAACATGCCTTTTCACAAACGTGCAACACGTCATTTGACGTTAATGCAATTTTAACGGGGAAAGCTGTTTTTTGTGTTCAATATAACTTATTCATGAACAGGTTAACACTCTTTACACCTACGAAATTATTTTTTTGGAGTTTGATCAATTTCTGCAATGCACACTTTCTTGTTTGGGCGAGTATATAATGGCTCTTGCTGAAAGTGTTGCAGAATTCTGAAGCCACGAAAGCAACAACAAAAACATTTCTAGTGGCCATGGCTGACAATCGTTTGTCACTTGAGGAGATTTACGGGAAAGTTAGCTCCCCTTCATTTTCTAAAGTTGTCAGTAAATTTAACATTAAGGGTATGGGAATTTCATATAAAAAATGAAATTTCGAGATGTTAGCGAAGTTGTGCGCATCATTTCACAAACTTCAGGCATTTTCTTAAAGAGAAGGATAAAAAATACAGAATGGCTTTTTGAACGTGTGACTATTCTTCCCTGTTTAAACCCATTTACAAATTTATTTATTTATTTATTGATGTTTAAGGTCACATATTTATGCACAATGGCTAATCATGACCGTGACAGTTTTACGGGTGGAGGAAGCCGGAGTACCCGGAGAGAACCATCGAGCAACGACGAGCAGCTGCCAGCTCCCCAACATCGTAACTCCGCACTGCAGCACAGGCAGGGTTAGATTGGTGGAAGACATGCGTACCATCGACGTGCAGTACGCCTTAGTACACAGCGTCATCGTGCCCCCACGCGGGCAATGGAGATGAAGTGTCTTGCCCAAGGACACAACGCGGTTGCCGCAGGTGGGATTCGAACCGAGGACCTCTCGGCTTGCAGCCTGCATCTCTACCTACTGAGCCACCGCGCTCCCCCATTTACAGATAAGATATTCTGTAACTGTTTCCTCTGTTCATTTTATCAACTGTGTGCGCATCGTGATATATCATACAGACATTATCCTTTCCATTAAAAGTCTAGGAAGTAAGATTTGCTAGTTGTTTTTCCTGGGAAGAAAAAAAAAACACTTGCATATTACTTTATACCATGATTACCTATTGTACTATATATGAAAAGCCTATGACATAAATTTTAGCTTTACACACCAACCGTGGTGAACACGCCAGCAATGGGATTTCAATAGTTAAATTTTACACCCACGGTAGAACTAGATCCAAGTTGATCTTTGGTGACGTCGACCTGAATGCAAACTTGTTTAAATTTACCACACGTCGCCTCGCGAAGAGTGAAATGAAAGTGGCAATTATTTATTACGTTTTTAAATGGGTGTACCTGATAAGATGCCAAAAATTAATAAATATGCATTGCCTCATGTTAATAAAGCATCCATAACTTGAAATAGTATGTTACTGTTATTAAACCGAAAAAGGCTCCGTTTCTTTTTCCATTTCGTTTCGGCGATAAAATTGGCAGCGGAAGTACCGCCCACCGATGCTCATGTAAACAAAAACGGATTCGCACGTATGCACGTCTGCTGTTTAGTAAAATCGAGAAAAAATAATAGCGACTCTTAATAATCTGACGATCATGGTATAAATAAAATATACGCAAGGTAGCTTGGTGTACCAAATGTTCACCACTCGTGGTGAAGTGGTGTTAACCGCGAGCCTTTGGCGCGCGGTTAACACCACTTCTCCACGAGTGGTGAACATTTGCTACACCAAGCTGCTATGGGTATATTCTATATGTAAAACCACGTTCGCTAAACAAAGAGACAAAGTGAATAGTCACTTATTTGCTTCTAATTTGCTTGCAAGAAAAAGCCATTTTGTGAAAGCCAAGTATATAGAGGTATGAACAGTTACCTGTAGTGTTAGTATTGTAATGATAGATAGTGCCACAATTCAATAGTAATACACGGCTGCAAAGATGGTAGAACAGTATAATAATGGTGAGTACAATAGACGCCAATCATAGGGTAGACAGCTAAAGCTGTGGTAGATGCCGATGATAAGACTACTACGTGCTGTATAGGAGCTTTAATCCCACTTTTGGAAATCCTCTTGTGGAATCCCTTTTAGGGAATCCCTATATAATCCTTTTTAGGGAAACGCCTGTGGTTATAGAATCCCTTTTTGCCAAGTTAAGCATAAAAGTCGTAACAGGAGTCACTCGTTCGAGTAATTACTCGATAGCTTATTTGCGCGATAAAATTCGAGTCGTTCGAAAAATGCCTGCTCCAGTTACTACTTGACAGATTAATTGCTGGATAAGATTCGAGCCATTCGAGCAATACCTGTTTGCAATGTAAAACTGCTCCATGTTAAAGGTTCGTCCGCTAAAAAGATAGTACCTCAGAACTACAAAATGAAGTATACCATTGTTTAAAACTGGTCAAAGCGGGCCAGGAAAGTTAAAAATAGCATCAAGAAGCTAAAACTGTTCCAACTTGAAAGCTCACCTACGCTATTGGAGTATACCACGTAGCAATCGAATACACCCCAGGAGACCCCTCCGTCCTATAGCACCACGTGCTACTCTTGTAAGTAGGATTCTGGGGGAATGCTATCTGAAATAAGCAGTTAGATACCGAGGATTCTGTAGGAAATCCCAGCCAAATAGATAGTTATCGGGTTGTTTGTGGCAATTGTACGAAGTAACCGTGTATTTGGGACAATGAGAATGACTCCTATACAAACGTACGCGCCTTATAGCACAACGTGCTACTATTATAAGCCTTAGATGTGGCTTTACCAAGTCCGTTTCGGTTATTTTATGTGTTTTTTGTGATTTGGAGGGATTGTCGAGTCTGTTTGGGTAATTCTACGATGTAAGCGAGGATTTGGAGAATATCTGAATATACTCTCATAGAAAGGAACATACCATCAGAACATATTCCCGTTCTTTAAGAAGCCTTTCAGGCTCATAGCAATCACATGCCACCATATAGACCAACATGGCGGTCACCAGTAAACAAAACGGACGAAGGAAACACGTGTCACCCTGACAACAAGCGCTGCGCATGCGCACTATAACAACTTATCACCATGGGGATGGCGTCACAAGATGGCTGCTCACGCGGCTACCATGACAACCAAACATAACTTGGCTACGTGATTATGACGTCATTTCCCATCAACCTTTCCCTCCACCCATTATAGGCCGTCCGGTTACGCGCTATACTACTGTCCACGGTTCGATCCCCGCAAGGTTAGTTTCGCTGCGCCCTTGGGCAAGACACTTAATCCCGTTTGCCCACGTGGGTGCACGAAATACTAAGGCGTATTGCACGTCGGCGGTGCACTTGTCTTCAACCAATGTAACCTTGCTTGTGTGGAATTAGTGCGTTTTTGGAGTTTGACAGTTGCTCGCCGCTGCTCGGCGGTTCTCTCCGGGTACTAAATAAATAAATAAATAAATAAATAAATAAATAAATAAATAAATAATTATGCTTTTGATAAGAGTTTTTTTTTTCGTATATACAAATGGACAAGGACCCTCGCAAGCGCTTGTGGTATTCTAAAAATTGTAACGTTAACAAATCGTAACCAAGCACTAGGTTGTAGTATATAGTTGCAAGGTACAGAATTGTTATCAGAGGCCCCTGATAAATACTTCATGTGGGTAATCACGGTTCCAGTAATACTTCTTGTAGGATAAAATAGAAAATGTATATTTTTATGTTCATAATTTATATCAAACATGCTCTCATGTTTCGTCAATACTCGATAATAAAAGTCACCTAGTCAAAGAAGAGGAAGTAAAATAACAGAATGTTGTAATCACCTAAACTATTTGAACCGCGGTGGTATCTTCCATGTCAGTTAAATGGCAGCAATTAGAAGAGTCCATATTTATTAATTGGGGTAGAGCAATTAATATTTTCAACAGGCAACCTTGGGGCTGCACGCTTAAAATATTGATAGGTCTACTCCACACATAAACTTGGCAACCATCCTACTTAATGAAAATATAAAGTAGCATGTTCCTGAACAGGAAAATTGACCTCGCGGGTACTCGGGGTTAAAAGGTTCGAAATTCCAGCTGTTGGTCTTAATTAAAACCAAAAAAAAAAAAACACTTGCAAACAGCCTTCATGATTGTCGGCATTCCATCCTGCCGTATTCTCATCACTTAAATCGAGGGTACACTCACGACGAAGCGCTAGTTAATTATATGAATGAAATGTAGGTGTGGTGAACCTAAAAAAGGAAAAATGGCTGCCTGTGAGAACCCAAGCGTCAAAGGCTTTTGCCAAGTGCCCGCAGTACGCCTCGGGAATCGTTGTTTCAAAAACTCTTTTTCCCGTAGCATATCGTCCCCTGAATTCCAATGTGTTCTATGTGCCAGTAGGCACATAGAACACATTGGAACTCAGGGGACGATATTACTGCCCAGTTTGCCTTTGTGATTTTCCTGTAATGAGTGTGGGGGCGCGGTGGCTCAGTAGGTAGAAGTGCAGACTGCAAGCCGAGAGGTCCTCGGTTCGAATCCCACCTGCGGCAACCGCGTTGTGTCCTTGGGCAAGACACTTCACCCCATTGCCCATGTGGGGGCACGATGACGCCGTATACTAAGGCGTACTGCAAATCGATGGTACGCATGTCTTCAACCAATCTAACCCTACCTGTGGTGCAGTGCGGAGTTACGATGTTGGGGAGCTGGCAGCTGCTCGTCGTTGCTCGGTGGTTCTCTCCGGGTACTCCGGCTTCCTCCACCCGTAAAACTGTCACGGTCATGATTAGCCATTTGCATAAATATGTGACCCTAAACATCAATAAATAAATAAATACTGTAATGAGAGTAAAACTGATCACGTGTTTATCTTCAGCCATTCAGCAATAAGAGAGTTAAAACATCAGACGTCGGACGCTATTTGCCCTCCAATGACGCAATCGACTCTGAAAATAGTTGAACTCAATGAATTATTCTATTTCGCTCACGATAATAAATTTCTATTTTAATCGTTGTAGATCGAGTTCGTTATTTGTTTAGAATACTTTTCAGTTTGTTAATATTTTGTCCGTAGTTTATTTAAATTAAGTCAATTGTTCGTAACAAAAATTAATCGATAAAGAAGAGTTCAGACACACTTTCACAGCTGTTAAATTATAAACAGGTTGAAAAAAATAGAGTGTGTGGATAACAAATGTTTCGGGTTGTGAAAAGAACAACAAATCAAGAAATATACAGAAATATAAATAAATAAATAAATATTTTATATTTTATATTTGTGGCACCGATGATGTTTTTACGGTGATTTGTTTCGTGTGTGTGATGGTTACGATGTTCAGATGAGACATTTTATCCCATTACCTGATATTTTATTCTCTTACAAAATCAGAAATTGGGGGCCTCCTCATTCATAAACATGAAATCTTGATTCTAATAAATATAGAATATAACCAAAGTAGCTTGGTGTACCAAATGTTCACAACGGGTGGTGAAGTGGTGTTCACCGCGAGCCTTCGGCGCGCGGTGAACACCACTTCACCACGAGTGGTGAACATTTGGTACACCAAGCTACTATGGGTATATTTTATTTATATCATGATCGTTAGATTATTAAGAGTCGCTATTATTTTTTTTCGGTTTTACCGAGCAGCAGCCGTACCTTGTTTGTTTTCGTTTACATGAGCATCGGTGGGCGCTACTTCCGCTGGCAATTTTATCACCGAAACGAAATAGAAAAAGAAACAGGGCCTTTTTCATTTTAATAACATAATAACATACTATTTCGAGTTATGGATGCTTTATTAACACGAGACAATGCATGTTTGTTAATTTTTGGTGTTTTATTGTTAAACTCATTTAAAAACGTAATAAGTAATTGCCACTTCCGTTTCACTCTTCGCGAGGCGACATGCGATAAATTTAAGCAAGTTTGCATTCAGGACACCAAACGTCAAGGATGTAGTTCCCCTGTAGGTGTAAATTTTAACATTTGAAATCTCATTGCTGGCGTGATCACCACAGTTGGTGTATAAAGCTAAAATTTATGTCATAGGCTTTGTCTATGTAGTAGAATAGGTAATCATGGTATAAGTATAGGTTATTATTATTCGCTAAACGATAGATTATCGAAAAAATTGCGGAAAGATAGAAATCGTATCCCCCACTGTGAAGATATAGAAATGTTCACTTTCACAGTATCAATCAAAATGGCGGCTTTCAAGGGTGAATACTAGCCAAATTATCCTTAGAAATGATCAGTTTGTTCTAGAAACGTATAATGAAAAGACAATCTAGTGTTTTTGAGTGGATACCGATCATTTCCAGCAATAATTCAACACGTATTCACCTTAAATTGATGCATGGAACCCGCTAGTCCAAACATGGTTTGAAAGTCCGCAATATCAGTTTTGGGTTTGGTACGTCCTTTCAAAGGACGTACCAAACAAAAAACTTATATTACGGACTTATAAAGGACGTACCAACCCGTCCTTTCAAAGGACGTACCAAACCAAAAACTTATATTACGGACTTTCAGGCCATGTTTGGACTAGAAACCCGCCAACTAAATCAGCTCGCAAGACGCTATCTGTTCTGAGTATTGGTCAAATCACTTCTGCGTGTCAATGATTCAATGTGCTGTTTACTTTCATGCATCAATTCATGGTTGAAACGAGTGGAATTATCAGATTGTTATAAAAAGCGTATAATAAAAAGAAAATCTAGTGTTTTAGAGTGGATACCGAAAATGATCTCACCTGTGGCCGAGGCAAATGGTTATTTTCGCTCAAAAGTGCTCGCGAAAAATAAACATTTGTATCGGTCACTCATGAGATAATTTTCGGTGTCCACTCAAAAACACTAGATATCCTCTCTTTACCACTATGTGGGTTTCCGAGATGGTGTATTGAAGTGGAGATCGAGCCTCTTGGCATATTTTGACGAGTCAACACACCATCTTGGAAACCCACATAATGGTAATAACCAGTTTAACTTACAACATTTCTCCCTTTCTTGACTTGCACAATGAATGAAGTGGGTACATTTTTAACGGCGTCTGTTTTCACAATCATTCATCGTCTATGAATTGATTTTTTATGAATGAAGGTCATGGTGTTCGTGATACTGCGTTCTTGTGCTGTGCATGACGTAATCCCGATTCATTTTTCTACTTGCACTATAACTTCTGCTTCTTTGTTTTATTTTTCATATTTAACGCATGATAGACATATAAAAATATCATCATGGCAAAAGAATGATCTCGTCTGATTTATTTCGTTGAGCTGGTGATTTATTTATCATTTAATTACTGTTACCAAAACGGTGGCCTCGACACGTGCAATATCTCGATGCCAGTTGAGTGCAATTAAAGGCACAGAACTCTGTCTTTCTGATTTGAATGATCGCCTATGTGGGTGCTACCCTCAATACGTTTGTATTTTGTCTAGACGTTTTTACTTGTATTTGGGGGAAATACGTTCTTTTTATACAACAGTCAATCATCGGGATCGACATATTCCCTCGAAGTAGCGAGACCAGATCAAAGAAGACGCATTTGGCGTCGTGTTTGTTCTCGCTGATCTGCTATCGTCAACGAGAATTCAACCACCCAGATTAATAGATTATTAGTCTGTGTGAAACACACAGACTATTGTTTTTGTACGGTTTCTTTTTCTTTCTTCTTCTTCTTCTTCTTCTTCTTCTTCTTTCTTCTTCTTCTTCTTCTTCTTCTTCTTCTTCTTCTTCTTCTTCTTCTTCTTCTTCTTCTTCTTCTTCTTCTTCTTCCCTCTTCTTCTTATTCTCCTGTCTTCTGTCTTCTATGCACTTCCTTGTCCTCACGATAACTCCAAAACGAATCCTCCTATCTCGCATACCGGTAGACAGTCAAAAGTTCTCGGCCACCTATGTTTTTCAGGTCGCTAAGGTCACTGAGTATGGCGCAGTCAGCCACAGGTTTTTCACAGCCTCCAATTTCCTGATACAGTAAATTCTCCCCAAGCAATACGATGCTATGTTATTCACACTGGAGATAATGTAAACATCAGTGGAGTCAGCTGTCAAAAAAAGAAATGTAATCTCGTTATGATAATGGGATGTAAGTTCCTGGAACTAAGTTGAGAGAAACCCTTTGCCTTGCAAGGAAATAAATTATAAATTATTCAGTGCAATGCTTTTAACCCCCTCAATGTGGATTGCACATATTTAATTCAGGCAGAATAAAGTTAACCCTTTCCATAAAACTGCACTGAATAATTGTTGAAACCTATCACAAAACTGTCAGGATGCCAGTAACAATGCAGTACTAACATGGTCGACTGTACTGTTAACTGTGTTAGTTCTATGACTGTTTGAAACTCATTTGTTAGAGGAGTTCTATAGTCTTTCAATGCGCTCGGCTTGGTCTCACCGAGAGTGCAGAAACCTTTGATGCCAAAGTGCCATTAAGAGAATGTCTCTGATTTGTGCCGTTCCATCCCTCCGGAGTGCAAAAGCAGGTACTGTCAGCTCAGAAACTTAATATTTTTCGCTTTATTTTCTGTAACATTTAATTCTATGTGGAATGGGACACCTTTTCAGTGTGCCTTCCAAAGTAAGGGATTCTTAACCCTTTAGCCAACATAACGGCAAAAAACGGTCAACATTATTCACAGAAATGTCTATTCAGTTTTAATTATCTTTTCATTTTGCTAGAAAAACATAGCTTATGACCCTTTATTGGATTGAGCTCATTTTTTAAAGGATTATTTATTTATTGGTGTTTAAGGGCACATATTTCTGCACAGTGGCTAATCATGACCACGACAGTTTTTCGGGTGGAGGAAGTAGGAGTACCCGGGAAGAACCACCGGAAAACAACGAGCAACTGTCAGATCCCCCAATACTAACTCCACACAAGCAGGGTTAGCATTGGTTGAAGACGGGTGCACTAACGATGTGCAGTACGCTTTAGTACAGAGCGCTATCATGCACCCACGTGGGCAATGGGGTGAAGTGTCTTGCCCAAGGACAGAGTGAGGACCTCTCGCCTTGCAGCCTGCACCTCTGCCAACTGAGCCACTGCGCCCCCATTTAAAGGATTAAAATGGAGTATTTAAAGGGAATATTTTAACCCTCTGAAGATCTTAATATGGGGGCATTATTCAGAAAGATTGGGAAGTGCATTTTATTACACCTTAATGCATTTCTAAAGCTTATGAATGTATTTCATCACTCAAATTAGTGGGCAGAGCCAAAAATGTCCATTTCTGATTCGTGTATCAAACCCTTTGAATGCTGGTCACATATATGCCATTTCTGGATTCTTATAGAAATGTTCTGATTCCTGCTTGAATATCTGTAAATACTGCTAACGAAAAATCATTTCTGATTTGTTAAAAATATTTTACTCCCGAAAATAATCCTCCATGGGTTCTCTTTCTTTACAGTTTATTCCTGATACTTTGACCCTTTTCACACAGACTTGAATTTACTGGTGGCAGTAAATTCTGTTTCTCTGGTTGTAAAAATGAGTTCATATAAAAGCACAAATTCCTGACTGTCTCATCTGAACAGACTAAAATATGTGTTGAATAGAAAAACTCTAGAATAGATGTATCAGTCTCACATTTTGATAACATCAGAATATGAATATTCCAGACCTAAGGGGATATTGACCCAAAGCTTCTTGAAATGCTAGCTTGAAAAAGATTTGACATAGAAAAACATACTTCGCTGTGACAATAATTAATAAGAACACGTTTTGTGCATGCACAAGCGCGTGGGAAAATGTCTCGAAACACTCTTATTTTGTGCATATATCATGCAATCTCTTCGTATTAGAACATAAACAAGAAACATTCTGTGAACAAAGTTGAATCTCTCTCACTAAAAGAAGGTGAATACCACATCTCAAAGGCATTGTTACTGGTTATTCACAAGAAATTAGTTTAAAATAATTTCATTTTAGGGGACCGTATTCCAGGCTATGGGGGTTAATATCTTCCTTCGAAAACACCTGAAAGGGCACCCCTGACACACACAAACACCCCTCCCCCAAAACATCAGCTTTGTTTAGACGAATCGTCCCGGCACGAAACTCGACTTGGGACAAAACGCCCGTGCCGTGATGATTTTGACAGTAACTGCCCCCGCACCATCTCCAATTATTGTCAGTCGAGGTTCTCGAAAAGTCTTTTTTAAAGAATTTCAGGCTTATTGGACAAATGGTGAGAGGGGGCGGGCTGGCTACATTTTGGGGGATGGGGAGGAGGGGTAAGATCTCCTCTCGAAAAATACTTGGAAACTACTTCACCTCTCCACACAAAATAAACAAAGCAAAATGCTTAAATGCAGGCTACAATTTGGGGAAAATATTGACGCAGACATCTCATCTAATATAATCGAGGGTGTATTTATCATAACAAAAAGTGGTTTTAAAAAGTAAAAAGTAAAAGTTTGGTGGTGGCATGACACAACACGAATATTGATAACATTGAATACGGTGCATTCCAGTTAAATAACGAATTCCGCATATTAATGGATCCAGTATATATACGGTTCCAGTTTTCATTGTTTTCCGAGACAATTGAATCGACCTGAGAATTCAGTACAGCTTGATCTGGAGCAATTATTAACCCAATAAATACGCGCACATGCGCGCTAAATTACAGTACGTGGAGAGTGGATTGTAACTAAATCACCCGCGGAGTGGAGTTATCACCCAAGCTATTACTTTCAAATTGTGTACATATCGACAAAAAACACAAGCAATGTTTCAGCCAATGGACCTCCGGGTGTAACCCGGAAGTCCATTGGCTGAAACTTTGCTTGTGCTGGTTATGCTTTGCAACAAATTTGCAATTATTGCTTGGGTGGAATCTCCACTCTGTGGGTGATTTAGTGATAATACACTCTCCACGTACTGTACTGCGTTTCACATATGGGACGAAGTAACTTAGGTCAAGCGTCCAAGTAATAAACACATCGATACCGTTCACGTAAACTCAGAACTGATAAAATAACTCTCAGGGGAACAAGAGAACGCATTGCAAAAAAGGTAGCATGTCTTTTGATGACAGACGTTAATACACAAAATGACTCAGTGCAATACAACTGTCAATGGAAACGAAGGGTTAAACCTTCATGTTCGACATAACATTTATACTGTGTCTGAAGCGAATTTGTGGTGTGGTTGCGTTGGTTGTGGATGTCTTCGATTGTTTGCGATGGTACATGTAATACAAAATGGACGACCTGTACCCATTCGGCCTTTCTATAATTTTTCCGATCTATTGGTCTACCTAAAGCCCAAACAGACATCAGCCTATGCCTATTACCTTGCAGTAATAGCGAGAGGGTGTATTCTATCGTTCAGAAGTATACTCTGGTAGCATCCGGGATCCTAAAACAGCGAATAGAAACCATGTTTGTTTTGTTACTGCTTGTAGGTGTGTTGACCTATTCCGTTTACTTCTGGCAACTGTTCTCTGTTTCTATCGTTTGATATGAAGCTCGTATGATTCGGAACTTGCCGAACAAGCAAAAGAATAATATGAGCACATTCCCGGGAGAGTTATCACTATTACGATTATTCAACAAGTATAGAAAATCGAACGGTAATTAAACATATTAGTATATTTATTTTTTTGGCCACGCACGACTCTTTGAGTCATCTCAGAAAAGGGAGATTCTTTTGGTATAATCATATCCCAGAGAGAGATTACTTCAAAAGTCGTTGATTCCATGAACGGGTTTCAAGCCGTTTTGCAAAACCTTTGCCGTATATAGTTATCTCCCCTGTTTGATACAAGTGTTATTCACAAGTCGAGTGAGCAATACGAGAAACTGCTCGAATGAGTGACTACTGGCATGACCACTCGATTCATCAAAAAGTTCGCATGATCATAACACACCGTAGAATAATATAGATTGATCACAACTATTGCAGTTGAAGAAGGGAATAAACGAAAGAACAAAACAATCAAACGCTTGAAGGAGTGACGCTCCGTGTGCATTGCACTCTCTTCGCTGTTAACCCTTTACCCAACGAATCGCCCGCATCCGCCCGCGTAATGTGCAAATTCAACAGCTGAAAAAATATTATTTTTCCAAAAAATTCAACAAAACCATATCATGTGACCCCTCTTTGGAACGAGCTCGTCGAGCTCGTTCCAAATAGGGGTCACATGATATGGTTTTGTGAAGTTTTTGAAAAAAAAAATGATATTTAAAATAATAAATTTTGAAATCGTCTGCGTTGGGTAAAGTGGATTCTATAAAGGTGATTCCATAATATGGGTTCCGATCCAAGTTTTGCAACTAATCTCAAATGAGTTGATTGCAGTTTGTTAATTCATTGGTGTTTACCGTCCCTTCTTTGAAAACAGTCTCACGAGGACAGGGAGGGAAGCATCTACTCCGAGGTGGGGAATCACTGGCTTAGGATTAGAACAATAGTTCGTAAAAATGTATGCTTGGTGGATCCAGCCGAGCGTAATAGTAATCGTCGATCGATATATAAGGTTAGCACCCTGAGAGACGGGAGCTTGCTTCATAAAAATAATTAGTAATTGTGACCAAAGATCCAATGCCAAGATAAAAAAAACAACTCAACCGATATGGTACAGAAGGTTCCCATAATATCATCACTACCAGGACGTGAGTGCAAAGTAAATCTTATAAGTGTCTGTTTCCGATTCCGTGTGAGAATCTAAAAATAACAGGGAATTCCCTTGACGTAATTCTACGTTGCCCGGTCATCAGGTTGTTCCCTTTAGGTTGCAGTTCCTACCAAAGTGGTGATAGGAATACTATCGGGGAAAGTTTTCAAATGTTCTGTTCGATTTTCGATTCTGATTCGCGAATAGCGGCCGCTATTCCATTCGATATCCGATTCGATAGTTTACGAATATTCGCAGGGCCCTAACTTCAAACTAATCAAACTTCACTTTCCGAGAATTGGTACGTAAATAACATAACTCGACAAACTTCAAAGGCCAGTAATACTGTTCATTGTTTTGTTGCTCACGCATGCAGTGCGGAATCATGATTGACTTACCATTGCTTCACTGCAGCAGAATTTCATGCATTATTCCGAACGCAAATAAATTTGATTTTTGCAGCGAAAAGCTTTTTGGAAACATCGGGTAATATTTTGGAATCCCACCTTACTGTGCACCAGTGGAGTAAACGATTTACAGATGTTCGTTGATGGTTTTCTTGATAGCATTTTCCGATGCCGGGACCCATTAATCGCGCTTCGTATCACCCTTTACCTAACATGAAAAGCAGACGACGCTTGCAAAAAAAATTCTTGAATTACTAATTTTTTTCATTTTTTGTCTCAAAAACATAGGTTATGACCCCTCATTGGAACGAGCTCGTTCCAACGAGGAGTCATAACCTATGTTTTTGAGACAAAAAATGAAAAAATAATAAAAATTATTTGGTGATTTTTGAGAATAGATCTGGCCGGTTTTGACCGTTACGTTGTGTAAAGGGTTAAAATGGGAGAGAGCAGTATACAGCGCTCCTCTCATTTTCAATATCGAAAGACTGTATCACCCCTTCAAATACGGACCAAAAAGGTCTATAAAAGTACACGAAATCGTATTGAACCGTGCGTACTCTTATTCAGACACTCTCGTTCATAGCTTTACGCTACTCAAGGAAGAGACAATTAAGTGGTGAGCTCTTGTCCTCCGCTTTGTTCCACATGTTTATACTTGAAAATAGAAGGATCTGATCAATACTCGTGGGAATAGTTTCATTACACATAACCCTTTATTAAACGACTATTACTTTTCTTCCAGTTCCATGTTTACAAATCCGCATGGAACACGTATTCTATACGGATTTCCCTTAACGGGACTATTTTCCACCTGACGTTATAAATCCATCAAAAGAACTGAACTCTGCCCATTTCCGTAAACGTCGCATTTTGTTCTAGATCAACTCGGAAGATGCGGTGACAGCCGATTAACTGAACGTTAATTGATTTTTTTTATTCAAATCCGCCAAACTTAACAAAAATAACTATTCTATAAATGGGGCTGATTTTATAACAACCGAGTTCTGACCCTGAAGCGAATATCTCTCAGACAACGGTAACTACTTTCATAAAAAAAAAACACGAATAAGTAACCCTCTAGTGTACAGTACATGGAGAGTGGATTGTAACTAAATCACCCGCGGAGTTGAGTTGTCACCCAAGCTATAACTTTCAAATTGTGTACATATCGACAAAAAACACAAGCAATGTTTCAGCCAATGGACCTCCGGGTTTAACCCGGAGGTCCATTGGCTGAAACTTTGCTTGTGCTGGTTATGCTTTGCAACAAATTTGCAATTATTGTTTCGGTGGAATCTCCACTCTGCGGGTGATTTAGTGATAATACACTCTCCACGTACTGTAGAATTCACTTGGGGCAGAATGGTTCTAAGGCGATGACATATTTGCATACAGGTTGAATGACCCGAGCTCTTTACTTTTTCAATTGCCACCTGGCTCGATAGCCGTCTGTCTTACAGTCGACACTATTCCCTCTCCAACACCTAACCCTTTATCCAACTGAATGGACGAAAACACCCGGAAAATTAACTTAAATAAGACTCATACAGACTGGAATATCGTCTAGTTTTCTCATCAGAACCATGCAAAGATGGATATCATTGGAACCGGCTCATCAGACCGGCACCAATGATATCTATAGTTTGCTTGGTTTCGTCAGATATAACCATCAAAATCTTCCTAAAATGTGAAATTTTGATTTTATTATTATTGGGAAAGAGGTTAGCCAGTTGGAACCTATGTTCGAAGTCCTCCGATAACTTTCTGTTTTTCTCTCACAGTTGACGTGTTACCACAGTCCTCCAAAGATGAACAATTTTTATTTACCTCCCCTTTTTTGTTATTGTTTTTGTTCACCAAAAATATTCAACATTTTGGCGCCGTTATATAAAAAGTGTGTTTTATGTACTCTTGTATCCGATGCAACACAACTTTCCTTGTCGATTAGTTGTAGTAATCTAATTCCCTACCCCAACCATGGATAGTATAAAATTTGGAAGTGTAAACTGTCGGGGACTGTCGGGGACTGATGAACCACAGTTTTACAATACTTTTGTTGGTATTATCGAAAATCGGGGAAACACATCAGTGCTGATAGGTGGGGACTGGAATGTTGCTTTAAACCAAACGATGGATACCTTGAATTACAAAACATTGAATAACGTTAAAAGTAACCAACGCATCCATTCATATATGGAAATGCTAGATCTACATGATGTGTGGCGTTTAAATAACCCACAGACTAAGAGATACACATGGAAAGGTCCAGATAGGAAAAGATCACGTTTAGATTATTTTTTAGTCACTTCAGATTTACAAGATCTTGCCCAAAAAGTGGATATAGGCATTATGTGTAGATCTGATCACGCACCCGTTACAATCTGGCTGAAATTTATAAATCAGGAGAGAGGACGAGGTCTATGGAAGTTCAACAGTAGTTTGTTGAACGACTCGGAATATATCAAAATTGTAAAAAATATTATGGCAGAAACTGTAACGCAATACTCACGTCACAACAACAACAACAACAACAACAACAACAACAACAATAATAATAATAATAATAATAATAATAATAATAATAATAATAATAATAATAATAATAATAATAATAATAATAGTCATGGCACTGGTAGTAGTTGTAGCCATGGTAATAGAAATAGTAATAACCCACGATCCAACTTTGTCATAAATGACCAATTATTCTGGGAAACATTAAAACTTATGATCAGGGGAAACACAATATCCTACGCCTCCGCCATGAAAAAAAAAATCCCAAAATTCTGAACTATTACTCGAAAGAAAACTGAAGGTCCTTACAGAACAATACGATAACGGGGATGAAAAAGGGGCCAAAAATATCGATGATCTGACTAATGAGCTCCAACAGATAAGAAGTAAGAAAGCACAAGGTATGATAATCCGTTCAAAATCTCGTTGGAAAGTGGAAGCTGAAAAGCCTACAAAACATTTCTGTAATCTGGAAAAGAGACAGTATACAGAGGAAATTATTCCCAAGCTTATTAGGGAGGATGGGTCAGGATGTACAAACATTCATGACATACTCAGCGAACAACGTTCCTTCTATGAGTCCCTTTACAAATCAAAATACAAAGAGACTTGTAATTCCGAAGAAAACGAAAAATACTTTTTCGACGACAAAAATCCATACCTTCAAAAACTTGATGAAGACGAAAGCTCCGCACTTGAAGGCCTATTAACTTTTGCTGAGTGCTTCGATTCTCTAAAAAATATGAAAAATAATAAATCCCCTGGAATGGACGGTTTTACAGCCGACTTCTATAAAACTTTGTGGAATAATCTAGGCTAATATCTCGTCAATTCTCTTAACTTTAGTTACACCACTGCACAATTATCGATTACTCAGAGACAGGGAGTAATTACATGTATTCCTAAAGAAGGAAAACCAAAAGTCTTTATTAAAAATTGGCGACCAATTACTCTCTAAAATGTTGATCAAAAAATAGGATCCTCTGCAATTGCAAATAGGCTTAAGAATGTTCTTCCAAAGCTAATTACGGAAAGTCAGTTGGGATTTATGGCCGGGAGATTTATAGGTGAATCAACCCGACTTATCTCTGACTTGATAACCAAAACCGATTCTATGAATGTCCCGGGAATGTTAGTCATGGTTGATTTTGAAAAAGCTTTCGATTCCCTAGAATGGGTCTTCATCAGAAAATCGTTACCGTTTTTCAATTTTGGAAATTCTGTAATCCAATGGTTCAACACCTTCTATAACGGAGTTTCCAGCTGCATCATAAACAACGGCCACTGTTCAGATTTTTGTAATATTCAACGGGGCGTGCGCCAAGGAGACCCGTTGTCGCCGTATTTATTCATATTGTGTGCCGAAATACTTGGTGCCGCTTTAAAATTTAATCCGGATATAAAAGGAATCAAAATAAATGATTCCGAATACATCATCTGTCAGTATGCTGACGACAGCACACTCTTCCTAGATGACGATCAGCAGTCCCTAAATACGGTTATAGACTCACTCGAAACATTCGCTTCCATGTCTGGTCTGTGTGTGAATTTCGAAAAACTCTGATTGTGTGGATTGGATCTCGGCAGGGTTATGGGCATGAATTAGAAACCATAAAACCCATAAAATGGAATCACAGTGGGTCATTCAGTATTCTTGGAATAAGATTTGAATTAAACAGTGATAACTGCTTCAAAACACATTTTACAGAAAAAATTAAAAGTGTTCGGAAACTTCTGAATGATTGGTCATTAAGAAACTTAACCTTACTCGGAAAAGTTGCAGTAATAAAAACATTGGCATTTCCCATTTTAATACATTCCCTCACTGTCCTCCCGAACCCATCAGACTGTCTACTGGACGAAATTCAAAATATATTTTTTAACTTTCTTTGGTCCAACAAAAACGATAAAATTAAGCGTAACGTGTTGATCAATTTAGTTGAAAATGGGGGTCTCAAATTTCCTCACGTAAAAACGTTTTGCCACTCCTTAAAAATGGTTTGGGTTAAGAAATTAATAGATCCCGAAGTCATTGCCCAATGGAAAACACTAAGTCTGGACTATTTTGAAGAATATGGGGGAGACAAGATGTGGTTTCTGACGAAAAGAGGGATCCAGAAAATTGCACAAAGTATGGACCCTTTCTGGAAAAATGCACTTTTCTCATGGTCGCTTCTTAAAAAAGGGTGAACCCACAATCCCGAGCGAGGTCCTATCGCAGCCTCTCTTCTATAATGATTTTATAAAAATAGTAGGCAAACCCCTTTTTATGGGGAGTGGGTCAGGATGGGGGTCTTCTTTATAAACGATATAGTCAACAATGAAGGACACACTATTGATTTTGATGAATTTCAGAGGAAATATGACCTCGATATACCATTCACCACCTATTTAGGGGTGGTCAGTGCTATTCCGAGATTAGGGAAAAGAATTTTGCATAACATCTTGAGACTTGATAATGTCACTGACCCAAATGTCGATGACATTAAATCCTGCACAAAAGCAAATCGGCATTTTTACCTCGTATTTCTGGAAAAGTATCGGAAGAACCTATTCACACTCAAGAAAAATGGACTACAATTCTGAAGTAAAATATATCTCACAGCGATTGGCAACACATTTATAGACAAACATTTAAAGCATCTGACTATACATATTTACAGTCCATGCAATTTAAAATCAATCACAGAATTTTGTTTTCAAACTCTCGTCTCTATAAATGCGGTTTATCAGAAACAGAACTCTGCTCCTTCTGAAGGAACGTGAAGGAGTCTATTACTCACTTATTTTACGAGTGTTGTTTTTCGAAAACAGTTTTAGTGAGATTAGTAGAACGTATTAACGACAGCCTACCCTTGAATTCACATTTAGCCGTAACTGAACGTGAAATTATTCTAGGCCTCTCCTCCCAAGTTGACCGACCCATAGTTTGGAGCACATGCCTCCTTATATACAAAAAGTACATCTACAGCTGTACCCGTAGAATACACCTCCCGACTTCTCAGGTTTCCTGGGCGTTATGAAACTTTACGGAAATATTGAACTGTACTCAACATATATCTACCCAATCGACAAGGCAGTTCTTATTAACCCTTTACCTAACGTGAAAAGCAGACGACACTTGCAAAAAAAAATTCTTGAATAACTAATTTTTTTCATTTTTTGTCTCAAAAACATAGGTTATGACCCCTCGTTGGAACGAGCTCGACGAGCTCGTTCCAACGAGGGGTCATAACCTATGTTTTTGAGACAAAAAATGAAAAAAAATAGTGAAAATTAATTGGCGATTTTTGAGAATAGCGCTGGCCGGTTTTGGCCGTTACGTTGGGTAAAGGGTTAAGGAGAAATGGAATAGCATTAATAACCTTTTGAATAATTGAAATGTAGTACTTTGATTTTCTAATATTCTATGTTCTGTGTATTTTAACTATTTCTATGCGATATGTATATTCGCCAAATGTTTTTAATAAGAAAAAAAAAAAAAAAAAAGTAACCCTTTTGGATAGAGTTTTCATTTATATGTTTTTGTTTGTGTATCGATCTGCCACACGTGTTTACCAATCATACCCGAGTTTTATTTTTGTTTTTATTTCAAGCAGACGATCAATGTATAACAAAGTTTTGAAATTTTCTGAGTATGACGTTTGAATTGTTAAATTAATGGATCTATTTCATAGAGGCGTGTAATAAACACATAACTACAAGTGAGTGAATGCGTTCGTCAATACGGCACGAGTGCCAGCACGGAAGGATAGAACTAGAGGTGCCGCCTCTTGTTCTATCCTTCCGCGCTGTCACTCATGCCGTATTGATGAACACAATCACACATCGTGAGGTTCTGTGTATTTACCCAACGCACAAGCTATCAAAACATGTTATTTTAATTATTTCCTTTTTTCAAAGCATGTGACCCCCTCACTGTACAAGTCCAACGTAAATTTCACCTTCACACAACAAAACTTCCCACTCTCCTGGTTGAAAGATTTACCAGAGTTAAAAAACCTACTCTACGAAAATCAGACAAAAGTGTGCCTTAGCAATAGAGAACGCAGCTGATTTCTTTGCATTTAGTTTAATAAGTATGCTTAAAATAAACACCCCCCCCCCCCCCCCCCCCTTCAGCGTTAAGTAATTGTGAGAAAAGAAAATGTTCCCTTTTTAAAACGTAGCCGGTAAGGTTTCTCATCTTCATTTTTTCAGATACTAAGTTTAGAGCTGAAACGGTTAAGGGGTTTTCGTGATCGATTAATCACGCGGGTTAACCTTGGTTAACCGATTAATCACTTGTCCAAATAGATATCTGAATAACTGCCTTACCGTTGATGATTTACATCATGAACCCTTTACCCAACGTAACAAACAAAACCGACTAGGCCTGTATTCAAAAATCTCCATTCAAATGTGTTATGTTTTCAATATTTGTCTCAAAAACATAGCTTATGACCCCTCATTGGAACGTGCTCGTTCCAATGAGGGGTCATAAGCTATGTTTTTGAGACACAAATTGAAAATTTTTAGTAATTCATCAATTTATTTCGCAAGTATCGTCTGCTACCCGCAATGGGTAAAGGGTTCAGAATGAACATTTCCAGGCACTGATACATTATGATGATTATGCATGTAAATAAGTATGTCAGCAAGTAACTTGTATGCTTTACTCTGTCTCATATAACAGATGTAAGTCAATGTGACAATGTTTGCCTGTTTTGGAGCAAGTTCGTTCCTTTGTTAACTCATATAATACAGTAGTTCAAAAGTAACTCTAATCGATCAATTACTTTTTGGATCGATCAAGATGTTGATCATTGATTAATCGATTAATCGGTTAACCATTTCAGCCCTAACTAAGTTCAGACATTGCCATTGTATATAATTTATGAATTCCTAGAACCGGATTTTTCCCCGAATGACGAAAATGATATTGTCTAAATGACCTTACCGTTCAGCAAGGTGGAGAGCCCTACCTCGCGTGCGCCTTTTTGCATAATAATGCTGTTGAACTCCAGACAACCTCAAAGTCTAGGTGTTCATGGCACTGTTGAAAAGAATCAGTTCGCACCAGTGTCCTATCGTACAATGCACTTGCCAACCTGTTTTTTTTAAATAAAACTAATGTGTTTCCCATTACTAGCTAAAGGTTGCTTTTTATGAATATTTTGCCATTATTTTAGTCCGAAGTGAAGCGAGATATTTAATTTTAGCATCACGAACAACTTGCCGTATTCGCAACATTAAAAACGACAGAGACGGGACAACTGTTTCCATTCATCAAGAAGTTTTTTTCGTACCACCAGCAATTATAGAGCTATTACACTTTTATCGTAGTTTCATTAATCATCCTATACCAATGTGTGTGATCCAATTTAACCTGATACACACAAATGCTTCATTTCTGTTTTTATTATATCTTCAGTGCAAGAAAGTTCGTTCAGCCGAAAATGTATTTAGGGCATGGTAAAAACAAAAATATTTTGCCGGACATATTACCAATCTGCCCGGGTACACTGCAAAAAATATAGGTTCTCTTTAGAACCAAAACTGGTTCTAATCTTGTCCCTGAGATGGAACCAGTTCTGTTTAAACAGTATTTATTTCAAATCAAATAAATTTACCAAGATTCTCATTCAATTTTAACAGAATATTACATGAACTGAAGTAGATTCAACAGTAAACTTGGAGCTTATTCAACGCAGTCGCCAAACATTTTGAAACAAAGGAGGTATGAACAGTTGGCATATCGAACCAGTTTTGGTTCTGTATAGAACCAAAACTGGTTCGATATGCCAACTGTTCATATCTCCTCTGCTTAATAATGATTTGAGACAACCTCGTATAAGCTCTAAACTTACGACTGAAACCCCCTCAATTTATGTTTAATTCTGTTAATATTTAATGTTAATCTTTATAAATTTATTTGATTTGAAATAAATACTGTTTAAACAGAACTGGTTCCATCTCAGGGACAAGATTAGAACCAGTTTTGGATTTAAAGAGAACCTATATTTTTACAGTGTAGTCTTTTATTATCCTTGGTGGGTGAGGGTGTGAGATTGGAAATCTCAGCCGAGAGCAAGATATTTGGGCCAGACACGAGGCTTGCCGAGTGTCTGGACCAAATATCTTGTCCCGATTGTGAGATAGATTTCCCCATCTCACACCCGCCCCCATCAGGGATAATTTTTCTCCCCCCACCCACCAAAACAGTCTGACGTCATCAAAAGTAATCCAAGGGCACATGCAGCTATATCGAACAATTTTGTTGTCCATTTCTAAAACAAAAATGATTTACTTATTGGACAGAGCGTACGAAAGTTCTGTATATACCACAGGTATATACCACAAAATCAAATCCCAACGCCGGCGAGGCAGTGGTTAAAGGTTTGTTGCGAAATGAACACTGACACATTCGTATGAGATCATATTATGAATTCTGCAATATATTCGCATAACGTTTCGACGGGAATTTCCTGCAACTCGCCCCACTCATAATGGAGTTCATTCAAAAATTCATATAAAAGAGTGAAGTGTCCTTTGGTTTTATGGTCTGTGTTTTTATTTCTATTTTCTTCGACAAACGTTCGTCTGCTAATATTTCCGAAATGTTACACCATGTTGTTTGTTTACAGAAGAACGTGCGATGATTGAATAGTTCTGCGCTCATTAAATATGCTAATAAGCCAATATAGATTGGTCACGGGGGTGGGGTGCGATAGCTATCACGTTGGTTGTGTGAGAGAGGCATATCTCTCCCAGCTGTCTCACACGACTTTATATATGTCTCAGTAGGCCTACCTTAGTAGTGGGAGAATATTCAGTCTTCCGGGAATAACTAACGCGGAACTCCCATCCCATCCATGACCCTGCACACACCAGTCACTGACTAAGGCATTAATTTTATTTCTTAATATCGAATTTTATCACATAACCACCATTAACCCTTTACCCAACGCAGACGATATCAAAATTTATTATTTTAAATATCATTTGTTTAAACTTTTCAAAAAATTTCAACAAAACCATATCATGTGGCCCCTCGTTGGAACGAGCTCGACGAGCTCGTTCCAACGAGGGGTCACAAGATATGGTTTTGTTGACATTTTTTGAAAAATAATATTTTTCAACTACTGAATTTGCATATTACGCGGGCGGATGCGGCCGATTCGTTGGGTAAAGGGTTAAATAGCTCATTACGGAAATATAGAATATACCCATAGTAGCTTGGTGTACCAAATGTTCACCACGATTGGTGAAGTGCTGTTAACCGCGAGCCTTTTGTGCGCGGTTAACACCACTTCACCACGGGTGGTGAACATTTGGTACACCAAGCTACTTTGGGTATATTTTATTTATACCATGATCGCCAGATTAATACGAGTTTAAATGTTAAATGAATCAGTATTCACACGTGCAAATCTGTTTTTGTTTACATGAGCACCGGTGGGCTGTACTTCCGCTGGCAATTTTATCGCCGAAACGAAATAGAAAATGAAATGCGCAAATTACGGTGTGTTTTTCATTTTAATAACATAATAACATACTATTTGGAGTTCTAGATACTTTATTAACACGAGACAACGTATGCTTGTTAATAGTTGGTATCTTATGAGATAAACTTATTTCGCGACGTAATAAATAATTGCCGCCTTCATTTCACTCTTCACGAGGCGACGATTGATAAAGTTAGACAAGTTTGCATTCAAGGCGTGGTCGCCAAAGGTCAGCTTGGATGTTATTTCACTGTAGGTGTAAATTGTAACTATTGAAATCCCATTGCTGGCGTGTCCACCACGATTGGTGTGTAAAACTAAAATTTATGTCATAGGCTTTTTATGTATAGTAGAATAGGTGAGCATGGTATAAATTCACAAAACATCTAATAAGAGAATGACGTCAGAAGTCAACGTAGACGTGGTAGCGTTGTGAGTGAGTGATTTCGGACGTAGAATGGAATTAATCTTCTCATATCTTTCATTGACTATCTACACTCTAAATCGGTTGGGTTAAAAATCAACCCAAATCGACTGGGTTGAGTGAATATGAACCCAATTTGGGTTCATATTCACTCAACCCAGTCGATTTGGGTTGATTTTTAACCCAACCGATTTTAGAGTGTATCTAATACAAATATAGCAGACAACATTTGTAGAAACCATTTCCAGAATAACTAAACAGTTTCATTTCTTGTCTCGAAAACATAGCTTATGACACCTCTCTGGAACGAGCTCGTTCCATGGAGGGGTCATAAGCAATGTTTTTGAGGCAAAAATTGAAAAAAAAATTTGGCTTCTGAGTTTTCGTTTAAACAATATTTATTAGAAAGTTTGTTACTTGTATACATTACATAGCAGATAATAAGAAAGGTACAACACAAAATGCACAATAGTACACAAGATAACAAAGGTGAACTAATAGATGGGTTACAAGGTAAAGAAGGGATTCGACAAAAAGCTTACAGCTTATGTAAGTCGTCTCCCTAAACTTCTGAGTTTTGTGAACACCGCTGGCATTTTAATCGTTACGTCAGTTGAATGGTTAAATTGCACTTTATGATAAAAAGAATCTGAAATTCGTCACGATTTGACATTAAATTTTTTAACCTCGTTCACTAAAATTTATCTAAGCCTCGGTAAACCTCGGATCAGATCGATTTTAGTGAGTTAGGTACAGATCCCCTATTTCTTGCACTTTGCCAGCCCTGTTTCCTCTATCGATGAAGTCGTTCTCTTATTTTTAAGAGGTCTGATGTATTTCGCGGTTGGAAATACGCACTTCGATCCGCTTCGACATTATAATAAAATTAATGCCCACTGGTGTGCAGGGTACACCAGTAACCTAAAGATTTATTTCCCTAACATGTTACAAGCAACTTGCGTTTGACTCTCAGTATAGTTTAGCCATCTACATATTGAATGAGCTAAAAACATTTGAAATCAGGTTTCTATGCAAGTCTGTGAAAACCTTTAGGATGAACAAATGACCATGAACATCAGATATCCGATTATTCGCTTTGAAGAGGAGCAAAAATGTTAACTAGTCAAAAGTTCTGTAGGAGGTGATAATTTGAGGTTATTAGTTGGTTAGTTTCATACCGGCCGAGCTATTAGCCCGAGGTAACTTCATATGATGTGACATTATAGAGAGCTGATTCTCGGTCGATATGAAACAAACCAAGTGATAACCTCTTTATTTACTGAACCAAAACAAATAATTAGAAATGTCCTCAGATCTGTTAGTTTTCTGATAGTGTTATTGGTTCAGGTATCCGAAAGTCTTGTCTTCCCCACTGGACTAAATTTGTAATAATCCACGCATGCAGAATGGATTGAACCATTATTGATGATTTGTAATAATTTATAGAGATGTAGGATCAAATTTCTACCGACAGCACAGTCGCCGTGGACTGGTCGTAATCCCAACATGGACATTAATGTCCACGCACGCGCTTAGCAGGTAATAAAAATCATCAGCAGCAAAATTTTAATTAGCGCTTACCAGGTAATAAAAATCATCAGCGGCAAAATTTTGCTTAGCGCTTACCAGGTAATAAAAATCATCAGCAGCAAAATTTTACTTAGCGCTTTCCAGGTAATAAAAATCATCAGCGGCAAAATTTTAATTAGCGCTTAACAGGTAATAAAAATCATCAGCGGCAAAATTTTAATTAGCCCTTAGCAGGTAATAAAAATCACCAGCGGCAAAATTTGAATTAGCGCTCAGCAGGTAATAAAAATCATCAGCAGCAAAATTTTAATTAGCGCTTACCAGGTAATAAAAATCATCAGCGGCAAAATTTTGATTAGCGCTTAGCAGGAAATAAAAATCATCAGCAGCAAAATTTTAATTAGCGCTTACCAGGTAATAAAAATCATCAGCGGCAAAACTTTAATTAATGAAGCATCGGGTTATACCCGGTGCTTCATTGATTTATTTTTTGATAATGAGTCCTATAATTAGTGTTTGGAATCTAATATTATTGCATCCGTATTCTCGTCCTGGCTGGCACCATCGGGTTCCGCCTGATCCTTGCATTTGATAAATGTGCTGTACATGACCAGTCTGCTCCGTGCTTTGGCACCTTACGGTATTAATGCAGAGGATGGGCCGAGCCAGAAGGGGCCAGCCCAATTGGTCCCTCCCACCACATACACCATTTGCAAGTGCAAGTATCGATCTATTTAAAAAAAACAAACAATAATTGCACTTCATGATGTTGCATCACAATTGTATTTTATTTTTTCCCTTTTCGATCTAAATATTCCTTCCTTTTCTTTCTGTACTTTCTTTTACATACCTGTTCCTATCTACCTACCTCTTACTCCTTTTTCTCCCTCACCTAGGGGAAGGCAGGAAGACAGCCAGTCTGGCTATGCCTCTCCCTGCTGGTATACTTAAGTAAACTTGTTGGTCTCAAACTTATTGGTTTGATTTTTGAACTGTGATTTGTACATGTTATGTTAATTGTGTTTTATTTGCTGTATACTACTAAATAAAATATATCAAACATCCGTGGCATTATTGCCCACCCATGGGAAATGATCAGTCCACGGTGGCTGTACTGCATCCTCCCTACACACGCCGAAAGATGAGACGCCTTTGGTGAAAAGGTTAATGGTGAAGTGGATGAATAAGTAAAACTATTGTACAGTATTACACATCTCTGTGCCATTTGTAGTGTAGGTGTGATGTTATCTGTTTCTTTGGGAAGATAACTGACAACTTCGTGTACGATACCCACGCCCTGTATTCACTAATGCAATATATAATGTAGAATAAGCCGATTAGGTTTATCAAGATTCAACATGGTATAGGCCACTAACTTCGTCATAATGACATTCTTAATGTCCACCCTCATTTCCATCTTCCTCTTGTTACATTCAAATGAAATAATATCTCCGACTGTCGTATTGGAGACTTACTCTTGCATAGAAATGTTACTCTCAAGTTGAATTCGGGTTGTCATTTTGGATACCATGATGTCATCGCCAATTGCCCCCTATTCGGGGTGAATCATCTTTTCTGACGCATATCCACTCAAACAATAAATGGGTGAATAAAAAAGGGGAGAATGTCTGTCATGAAAATCATGGATAATTATCATTACCCTAGACCCGATTTTATACCAGCGTCATTGCCCGAATTTATATTGTCTCCGCCAACCCTTTTCTCAGACTTTAACTTGACAGAAATGTTGGTTGGTGTTTCGAAAGCAAAGTGATGGTATTCAGTAACAAGTGTACAACACCACCCCACCGCTTTTTAAAACAACATCGCGTAACCACTGCCACTAAAATAGAATGCTCGCAACGAGACACATAGAGGCTGTATACTTTTTTATGATGACTATACTATAACGATCGTAGCTTTTGTGTGGGTGGGTGATAAAGGGGCGGATGGTAATAACTGTTGTTTGTCCCTATCGTCCTGGCAAGAAGTATGCTATTCCTAACCTTTGGTACTGAATGAGAGTCATGGGTACATTCTAAAATTAACCGAAATCAACTAGGTTGAGTAAATATGTCCCCAGTTGGGTTCATATTCATCCAACCTATTTGATTTGGGTTGTTTTTTAACCCAACTGAGTGTAGAGAGTGTTATTAGCGGTATTAAATATTCTTCCACCTACCATGATTTTGAACGAAGGGGTATTCCAACCGAATAGACCCACAGGACGAAGGTGTTCGTAAGTCGATCATGTGCGCAAAACGAGTGCTGCAAACGAAACTATTACCCTAATGTATCCTCAGGCAGATTTTGAACGAATTACGTCCGCAATCTCCAAGGTTATTGTCACGGTATGCAAGTCGATTACGCTTAGCGGACACAAACGTCTCGCGCTTTACGGACGTAATCGATATACGGACACAATAGGCTCTACAAAAGAAAGGTAAATACCTTATAAATCAACCAGATAATTTTGAGACTTGAAGAATCTAGTTTAACCCTTTCAATGGCGCCACGGGGGGGGGGGGGGGGGGGGGGGGGGATTTCAGTCAACATTGCCTCGCTTAGGATGTTTTGCTCTTTATATCGTCTGCTCGTCCACTACCAATTTTTTCATACAAACATTTATTCACACCGGGTTGAAAGGGTTAAAAGAATAAAAATAAAAACAATTTTAAAACTTATTAAGGAGTCATTTCAGTCAATATTGTCAACTGCGAAATTGGCGAAACCATTCTGGTTTGTCGGGGGGGGGGGGGGGGGTTCAGTAATTATTTTATATATATGGATTAAATTATTACCGAGCCTCGTTTAGGATGTTTTGCTCTTTTTATCGTCTGCTCGTCCGCTACCAGTTTTTTCACACAAAAATTTATGCACACCGTTTTGAAAGGGTTAAAAGAATAAAAATAAAAACAATTTTAAAACTTATTAAGGAGTCTACAGTCACTACCGCAATGGCTTCTACAGCGACATATCCAGTGTGTAAATTCTAGGACTGATTCAACCCACATATTATCTTATTATGCCAGTAATTGTTATTGACCAATCGGCTTCAATATCTAGTGACCGTATATGAGACTGTGTATCATTGAGCTAACCGTATATAGAGCTTATATACGGTCAGTTACGACATTTTGATTTTGACATCCAACGCTCGCTTCGATGTTTTTCTTAATTTCGCGTGTTCAACGAACAACAAATAATTTTGCGTGTGTGTCTGTTGAGCAACGTACAACTATAATACGTTTCTTCCAGTCTTTGATAAATTTTAACAAACAAATGTAAATAAATACATTAAATAAACCACTAAAACGACATGTATAGAAACATTAATATCACCATTAACAACAAATAATGAATGAAACTGTTCACGCTTACCTTCTTGAAAGAATTGTTAATCCATTTGCTCCAGTTGTTTTATTGTTCCAGTACTTAACACTGAATTAAAGTTGAGAATTGTTAATATAAATTCCTGTTTCTTGAGAAGAAAACTCCGTTGTTGCAGCGCCTGCTACTAGCGGGACCTTCACATGACGTAAAACCGGAAAATTCCCTGATAGTAATAACAGAACATTTGCGCTAGGAATCTGGGTACACTTATGGTTGTGTCTCTTTCAAAGGACTGGCATAATAAATACGTTATTGGGCTTTCAGTGGACGGATATGGTGTGATATAAGGCTCAGCAACATCAATATTAGGCTCGGCCTTCGGCCTCGCCTAATATTGATCTCACTTCGCCTTATATCACACCATATCCGCCCACTGAAAACCCCATAACTTATATTAACAGTTTTATGCCAATGCGAGGGACATTGCTCAACCCAAGCTGTCGCCTACTGTTAGTAACATTAGATACTCAATTTACCCGGGCTTCCCATGTGGTTTTATATAGAACAATGTGTTATGACTTCCGGGGTGTGCCCAATTGTTCCGATTACGACACGGCACAGCTTTGGCTGAGCACTATCACGGAGTACTGTTTTTATTCATTTTTCCTCCCGAGTCATTGTCAACGATTATTCGCAAGAATACAACTGAGTCACTTGTGGGTTGTTCCACAATGTTATTGAATGACCATGTTGTTACTACTCCACCACTTTTAACTGGTAGAGTGCTAAAATGTTTTTGGCGGTTAAAATTTGTTCACATGTCTTTGTCTTGATACAATTCATGGGAGAGTACCAAAAGGCACTCTCCCATAAATTGTAACCAGGCAAATTCATACGGATTAAATACGTTCACTTCAAAGATAATATGAAGCACATCCACAGAATATGAAACATTTAGATTGGGGTACCTGCACTTCAGAATAAAGCCCCAAAATGGGCTTCCAGCACTCTACCAGTTAAAGTATGAGATTAATACTTTTCCCGTGGTAACGACAAAGACGCCCAGCTCAATTCCGAAAAGTCGTCATTCAAATGTTATTAAATTTTAATTTTTGCCTCAAAAACATGGGTTATGACGTGGAACATTTGAGCGTGCTCATTCACCTCGTTCCAATTAGGGCCACTATTTACGTTTTAGAGGCGAAAATAAAAATTTCTTTATTCAATAAATATTGTTAAAAGTGTCGTCTGATGTTTGTGTTGGATAACAGGTTAATGGTCGGAAAGAGGTGATAAAAATTGACAAAAGGAAATCTAACATTCTTGGCGGATGAAGAAATCATTTTTCTTGTGGTGACGACAATAAACAGTGTTACTTATTGCCTCGGAGGGAAATCAAAACGGAAGCCAACGTACTCTTCGGGACAAAGAGTAACATATTTTCAGACGTAAGTCTTGTACCACCACGGTCGGAGGGTTTAGGGCATGCTTGATTATAAGGGTCCTCCATCTGTGTATCCGTGTTCCGTCCCTCTGAATTATAAACGCCCAATAATTTTACCAGTATGAAACTAATTACCCATTCTCCACCATATTCCACATGTTTACAGTGCACAACTTTACGGTACTTGAATATTTCATTCAAGAGTGAAGCACCTTTGTTTGCTGAAAAACATGCGTGCCCGACTTGATTTTTGCACAACTTCGCCATTTCTTTGATGAACTGCCATGAATTTATAGTATGCATCTTCCTCATCATATCGTCCTCTGAGTTCCAATGTGTTCTATGTGCCTACTGGCACATAGAACACTTTGGAACTCAGGGGACGATATGCCAAATAAGCAAAATGCAAAATGTGAAGCCAGAGAAGTTCGGCCAGAAGTTATGTCCCTTTGTTTGTTGAAAAATGTAGATGTTGGATTGTTTGTATAACTTCACCCACAGTTTACAAAAGACAATTTATTATACATTGGGAACAGTACAAACCTTTTTCTCTCTCCCTCATCTCATCAAGAACATTTCGGTAAAAACAACCCGATATCCACTTATTTTATCATCTCTTGAAAATAACACCCTGATAAAATATAGGTTGCCATGTGACTTTTGCCTTCAATGTTACTAATGTCCAGTTTTACACTTCATAAAATAGACATACTTTTACTTGCACGCCCTATTTTTATGTTCTCTGACAGTTTTTTGTAGAGGATAATCATCACCAATATTTTTCTTTTCAAAAACAGGCACTTGAACATTTTTATTGAGACAGACAACTTTACAAGCTTCGAAGATTTTCGACCAACTACATAAATCAGGGAACCTTTATGCTTCATTAAATGTTATGGAGTACAAACCACTATGGGCTCTTTATGCTGTGAATAGGACATTGTAACCTATAGTAGACTGATCATAAAGCACTGTAGTATGTGCATTCTCCGCCATATGTGCAATACTCAAACCATTGTACTTATAGAGTGTATTATCACTAAATCACCCGCAGAGTGGAGATTCCACCCAAACAATAATTGCAAATGTGTTGCAAAGCATAACCAGCACAAGCAAAGTTTCAGCCAATGGACCTCCGGTTAAACCCGGAGGTTCATTGGCTGAAACATTGCTTGTGTTTCTTGTCGATATGTACAAAATTTGATAGTTATAGCTTGGGTGATATCTCCACTCCGCGGGTGATTTAGTTACAATCCACTCTCCACGTACTGCAGATAGATAATATTTATTTAACGATGCAAGTTGTTGTACATACTTCTACAGGGTGAATTTAACAAGGTACATTCAACAACAGATGTATATATATATAAATTCGTACATTGCCGGGGCGGGAGGGGGGGGGGGGGGGGGGAGATAACCAGATTGGCAGTTTTCATGTCACCCCCAAAGGAAGGAAAATGAAATTGTTGCATTGCGTTTAATCTTTCATGCTGGAAGACTGAGTGAGTGAAAAATTTAGTTTCCTTCAACATCCATGATGGATATGATTTAAATCTAAGATAAACTATATTTTTCTTCTGCCATCATACAAGTGAATATTGTATCATGATGTCGGGGAATTTAATCCAAGAGTTATGGTCCTTTGTTTACTACAAATGTACAAATTGAACGTAATACATGACAGACTGGGGGAGGGGGGAGGGTGTGGGGGGGGGGGGGGGGAATAATACGAATTGTGAAGTCTTGTTTCATCCTACTTTTAGAATGATTTAATTTGGTATCCGCAATTTAGTTTGACGATATAACGGTCTGTGGGTTAACGCCTTACCCAACGCACATGATATCAAAATTTGGGTTTTTTTATTATTATTTTTTAATTTTTTTTTACAAATGCTTAACTAAAAATTCACGTGACCACCTTATTGAAACGATCTCGATATTTTTCAACAAATTCAACAAACCGTATCATGTAAACCCCTCATTTGAACGAGCGTATCGAGATCGTTCCAGTGAGGGGTCACATAATATGGTTTTGTTGAAATGTTTGGACAATGATGTTTTTATCTACTGACCAGTTTATAATTTACGTGGGAGACAATTGTTGATTGCATAATTCACTCGTGAAGTTATCGTTTACAATCAAACCCGGAAATCCTAGTAAATCACACTTTGGAAAGTAATAATAGTCGTACATCAGTTTGGGGCAAAATACACCTTTGTCAACTGGATACGAAAAGAAAAGAAATATTTTTTATCTTCCTCGCATACCTCATTCGAATACCGATGTAACATTTATTGCCTATAAACGAGGTATCACATGCATCCGTTTTTAGGAATAGCTCTATTTATAATACACAGTTGTGTACTCACTACGACTTCCGACTTTAACCCCTAAAAGAGTTGGTATCAGAAAACCATTGCTATCTACATAAATCGTCATTCAAATGTCTATTATTTTCTTATTTTTTGTTTCACAAACCTAGCTTATGACCACTCATTGGGACGAGCTCGTTCCAATGAGGGATCATAAGCTATTTTGAAGCATAACAATGGACACTTAGACTTATTCAAAACTTTATTGTCAAGTGTCCCCTGCGCTTCAGATTAACTGAGGGTTAAAATATATTAACTATATTAGCGACGTACATGTATCTGACGTCAGACCCATAAATATCCTTAGATATCGTTTTAAATGGATATAGTCTTTCTTTCTGACAAGAGACCCCCCCCCCCCCCCCCTCCTTGTCATACTCTTCATCGACTCTCAAGTGAACTATTAAGCTGAAGCACAGAACGTGGAGAGTATATTGACACTAAATCACCCATAGAGGGGAGATTCCACCCAAGTAATAATTGCAAATTTGTTGCAAAGCATAATAAGCACAAGCAAGGTTGAACCCGGAGGTCCATTGGCTGAAACATTGCTTGTGTTTTTTGTCCATATGTACAGTATTTGAAAGTGATACTTTGGGTGATGACTCCACTCCACGGGTGATTTAGTTACAATCCACTCTCCACACATTGTATATGTATAAAATTGACAGTCGATGAATAACACATTTGGGAGTTTTGGAGTTAATATACTTAAATTTTGAGCTGAAAGAAAAGTATCCTTTCCAGGACGGGGGCATAACCTCAATGACGTGAAGGACGAGTGGGAAAACATTCCACTCTAGTTTTACGATTCTACAAATAACCACATGACTGACTGTTTAAGTAACCACGTACGTTCTTCGAAATCATTTGTAACAGATATGTTTAAGGTTAGTGCATGTTCGAGGTTTATCCTAAAGTTACCAGACTGTGCTCTATGCTAACCCTGCATGTGTGGAGTTAGTACGTTGGGGAGTCCGACAGTTGCTCGGCGTTGCTCGGTGGTTCTCTCCGGGTACTCCGGCTTCCTCCGTCCGTAAAACTTTGAGACACGAGGTGGTCTTGTCGTCGAAAGTCGTTAAATCCCAACAAATATATATTAAATAAATAAATCGGACTGTCCTCTCGTTAGAAGGTTACAATACAATGTTTTTTATATTGGCAACAGTACAAACCTCTGCCCCTCTCCCTACCTCATCAAGCAATATTGGAAAAAACAATCCTAATGCTATATCCATTTAGTTTATCGCGTCTTGAAAAAATACACTGAAAAACTACAGGTCGCCACATGACTTCTTTGCCTTTAAATATGGTGATTCATTTTCTACCGACCAGTTTCGCACTGAATAAAATGGACATTACTTTTGCCTACCCCCACCCAATTTTTGTGTTCTCTCATACTTTTCAGAAGACAGTTATCGCCAATATTTTATATTTTTTTAAATATGCACTTTAACATTTTATTCACACCTCCATGCTCAGTTGATTTTCCACCAACTGGATAAATTAGGGAACTTTTATCCTCCATTAAATGATGGAGGTGCAAACCGCTAGAGGCGCTTTTTGCAGGAAAACAGTGTATTGTAACCACAAAGGTAGTGGAATCACTGAGATCCCATTTATTACATGCCTATTACTTTCCCTCCAGTTCCATATTTACAAATCCATCCGGAACACCTGTTCCATACGGATTTCGGATGACGGACTATTTTTCCACCTGACGTCATGAATCTATCAAAAGAACTAAACTCCGCCCATTTTTTGTAATCGGCCAATTAAAATGTCGCATTCTGACCCAGATCAATTCGGAACCGGCCGATAAATCGAACGCTTCGGTCAATAAATAACAAAGAGTATTAAAGTTTAAAACTTTCGGTGTTTGATGTTTGAATTTTTAAATTCTATGCATAGAGGCGCGTAATAAACATTGAATGCCACTATGTGTGGATGCGTTCGTCAATAAGGCGCCCGTGCAATCGCGGAAGGTTAGGACTCGAGGCTGCGCCTCTCGTTTTATCATTCCGTGCTGGCAGTCGTGCCGTATTGTTGAACTCATTCACACATCGCGGCGTTCTGTGTATTTATATTAAAGATTCCCATAACACTATACACAGGTCGCTTTTTGTGAACTAGCTTCCTGAAGTGGGTTTTGAAGAGAGAAAAAAAGAAACGGTGATTTTTATGAATGACCGATATGGCCGCTACGTTTGGCACAGGGCTGTGCATATTCTCATTAAACGACATTGGTGAGAGACAGAGGCATCGCCTGTTATTTTCCTCTCTGCTCAGCAATGACTTTCGTTGCAGTCTCTGTGTCCTCGATTCGCATTGTTGTTTGTCGTTTGCAGGGTATTTCCTGCCGACGAAACTAAACGACACAATGAAGTTAACTCCGTGCTTGGAAATTAAAAAAATGTCCGAGGCAGATAAACTGACAATAAATCAGTTATGAAAATGTTGGAACGCAATGAGTGCTGATCCTTAGCACTCAGTTAACAATTTTTCTGACACAACTCGATGGAGATGCTTGTAAAAAAATTTGAATATCTAAAACTGATAAAAACATGGCTTATTACACCCTTTCGTTTGAACGTGCTCGACGACGAACTCTACCCAACGAGGGTGATAAGTTATGAACTGGAGCTAAATTAAAATAACAAAAAGACATTTGGATGGCGATTTTTTAAATATTGCTGTCGAATACTGGCGTTACGTTAAACTAAGAGTTATCCATGAAAACCTACATTACTGACAACGAAGCGAGTGGGTCCCATTGGTTTGTGTATTGGACTTGAGATAGAAAGACAGACTAAAATTTAGTCATTGGAAGAAATTCAGATTTTTAGCTCTCCTTAATTTTCTGAAGCGGTCAGTAAATTTAACACTGAAGTGTGGGAATTTCATCTAAAAATTGAAATTTCGAAATGTTAGCGAATTTTTATCGTCGATGTGCGCATCATTTCATAAACTTGAGACATTTTCTGTGGAGTAGTATAAAAATACAGAAGCTGTTTTTTTACATAGAGAATATACCCATAGTAGCTTGGTGTACTAAATGTTCGCCACGAGTAGTGAAACATTTGGTACACCAAGCTACTTTGAGTATGTTTTATTTATACCATGATCGTCAGATTATTAAAAGTTGCAATTATGTTTTCTCGATTTTACTGAGCAGCAGACGTACATACGTGCGAATCAGTTTTTGTTTACATGAGCACCGGTGGGCGGTAGTTTCGCTGGCAATTTTATCATTTTAATAACACAATAACATACTCTTTCGAGTTATGGATGCTTTATTAACATGAGACAACGTATGTTTGTTAATTTTTGGTATCTTATGAGGTAAACTTATTTAAAAATGTTATACATAATTGCCGGTTTCATTTCATTCTTCACGAGGCGACGAGTGATAAATTTAAACAAGTTAGCATTCAAAGCGAGGTCACCAAATGTCAACTTGGATGCAGTTCCACTCTAGGTGTAAATTTGTACTACGAAATCCCATTGCTGGCGTGTTCACCATGGTTGGTGTGGAAAGCTAAAATTTATGGCATAGGCTTTTTATATAGTAGAATAGGTAATCATGGCATAATTTTTTTTTCCTAATCAGTTTCAACGTTTGACTATTATTCTCTGTTGAAACTCATTAAAAAAAAGTAAATGGCATTTTCACAATCTTTTGATGTTCCGGATTTTGTTTCTTTTCATTGTATTAATAGTGTGCGCGTCGTGACATATATATAGAATATACCCATAGTAGCTTGGTGTACCAAATGTTCACCACGAGTGGTGAAGTGGTGTTAACCGCGTGCCTTCGGCGCGCGGTTAACACCTCTTTACCACGAGTGGTGAACATTTGGTACACCAAGCTACTATGGGTATATTTTATTCATACCATGATCGTCACATTATTAAGAGTCGCTATTATTTTTTCTCGATTTTACTGAGCAGCAGCCGTACAAACTTGCGAATTTGTTTTTGCTCACTTGAACATCGGTGGTCAATTTTATCGCCGAAACGAAATGAAATAATAATAACATAATAACATACTGTTTCGAGTTATGGATGCTTTATTGACACGAGGCAATGCATGTTTATTAATTTGTGGTGTCTTATGAGGTAAACCCATATGAGGTAAACCCATTTAAAAACGTAATAAATAATTGCCACTTTCATTTCACTCTTCGCGAGGCGGCGTGCGATAAATTTAGACAAGTTCGCATTCAGGTCGGCGTCACCAAAGGTCAGCTTGGATGCAGTTCCACTGTAGGTGTAAATTTTAACTACTGAAATTCGATTGCTGGTGTGTTTACCACGGTTGGTGTATAAAGCTAAAATTTATGTCATAGACTTTTCATATATAGTAGAATAGGTAATCATGGTATAAAATACTGGCATCATCCTTTCTGATCATATAAAAGCTTAGGAGGTGAGATTTGCTGTTGTTTTCCTGGTTTGAATAATAACTTGCAAATTACTGTAAAAATACATTCGCTGAACAAACAGTCAAAGTAGATACTTTAGTGTTGGTGGGTGAGAGCTGTCTGTTGTTTTTGTTTATCAATGGTAACGAAAGGAAACGTATTTTCTGCTGATGTCTATGGGTTTTTCTCAAATATTACTTTTAATTGGACCTTCCTGGCTCGTCTAATAATTTCAAGGGGAATAACTTTTTCGAAAATCGATTTTCATGACGATATCAGTCATGGATGCGGATCGTTCCTGACTCCTGACCCTCCCTTATCTGCGTTGTGCATTTGGGCAAGACAATTCCACCCATTTGCCTGCGTGGAAGCACGGTGGCGATGTGTACCAAGGCGTAGAGCACGGCGGCGGTACACCTGACTTCAATACTGCACGTGCCGATTAGTACGTTGGAAAGTCCAACAGTTTCTCTTGAAAATAAAAGAAATACCGCGACAGGTTTGACGTGTAAGCCAATTGTGCAGGCCTCATATACCAAATCATAGACGTGAGTTAACCCTTTACCCAACACAGACGATATCAAAATTTATTATTTTAAATATCATTTTTTGAAATTTTTCAAAATATTTCAGCAAAACCATATCATGTGACCCCTCATTGGAACGAGCTCGTTCCAACGTGGGGTGACATGATATGGTTTTGTTCAAATGTTTTGAAAATTAATATTTTTTTCAACTCCTGAATTTGCATATTATGCGGGCGGATGCAATCGATTCGTTGGGTAAAGGGTTAATGCTATAATCATAATTCAAAATAATACACACCGTAGATAACAAAAAGAGGGAAACATCAAAAGGTATAATGCGGTGAACGGAAAATAAAAAAGTATAATTCCTCATGCGGAGGTTTGAATGAGTATTCAATAACAGTCTACAGGTCAACACAAGTTAATAACTATGTGACTGAATCCACCACGAAACGCGAAATGAAAAATATCAAATTCACAGTCTTAAGGTATCACAGCAGTAAATCATTTCCCATAGGCGACCATTATAACGTTCAAGCGAAAAAAATTATGATCGTCTCACTTTAATTTTCGCATTCAAATATCTTTGCCAAGTATAGCCCTTCAGACAACTTTTTCTGACCCCAAAACAGGGGTTCATCAAAAAATAGGAGAGAAAACCTGACCGGAAGGGAAGTACCGGTCACGTGCACATATTTTTCAGGGAATCCCCAACAAAACCACACCAAAAGTCAATTGTATTTTTTAGGTGCAAAAGTCATCAAATCACCCTCTTTGTTTATCTGGAATATTCAACAATAATGCAAGATGTCATTAGAATGTTTCAAATGTTTATTGAAGCAATATATTTTCCCAAGGCTGCTTATTTTTAGAGATTGAATCATTTCCCGTGGAACATTTCAAGGCGGGTAACTCCAATTCAAATATTTACTGCAGCGATACCTTAACTACATCCTTCTTTTATTTATGGAAAAATGTATGCCATGTTTAAGCAAGTAGTAACTGATGTGCATTTGTATTCAGAAGTGTAGTAAATAGGGAAGGGGGGCTGTACCCTAACGGGGGAGGGGGGGGGGGATATTTTGAACGACCATAAAAGGGCACAGATGCACACACTTAATATACCAGTGGTGGCCGATGTGCCTTGGTGACATGGTACAGATACAATGCAGAAAAGCTACATGTATGTATATATGAGACAATCGCATCTTAAGAGTAAAGGTTTTCCATTCATGTAAGTTACAAAATTAATAGAGCTCAACTGATTTCTATGTGCCTGCATGCGCTGTAAACCACCATCTCGGCATAAACAACAGTATCATCGTCAGTAGTGGTCCCGAGGAAGAAGTTGATGAAAAACAATGCAGTGTGGGGGTTATAAAATACGGACCAAGAGCCGACATTCTCTATTTTCATCGGAAGCGCGGTGGCTCATTGGTTAGAACAATGGTCGAAAGGTCGACGGTTTGATCCTGACTAGCGGTAACTGGATTTTATTACACGCCTGTTCTATGAAATCCAGAGCTACAGCAACACTAAACCATGCGGAAAATGAAAATCTGTCCCGCACATATGTGCGGAACGGAAATAGTTGACGGACTATTTATGGGTTATCACACTTCCCCTGAACATTAGCTGCCGGGCAAAATAGAAGCGAACTTTCACTGGAGTTTTCTACAAATCGTGCAACGCAATAACAATTTGAATCGCTAGTGATAGCTAAAAGTCGCCCCCTGAGGTCAAATGTGTTCTATGTGCCAGTAGGCACAAATAACACATTGGAACTCAGGAGACGAAGCAGTAATACGGATTCCCCTCGCAGATTTGGTTGGCGATAAAATGTGTTGTTTTTGTTGATAGTTGTCAAATGAATTGCTGAGTGTCCTTCTCCTAATTGTTTTTATAGACGTGAAGGCGTGTAATAAACACAGAAGGACACGCGTTCGGCCTCTCGTTTTATGCTTCCACGCTGGCACTCGTGCCATATCGATTAACCCATTCACACGCGTGTGTCGTTCTGTGTATGTGTCCTTGGGCAACACACTTAATTCAAATTGCCCATGTTTGGGCAAGGTGGCGCTGTCTGCTAAGGCGGCACATCCATAGTGCACTCGCTTTTAGTAAGTTGTAGGGTGTTGGCAGTTGCTCACCGCTGCTCGATGGTTCTCTCTGCTTTAGTATTGCAAAACCTTGTTGCGCCAAGGGAGTAATACACCACCACCCATGCTATTCTGTAGATTATGAGGCCCAAAACATAAAACAAACCAAGAACATGAACTTTTTAATGGCAAAGAAAGAATTACAAAAATAAAAAAATGCCCGCCCACATGTAATTTTACAAAAAAGTGGCATGAGAAACAGAAGATCTACCTTGTGAAGCCTAATTGCTGTGAAACGCTTATTTGAAAAATCGGATAATATTTTAGGAATTCTTACTTTCTGTGCTCAAGTGGAGTGAACGATGAACAGATGTTAGTTGATTCTTTTCTTGAAAACAGTTTTTCGATACTGTTTTCAAATGGCAAATATTAAACAAAAAAAGAAGAAAAATTCAAATGGCAATATACATTCTCCCATTTTCAAAATCAAAAACTTGGCACAACAATAAAAAAAACTGTTCATGTTGTCATTAAATCTAAAGAAGAAGATGAACTTTATGTGCATGTTTTCGACGCACTTCGGTGCTTAATGACTCTAAACACGAGGAGCTGCAAATGTTTATGACTAGTTCCGAGCTCAAAAAACAATCTTTCAATTCTGTTGGGGACATTATTTCCAGTAGGAAACATCAAGTGCTAATGACTTCACCAGTAAAGAGACCATAAAGAACGATAATGGGCAAAGTCTGACCTGTTCGCATAAAAAGGCGTGAGAAAGTATCCAAGGACCAATTATCATGAAGTGACATGATGTTTAAATTTCTTTTCTCTGGATGACGCGCCTCTTTGGTTTGTAATCTACTCGTCACATTCTAATGCATCCAAGTTGCAAATAGTTTTGATAATCGCCAAGAGCATTTAACAGTGTTTATTTATTTATTTATTTATTGATATTTAAGGTCACATAGTTATGCACAATGGCTAATCATGACCGTGACAGTTTTTCGGGTGGAGGAAGCCGGAGTACCCGGAGAGAGCCACCGAGCAACGACGAGCAGCTGCCAGCTCCCCAACATCGTAACTCCGCATTGCAGCACAGGCCCCTGCCTGTGCTGCAATGCGGAGTTACGATGTTGAAGACATAAGACATGCGTACCATTGACGTGCAGTACGCCTTAGTACACGGCGTCATCGTGCCCCCACACGGGCAATGGAGATGAAGTGTCTTGCCCAAGGACACAACGCGGTTGCCGCAGGTGGGATTCGAACCGAGGACCTCTCGGCTTGCAGCCTGCACCTCTACCTACTGAGCCACCGCGCTCCCAATTTAATAGTGTTTAATCTCTACTTCTTTGTCTCCTGTTGGACGTCATTGCCTACAGTACAGCTGCCGTGGACTGGTCGTACTTCACGCATGGGCAGTGGTTCTGCGCATGCTTTTACCAGGTAATACAAATCATCATCAGCAAAATTTTATTTAATGAAGCACCGAGTGGTAAATTATTTTTATGATTATTCCTATAATTATTGTTTGAAATCTAATATTATTGCGTGCGTGGAAATATTGCCCACTCGTGGAAAGTGACCATTCCACGGCGGTCGTATTGTATGGTTACATATAAAATTAGGGAGCGTCGTGGTTCAGTGGTTAGAACATTGGATTTTAAATCGAAAGGTCGACGCTTCCCTTCCGTCCTGTCCAGCTGTAATTAAGCTTTATTTCCAAATATAACAAAATACTTCGTTTTGATTGGCTGAGAGGTACGGTGTAACTTGCAATCTACAAGAGCTTTTTTAACCCCGTTGTCAACCACGGTGTAAAAACAAGAATACACAATAGCAGGCTAAAAAAGTACCCCATTTTTAATTATTAATTCATACCTTCTGCTCGGTTATGTTAGAAAAAAAAATAAAAATACAGGAAATTTAAAATTTATGTGCAATAAAATATTACAGATATGGATGTCATTGGAACTGGCTCATTGAGCCAGTTCCAATGACATCCATATTTGTCTAGTGTTATTAAGAGATTTACAAAATACAAAGTTTCTGTCAGTTTTTTCCCACAATGTAGGTTAAAGTATTAAGTACACCAAAGTTTACACCCGTCTGGGAAGCTTCACCTCAGGGTGTATAAGTTCCCAAACCGGTGTAAATTCCCATACACCTTGTAAAACACAAGGGTAAATAATATTATTTACAAATGAAACAAAATACTGCATTTTGATTGGCTGAGAGAGATTGTAACTTGCAATCCACAGTGACTTTTTACACCGTATTTAACCACGGTGTAAAAACAAGAATATACAATAGCAGGCCATATGGCTAAAAAAAGAGTACCCATTTTTAATTGTTAATTCATACCTTCTGCTCGGTTATGTTAGAACAAAAATAAAATATAAATAATTTAATATTTATGTGCAATAAAATATTACAGATATGGATGTCATTGGAACTGGCTCATTGAGCCAGTTCCAATGACATCCATATTTGTCTAATGTTATTAAGAGATTTACAAAATACAAAGTTTCTGTCAGTTTTTTCCCACAATGTAGGTTAAAGTATTGTTAGAACAAAATAAAATATAAATAATTTAATATTTATGTGCAATAATAAAATATTACAGATATGGATGTCATTGGAACTGGCTCATGGAGCCAGTTCCAATGACATCCATTTTCGTCTGGTTTTATTTATTAAGAAACTTACAAAGTACAAATTTTCTGTCAGTTTTTGTACACAATGTAGATTAAAGTGTGAAGTACATCAAAATTCTTGGAAATAAATCCGTTGTCCTTGCGTTTTCCAGGGTGTATGGGAATGTACACCGGTTTGGGAACTCATACACCCTTCGGCTTCGCCTCAGGGTGTATGAATTCCCAAACCGGTGTAAATCCCCATACACCTAGTAAAACACAAGGTAACTAATATATCCTTGGACAAGACACTTAATCCAGATTGTACCCGTGTATTAATGTGCAACGCACGTCACTGATGCACTTTCTTGAACCATTGGGAACTCTTGTGCAGTGTCAGTAAGTTGGAGAGTCTGACAGATGCTCACAGCTCCTCTGTGGTTCTCTCCGGGCACTCCATCTTCCACCAGCCGTAAAATAGTCTGACGCGAGGTGATCCTGCTATCGAAATAGTCGTTAAATCCGAATAAAAAAATCCATCCTGTGTTAATCACGAAATAGCCATTATTTTTTATTTCTTTCAATATTTTTCCCCAAAAACATAGCTATTCCCCCAACGGGACGAGCTCCCTTCACCAATTTAACAACTCTCGACGCGATGTGACTCCCGGCAACTGAAAGCGCCGTTAAATCCCAATAAGCAAGCAGCAAAGAAAGAAAGAAACATATAAACCTCCGCCGTTGCTCGAGATTATTTGTTAGAATATGGAAAAGGGAACTTTTTACATTCAAGAATGACGTCAGTAGTACAGCATGTACCCGAACTTGCCTCATATCCCAGCGCTATGCCGATGCAGGTAGTGGCAAAGTCCCATAGAAGCAGCCGAAGCTTCACCGGTGCAGCTTTTACCTAGATTGGATGTGGTATATTGTACTGTATATATACACCTGGAACTTAATTAAGCACCCCCCGAAATATTTCATGGCAGTTAAGTTGCAGTTACTGTTTATTATGTTTTAAATGATTGCCATGTCTTGCAGTATATTTCATCTATTGAAACATGATGTTTTTTGGTTGATAACGTACCCCAAACACATCCCCTCATCCACGTGAAGCATGCTTCCCACGAATGTCACAAAAACATTATCATCCACATGCAATATCTGGGTATAAAACAAGACAATTTGTCACTTCTTTTATCAATAAATGTTGATATGGCAAGGAGACTGTCAGAGGCGCTAAGATGGCAACTCGTTGGCTGGCATGCAAGAGGTATGTCATTCAAAGCTATTGGAAAGCAACACGGCGAAAACAATTTTGTCATTCAGTAGACATGTCCAAAACCATCAACCAACCAACGATGTTAAGGATCGACCAAGGCCCGAACAACCCAAAAAAGACCTCACCTCGAGAAGAGTGGAGTCTGGCACGCCTCGTTAGGTGAGAACCCTTTGCTTTTGAAACGGGTTTTGAAACGCTTTTGGCTCCCCAACAAGCATTTGTGCAACAGAACTGTCCGAAACAAATGAGTAATAGACCCAGAAAGGTTATCAAGCGCCCAGCTCTATCCGAATCAAATACGACGTTTGGAGCGGTGTATAGCACGACAGCATTTGAATCTTATGATATGAAGGGGAGTCCATTGGTCAGACGAGAGTAGATTCCTGCTTCACGTAACAGATTGTCGCATGAGAGTGTAGAGGCATAGAAATATAGCTTACGTGCCCCGGACATCAGACCTCCCGTTCTTTATTGTTGAGGATCAGCAATGATCTGAGGATGCCTCTCTCATCATTGTAAACTTTATATGGTGAGTGTATGTGGGAATCTCAACGGTCATCAGTACATCCGGGATATTCTCAATTCGGTTGTTGTGCCGAATTTCACAAGCAACCATTGGCTACTCGCTCGGTATTTATGGGCAACAATGCAAGACCTCGTCGCTCCCATGCTGTGAGAATATTCCTTCCGAACAACGCTATTATAATACTACCTTGGCCTGCAATGAACCACGATTTGAATCCCTTAGAACGCATCTGGGACTTTCGCTTGGACGTCGTGACCAAGCAAGGGACCCGCCTGTTCAGAATGTGGCCCATTTGGAAGCTGCTTTACATGAGGAGTGGTAGCAGTTGCCTCTGGACCTTATCAGAAGACTGACTGGTAGCATTGTGACACTGCTATTGTGTTCAGGAGATCACAAGTTGCATTTTTTGTCAGTACTCACCCGCATTGTTTCATCATGGATCGTTCCAGCACCATACTAGTCGAGAGAAAAAGTTTTCCATCAAAAACATTAGTAGCAGATATATGTAATTAGCGCCATTAAAATACTGCATATTTTCATCATTATGCTGTCTTTCATTTGTCAATAGTCCACTCTTTCCGCATGAAAGATAGCATGAAAGTAGTAACAGTTTCTATTAACACCACTGCGATATGGGGTACTGTGGCGCTGGGTACTAAGGCGTATACTGCACGTCGATGATACACTTGTCTTCAACCAATGGTAACCGTGCTTGTGCAGCGTTAGTACGTTGGAGATTCTGGCAGTTACTCGACTTTGCTCAGTGGTTCTCTCAGGATATCCCGGTGTGACAGGAATGGAAGTCCGTAGGAAAATTAGTCCCTCTGGACTATTATTCCGCGGAATTATAGTCCTAGATCAACATTTCTAGGAATAGTAGTCCGCCGGACTACTATTCCTAGAAATGTTGACCTAGGACTATAATTCCGCGGAATAATAGTCCAGAGGGACTAACGTTCCCGCGGACTTCCATTCCTGTCACACCGGCTACCTCCACCCGTAAAACTGTCCGACAAGAAGTGACTCTGGCTGTCGAAAGTGTCGTTAAACCCCAGTAAATAAATAAATGAATAAATAAACTGTATCAAAAATTTAATTAATGAAGCACCGGGTACAACCCGGTGCTTCAGTAATTAAAATTTTGTTGATGATGATTTTGATTACCTGGTATACGCATGCGTGTACATCACTGCCCACGCGTGGATTACGACCAGCCCAGTGGCTGTACTGCATGACGTTGGTAGAAACTCCACTTTTCGTATTGTTTTAAGCATTACCCATATCACGCGTATTATATAACAGAGATGCGTTCCAGTTCATCACGAGTGGAATTCTGGATCATTTGAACAGTTACCGTATAAAGTCATTTTTCGATTTGACTGTGTCGGTGGGCGTTTAGACGCCTACTCGCCCGTGTGTTGAACCACGGCGCTCATCCGCTCAAACAGCTGCAACCGAAGCAAATGCACGAGCAAAATTGGCGCAGTTAGCACGAAACGCACCCCATATACACCCCACATGTCTGGAATGCGAGCGTTGATGACCGTTTTATGACAAATCATCAACCAGATTTGGCTAATTAACACATTTTCCTTTTTTCGTCTGAACGTATTCGCTTTCTAATGATTTTATTAGTCACGTTAAACACAAAGCTGTTGGACTCAGTCTCCCTTGACATTTTAATCATAATTTTGACCGTAGCAGTCTTGACGGGGCATCGTAATAATTGTGCGATCCTACTAAATTCTTCCCGATATATTGTGGTACATCTAACCTTTTATACAGTTTTTTAAAAGTACAAAATAAGTCGATTCAAAACGTCTATGTGAGTATAAAATGGAGAATAAAAAATGTAAGGTTACTATACATTGGCGTCTGTACAAACCTTCCCCCCCCCCCCCCCCACCACCTCATCAAACACGCTTTGGTAAAAACAACCCTACAGTTAAAACTAGAAGTCCTGTCACGAACTGTGTGCTTATCTAGGCTTAATTGCGGGTAGAAATTGCGCGCAATTGCAATGTCGAATGGCATCCAAAGCACGACAGGTCCCCCTGGTTACTTATAGCAACCACAGGCAATGTTTGTGCCAATGGACCTCCGGGTTTTGTCAAGCTTGGCCAAAATTTCCAATAGCTGGAAATTCGGAGGGCAAGTCATGAACAGTTGGAAATTCCATCTATCAGGATTTTAGAGCTTCTTTGGCGATGCTGATGTCTCCTTTACTTCCCAAAATTCCAACTTGGTTTCAAATCGGCAAAAATTCTAACTGTTACTATTTACAACTACAGTGTACACAGTATCGAGCTTCATTAGTGGGCATGGTGTCAATCGGTACAAGAGTTCTTTAGTACGTTTACTTATCGAAATAAAAAAAAATCCTCGAAATGCACTTCAAGAAAATCGCATCATGTAAAATCGGTATCCTTAGTTAATTCTATCATTAACAGTTACAAAATGACGAAACATCGAAAACTGATCATTCCTGCATAAGATCTGATTTAATGTTAGGAGAGTGTGAATTGCTCAACGTTCTCAGCGTTAGCATTTATTCAGCATTTGTTTCAATTCCCAGAAGAATACCAAATAATAATAATAATAACCTGATAATTCTATTCTAAATGTGTTGGCATTTTAGTTACTAGAATCACTTTTATGCCCCCTTTGATGGCTTCATTTTCAAAATCTTCCTCGGATGTGAATTTCCAACTACGGGAAGGGACCGGTAGGGGGGTTTCCCCCTCTCGGTTCTTCCCCCTAGTTGGAAATTCAATCCCCTACACCACCAATCGGAAACCTCTAGCCACGTCCCTGACTCGGACTGGTCTTCACATTCTACCTACTTCACAATTCACCTACTATTATCAACAAGGCAATGTTGCAACAGCAAGCACTGCAAAATTTGTGTAAAGTTGTTGAATGCAAAAATAACAAAAACTCTCAAAAAGTTATCTCTGTGAATATAATAAAGCAACAAACTGAGTGATGAGGGTATTGTAAACTGCTGACAAAAGTGTTTTCTTCCACCAGTTTACAATGGGGAAATTCAAGGGCACAAATTTGGATCTACTGCAACAAAGCAACTCTCTCGCTTGAATATTTAGAGGTGTGTCTGCAGTAAGAGAATGAGCAAACCTTACGATCAAGAACAGGTATAGCCTCCTCAAATGCACTAAAAAATAAGACACCAGTAACTTCCCGTCCACCAATGCATACCAGGGACCAATACTACAAAACTTTTACATTTGTATTTTCTAGAATTGTATTTTCTAGTTATCACTTTAAATGGGTTAAAATGAATAATTAGCATTTTCAAAGATTTGGCAATTTGCCCGTTGGCAAATTGCCATATCTTTTAAACTGCTAATGATTCATTTTAGTCAGTTATATTAATCAGTAGAAAATACAATTCTAGAAAATACAATTGTAATAATTTTTTTTTGTACTGGCTCCTGATCAAAATCACTGCTGTCTGACCTCACCAAAAATATTTCTTCAAACAGAAATGAATGCAGATAAATTAGCTTAACATGTCAGAGCTTCTGAAGATTGCAACAACTTCTAAAGTCTGTGTGTGGGAATGATGTCACTGAAAAAGAGGGATGGTAGTTGATCGGTAGTTTTTCAAGGAAGAAACAGCTATGAAAATTCATCAGATGCAAGCTAATACATTTTACAAATAAGAGATTTTCTTTCTTTTACTTGAAACTATTCACCACACTTGTTCAGTCTTGCATTACATTTTTAACCCAACCACTAATTGTCTTTCACGAACCAAAAAAGCTGTTAATTCTTGCTTGAGTGATCCCAGTGAGCTCATTCCAGCAAGCTTCAACAACCTATTTTATCGGATAATTGTTAACTGGTTAAGAGCTAGAATATTTTTGCTGATCTTAATTTGTTATTCAGAATTTGTTTTATTACAAATTATTGGAGGATGCTTGTTGGCAATAATAAAACAAATCTATATAAATAAAATATCATTTTCTTTTGACTGAATATGAAACACGAGCAAGGAAAATGTTGGATTTTGCTCTGGTGGCCTCATTTTTCTGAAAGCCCAGATAGTGGCTTCTAGCACTCAACTAGTTAATTTTCAAATTAATATATTCTGTAGGCATCAACACTTATCGAATTGGTAATATAATGCACACACATGTTGAGAAAACTGAAGGTTAAAAAAAAGAAGATTTATTTCACTGAAAAACTATCGGTATGGGACTTCTAACACAATGTCGAAACATGACAGAATTCGAAGGGTTGAATAAATTTCCAATCTGTTGACTATACTTTGATGATTTGCTGGAATGAGCACAATGTTGTGTGAAAATATTGGACAAATTATAATATCATAGTAATTAATCCTTTCTCAATTACCAACATTAGGTAGTGAGTCAATGGTAAGAACATTAGCGAATTTATGGCTGATCGCCATAGTCTCTTTCCATTCAGTGCCAGCATAGTCACAGTAAATATTTAGACAATTTCAAGAAAAATTACATGCATAAAGTCAAAAGAGCAATTGTCGTATGGAAGTGAGAAGCATAGTCAAACCGGCTAGTACAGATAGAGCAGAACGCTGCATTTGAAGAACCTAGGGTGTTCGCCCCCAACTGTAGTGGTTGTCTGCACTGGAACATGGCTGCCGAACAAATCAGTGGTCTCGGGTGGAGAGAAAAAATGATTTGTAGAAACTGTAACTATAAGTTATTTAACCCTTTGTACTCTGGCGGTATCTTCCACGCCAGTTCAATGAAAGCAATTAGAAGAGTCCATATTCATTATTTGGAGTAGACTAATCAATATTTTCAACGTTCAGCCTCGGGGCTGTACGTTGAAAATATTGATTGGTCTACTCCACACATTTACTGAACATCCATCCTATTTATGACATATCGTGTTCTTGGCCGGAAAAGTGGCCGCTAGGGTTCAAAGGGTTATTCTCTATAATGATGTAAAAACTGGTAAGAGGGGACCACCGTTAGCAAAACAGAACACTGGCTTACCTGTTGAAACACCAATAGCTACGCATCATTACAAAAATTCTGCCTGATTGCTAATATGACAGCACCATCAACTTCAAGTATGCAAAAACCTTCAAATAAAGTTCTATGAACAATAGTGACCCCCCCCCCCCCCCCCCCCCACACACACACACACACACACATCCCCAAAAGAAGAAATCGCCCAATCCTGGTTTCATGGGGCAGAGGTTGGGCAAGAAATTATGAAATACCAAGTTGGGCAGACGTTCTTACTGCACCGACGAAAATGTACACACGCTTTAAAGAACACAGTTAAATAAAATGTCTTGTTTGCCCGACAAAAATATACACAGATTAGAAAGTACAATTAATACCCAACTCATTATATTGGTAGAATTCCACAACCAAGGAGAGAGTAAGTACTAACAATATATTGAAAACGCCCAGATGGTCATGGTCCTCAACTTAGCTGGTGTGTAATTGTTGTATGTTTAAAATACAGTATTTTTTATCAAAGGAAAACATATATGTAGCGTTTTAGTCTTTGATAAAATTAGTTTGGTATGTTCCAAATAGTTGGGTGATATGACCATGTCATCGGGCACCGACATCCGACACCCCGCACCAGGCCTGAAAATAAGCAGTCTGACATTTGCAGAATAAGGTCCACAGAGGGTGAATTTGATGAAGCTTTCCCATACAGTGGGCCAATTTATCCCCTGGGTACCTCTTTCTGTTTAGTTTTGAGACCCTGATTCAGATTGAGGTTCACAGAGGGTAAATTTAATGATGCTACCCTGCTGTGCAGGGCAACATCACTAACTTCACCCCCTGGGGACCTCTTTTTGCAGATGACAATCTGCTTATTTTCTGGCTTGCCCTGCACCCTGCACCCCGCACCCCCCTCTCCCCCCCCCCCCAAAAAAAATGATTACGGCCCTTTCAATTTTTTATCACTTAATGGGAAGCTCTCTTCCAGAGAACTTCCCATTAAATGATAACAAGGAAACGATTATTGTGATGTCTGCATTTACAATTACTCTTTATATTAATATTATAAACTCAACTTGTTACAAAACTTACCCCCGGAGTTAAGGAAGAGAAAGTGAGCTGAATTTTACAAACAAAAACTATTCTTCATCATCCAAATATTTCTGAGCATTGATAAATGAATCAATACCTACCTTTTATCGGGTATACCTCACTAATCGATTAGTGCCATTTCAAACACCTGCTCAGAAATATGAAACATTTGTGACGTAGTAATAGTACACCGTGTGTCTTTGAATTTTAAAAGGGGAGACGCATTGAAGTGACGCACGCTATTGCTGAGGCTCGGACATCGGGAAAATGTTTTCAAGAAAAACATCATCGAACATCTACACTCCGCCCACTCCACTGGTGCACATTTTGTAGGGATTCAAAAAATGTGACCCGATTTTTCAAATAAACAGTGCCATTTCAGTCACCAACACAGAAATATAAAACATTTCTATGACATAGTAATAGTACACCGTTGTCTTTGGATTTTGAAAATGAGAGACGCACTTTTATATTTCTGCCGGTACGTAGTGAAGCCTAAATATTTGTTTGGCCGTTTCGGTTGTAAAAGTGTTAAAGGAGCGCGTTATGGGTGAAGTGTTTGGGTATCACGTGTTCTTGTTCTAGAAGTTATCGCTTGGGTAGTTATCGCGATTCTTCCGTGCTGAGCGGTCATCTTTTCTCGTGAGAGGGGCGAGTGAGCTTGTACTGAGATGGGAGGTGGGTCTTTTAGGTCTGCCGTATATCCTTTATATATATATAGGATGAAAGAAAGACATAGACCACTAGACTACCGACAAGCCCCCAAAAAGGCATGCTAGCAGATCGAGCGTCCATGGAACTGGCACAGTCCACAAGAAATTACTCGGTATCCCCCAGATATATATATATATAAAGTTCAGTTTTGCTTCTCATAATCATATGTTTTGTTTTGTATTTTTTGTTAGATTCCTGTACCCTTCTGTATCAGGGAATTTACACAATCGCATTGTGGGTTTTGTACGGAACAGATGTAGGTCCAGCATCTGGGTCAGAGGTGTCATCAGCATTACCAACGGACACAGGTTTCCAGAGTATTACTCTGGTTATTCCTGGGTGGCTATGTCATCGGTGATGAGCTTTGTCATTTACACGTTTTCTATTGTACAATAAAGATTTTGTTTTGATTGTGTATTGAGAAATGCTTATGTTATTTGATAAATGGAAGCTTTTAAAGCTGGGGTTATGAGAATACAATAGACGTCTGGCTCATGCACGCCAGGTCGCTGTCACCATAAAGAGTTGGTTTTCCTTTTCTTGAGTATAGGGGAGACTCATACTGCTCGCTACCATTTGAAGTGAAGCGCACTTTTGTTAAGTACCTGTGACAGGAATGATAGTCCGTAGGAACGTTAGTCCCTCTGGACTATTATTCCGCGGAATTATAGTCCTAGGTCTAACATTACTAGGAATAGTAGTCCGGCGGACTACTATTCCTAGAAATGTTAGACCTAGGACTATAATTCCGCGGAATAATAGTCCAGAGGGACTAATTTTCCTACGGACTATCATTCCTGACACACCGGCATCGGGGAAATGTTTTCAAGAAAACCATCAACGAACCAACGAACATCTGCACTCCGCTCACTCCACTGGTGCACAGTTTGTGGGGATTCCAAACATATGACCCGATTTTTCAAACACTTTTCACGGCAATAATAGAAAATTTTTGAGTTTGGTATAATACATGAAATGCAACGTCAATGGAGTAATCGTAAGTCAATCAGATGATTTTCTGCTGAATGCATGAGCGAAAAGTCAGTGAGTTGCATTACTGTCCTTTGAAGTTTGTCAAGTTATGTTATTCACGTACTAATTCTTGGAAAGAGAAGATTGATTAGTTTGAAGTCTTGAAATGCTGCAGCTTATAATTCAGTGTGTATTGTTCTCATTTTCGCGCACGTATTGCTTTATTTGGCCTATTGGTCACGAACAGATTTTAACCCTTTAAATGAAACATATGATATCAAAATTGGTTATTTTCATTTTTCCCCCAATTCCTGAAAGGGGGGGGGGGGGAGGGGGGCACACGATATGGTTATGCTTAATTATACCATGGTTACCTATTCTACAATATAAGAAAAACCTATGACATAAACTTTAGCTTTACACACCAACCGTGTGAACACGCCAGCAATGGGACTTCAGTAGTTACATTTACACCTATAGTGGAACTACATCCAAGCTGGCCTTTGGTGACGTCGATCTGAACGCGAACTTGTTTAAATTTATCGCACGTCGCCTCGCGAAGAGTGAAATGAAAGTAGCAATTATTTATTACGTTTTTAAATGAGTTTACCCCGTAAGACACCAAAGATTAACAAACATGCATTTTCTCATGTTAATAAAGCATCCATAACTCAAAATAGTACGTTATTGTGTTATTAAAAGGAAAAAGGCCCCGTTTCTTTTTCTATTTTGTTTCGATCAGAAAACTGACAGCGAAGCACCGCCCACCGATGCTCATGTAAACAAAAACAGACTCGCACGTATGTACGGCTGCTGCTCAGTAAATTTGAGAAAAAATTATAGCGACTCTCAATAATCTGACGATCATGGTATAAATAAAATATACCCAAGGTAGCTTGGTGTACCAAATGTTCACGACTCGTGGTGCTGTGGTGTTAACCGCCCGCCAAAGGCTCGCGGTTAACACCACTTCACCACTCGTGGTAGACATTTGATACACCAAGTTACTTTGTGGATATTCTATCTCTTTTGAATTTTTTTTTCCACTGCGCAATTCGTTTATTACGCGGTGGATACAGCTGATTCGGTAGCCAAGGGTTAATGACTCGCCAGCTGAAACCGAAGCGCGCTGTCGTCTGCTCGCAAAAAGTAAGAAATGGAGGTTCGATGGTGCGCAAGAGCGACAGCTTGCCTTAAAATCGGAAGACTGAATTTACACACCATATTAGTGATAGGTGTGTGATAAAATAATATTATTTGCAAGCTAGTGTTCAACCCGTTTTACCGGCACTCTTTGTAATTCAGTAAGATGTCCAATTATTGTAGGCTCGAACAATTTCTCGACTTGTTATGATGTATTGGATAGCTTTCTAATTAGGGAATTCTCCAATAAATGGAAATAAGACAGCATTTCTCATAGATTCAAGAAATATTTTTGTAAATTCTTTCTCGGGTCATTAAATCAAATCTGCGCAGTGTGAATTCAAGAACCCATACCATATGATGTACAATCTGCAAAAATCTTGCAGACTGAACAACTTGGTTACAATTACAGCACGTGGAGAGTGGATTGTAAGTAAATCACCCGGGGAGTGGGGTTACCACCCAAAGTATCACTTTCAAATTCTGTACATGTGGACAAAAAACATAAGCAATGTGAACTTTGCTTGTGATTGTTATGCTTTGCAACAAATTTGCAATTATTGCTTGGGTGGAATGTCCACTCTGCAGGTGATTTAGTGATAATACACTCTCCACGAACTGTACACTGTTTTCGTGCAAATGCCCTCTTGTGGTTTGCCCAAATTTAATGGAGGATAAAGGTTCCCTGATTTATCCAATTGGTTGAAAATGAAATGTGCTTGTGAGTGTGAATGAAATTTTATTAAAGTGCATGTTTTAAAAAAAATTATAAATTATTGGTGATAACTCTCTTCTGAAAAGTGTGAGAGAAGATAAAATTGGGCGGGGGAGGTAAAAATATGTCTATTTTATTCAGTGCGAAGCTGGGCATTAATATAGGAATCACCAAATTTAAAGGTAAAAGTTACAAGTGCGACCAATATTGTTTTCAGTACATTGTTTTCAAGAGGTGATAAACTAAAACTGGCTTGATGAAGTCGGGAGGGAGGAAAAGAATTGTATTGTCACCAATAAAAAAAACTCCCAAAACAACAGGGTATTGTAACCATTTGTGGTAGTGATGCTTCAAGCGTAGCGAGGGGAGACACTACTTGGCTCTTGTTGGTTTTGTACTAAATATTTGGTTGAGAGTTATCTGGCTTGAAAATGTTGCCGCTCCCATAGGATGCAATATTCGAAAATAAGGCTCATAGAAAAAAAATATTGCTTGAGAAAACTGCTAAAGTTTTTTATTAGGTTTTTACATCAATGCTGAATACTCCACAAGAGAAAAGAGATGCTCTGGGTATTTCTGGGCCTAAGAAATGAAGTTAACTCTTTGTGTATTTTTGTTAGAAATTCCCAGAAAGAATTGGGTTCGAGGACGGTACTTCACTTCTGGTTGAAATTACTCATATTTGTTTCATAACCCAACGTTTTCTGACCAACGAAAGTTCTGTGAAGGTCTGTACTTTGTGTAGTTATTTGAATATCTAATTTTAAGTGTTGCGATCATATTTTTTCGCATATTTTTTACAATGGTCGCCTATGGGAAAATAGTTAGTTCTGTGATACCTTATATGGTGTCCACGAAGGGAGACAACTGCAAGCCTGGAAATTAACAATCTGTTATTTGAAGAATGAGGTCCCTAGAGGGTGAATTTGCTGATGCCATCCCATATAGTGGACCAATTTATCATCTGAGTACTTCTTTCTGTTTAGGCTTGGGACCCTGATTCAGATCGAGGTTCACAGAGGATACATTTAGTGATGCTACCCTGCTGTGCAGGGTAACATCACCAAATTCACCCTCTGGGTACCTTACTCTACACTCTACAGATGACAGTCTGCTTTTTTCCAGGCTTGGACAACTGCATAGAGTTTGCATCCAGAATAGTGAATTTTTTATCTAGTCTCTCGCCTCCGGCAGTTTTCAGGCACTTGTAATATTGCCCATTATTTGCCAAATTCGAACGCTTCCTCGCTCGCATACTACAAGTGGTTGTTTAGTGATATGTGAGTGGGACCAGCCATAGACAGTGCTACGACAATTGGCAGTGCAATGGTAAAAGCCGTGTCAATCTGTCACGACTTTAACCATAACTTTGTCGATTGTCGTGTTTATTTTCGGTGATTGGAGATTCCAACTCGGAAAAGCATGCCGAGAAGCATAGATTATGTGTAAGTAAGAATCCGTCGGAAAAATTCATATCACAGGGGTGAATGGGGGAAATTGTTGGCGAGATGTTAGGTAGGAGGGGGACACATTTTTCTGGATTGTGCAAATCTTTTTTTTAAACCTTCTTTTCAGTTCTTTTTTATCATATTTGGTGTTTATTTGTTTGTTATGATTGCATGTGATGAGACAAGCAATAATGCATCTACATGTACTACCATGATAGTTTAGCCCCTGTGTGTTAATTTGTCAAGAAAAATTGGTTTCAATGGGCCATCTCATGGGGATGGGTACCAATATCGGAGAGGAAGTGTTTTGCATTTATTTATTTTTTGAATTCATGCTTCTGGTCAGATTTTGCATGTGTGACGACATTTCAGAAATTTGCATTGGTTTTGTCCAAGGGAACATTTTTAATGATTTAAATGATATAAACTGACGTTAAAATGTCAAGATTCAGGTATTAGGATCAAACAATTAAAAATTTTATCTCGTTTTAAGCATAAGGGCCAGGGCAAACGCTTGCAAATATATATAGATTATAATCAATAACGTTTTATAAAATTTATTGAAATGAAAAAACAAGCAAAATTCCATAAAATCGATAAAAAATAAACAAAAACACAACATAACAGGACCCAGGAGAGGTAGTATCTAATCCATCCTACATGAACAATGGAATATTTATAATCGCTGGTTCAAAAAGGATAGTTCAAACTGTTCTTAACTGCATCTTCTCTCTGGCTACCAAATGAAATATGGACTTTAATAGTTAACACAAAGGCACTCAACAGCACACCTGACATAAATGCTTGTCTTAAACGAATATATAAATACTGGGTCATAATCTGTTTTGATTGATAATTATCAATAATGATATGGTGGGAATTGAACTAAGTTAACAACCAAACGGTTAAGAAATTAAAACAAACTGGGCGCCAGGAGGCTACCATTTAGCGGATTTTTTTCTCGTATCCCACTGCCAATTGTATTGAGTAAATTTAATTTGGTCTTAAAGAATAGGTACCATAACAGTCCAGTTGTTTTTGTGGGTGGGTGGGCGATGCAAAAAAAATTCAACCCAACGAATAAAAAAAAAATGATTTGGAAGATATGGACCGCCTCAATCTATGAAGATAATTTCAGCTCTGTTTGCATTGAATGTGTCTTTACGATCACTAACTGAAGTTGCTGCTGATTGCAGATTTGGTAATCATTTCATAGGGGACATAGGACATTCTAGCACTCAGGCGACGATTTGTTGAAACTCTCGCGAACTTTGCCTGTTTGTCTGACTTTGAAAATTCCCGGAAAATGGAGGTGATGTTGGTGGTTGGGTGTATGTGGGTGTGTTTGTGTGGTGAGTGGGGGCGGGGTAGATATAACAAGGGCCAGAGGGGCGACCAATAAATAAAGGACCGATGGGTTATATATAGAATAAAGAGGTACAAGGGCTGGTAATGAGATTTAAACTACGAGTAGGATAAGGGATTTTAAGCACAAGGCTCTGCCGAGTGGTTAAAACCTTTATTCTACTAGTGGTTTTAATCTGATTTCCGACCCTAGTACCTATTTGATTTATTTATACCATGCTCTTAATAAATGATTGATATTGTCATTTAAAATGGAGAAAAAACGATACTTTCTATCGCAAAACACCTCTCGTTTAAGTCATTGCACGGAGCAGATAGTACCGCAAAACGTCGTATGTTTGAATGAAACATTGAGAAGTGTGAATGTATCGAAGTCGGCAAATTGGATCATGTCAAAGGTCATGATGGGTATAGTTCCTAGTATAGTTGTAAACTTTTGAAATGGAATTCCCATAGAAAACGTTTCAACCGCAGTAGTAGCTTTACACCGATAGTGGGGTTAAAAGCTAAAATGTAATATACGGACTTTTCACAAGTTGTAACATTGGTGAGCATGGTATAAATTAACCATATCAATTTCTTATTCCTCGTTTTCCTCATATTGTATTCTCAGCGAA